>CM069444.1:75093445-75153158 GCA_035610835.1 Ophiura sarsii
ATATAGGTTATTGATATTGGGGGGGGCGGGAAATAAAATGAACCAACAAGATTGTTATGAGTCAAGATACGCGCGCGTAGCGCGCGAAATTTTTTGACTTTACACCTATTTTTGTCACGATTGAGATACATTTTGGCTGTAAACAATACCAACCTTTTTTTTGGAACCCCCCTATACAAGCACTTTTTTCCCTGACCCCCCCTTTTAAGAACCTTTTTTTTGGTTGGCCCCCTCCTCATATTTTCCAACCCCCCCCCACCAAAGTATTTATGAACACTCCCTTAGAACATTTAACACGTTATTTTTTATAAAATGTGAATAAATATATATAAAAAAGATAAAATACGTTCGGCCGTATACCAAATCTAATACCTTCGCCAGAAACGCAATGAACTATGAAGAGGTTTGGGCGACTTCAATGGTGACGTAGATCCGGGAGGAACTGAAGTGTCAACACGGTCGGATTCCCGGATCTACGTCACAGTTTCCGTGTTGCCTAAGAGGAGGACTCGTAGTCAGCAAACAATGCACCACGGTCTAAAAATATGGCCACAAAATAAAAAATAACAAGTGTATCAAGTTGCAAAAGTTGCCTTACAAACAGTATTATGACCTCGATCTATTCATTCACTGAATGTGATAATACGGCTCATACACTCGTGATTGTATGGTTTTGAATGCACACAGCATGGATACACATATTTAAAGTTCGCGCGGTCATCAATTGTTCAGCGAGGCATGATGATGGGAAGAGGCTAACGTAGCATGCATTGTAAAGAGTGTGTGTAGACATATAGACCCTGTCACAATTTTACACTAGTGCATAGTTTGCTAACTATGATTTCTCCTCTGTGCTGCCTGGTAGAGCGGGTTTTTCAAAATACGAAGATCGGGCGCATTTGTTATTTTTGTAAATTTCTACTTTCCCTATAATGGATCGTTCATAAAATGTTTATTTTCGAAATCCTTGTGATTTTGTCTTTATTTTGATATATAATACATTTACACTTCGGTGGATCTTTAAAGGATGTAGCTTATACCAAGAGACTCGAGCGATACAAATGTTTTTCGTAGTGAATTGATTGTGTGTCATCCATGAAGTATTTTGTATATCATATCTATCGTTTGCATTGTTTTTATTTATACTCACCTAGCACAAAAAGTCGCTGACCAGGTATTTTGAGGTTGGCTAATTCAAAATAGATAATCGATACCAACAATCTGAGATATACATTAAATGAGCAAATTTCTTCTCCACAGTTTCATACCTCATTCAACAAAATCGAATGGCGATTTCAATGACCGCGTATAACAACAGCAAAATTGCACTAGGTATAGGAATCATTGATTTGTGCGTGATTACTGTCATAAATTATTCTATCTGCTATCTGAACGAGAATGGGTCTGGAGTGATTGCGGTATAAAGGGTGTGACTAGCTGTGAAGATTAAACTCCCTTTGCTGATAAGCTGTGAGTCTTTACACACACATTTATCACACACAAATCGATGATTTCCTATATATACCTAGTGCAACTTTGCTGTTGTTATGCGCGGTCATTTAAATCGCCATAACTTTAAAAGTATCAATTCGATCTTTATGAATGAGGTATCATACTACGGAGAAAAAATGTGCCCATATAATGTATATCTCAGATTTTGATACCGATTATCTATTTTGAATTAGCCAACCTTAAAGCACCTGGTCAAGAACTTTTAGTGCTAGGTGTAGATCTTCGTCATTCTTTGGAGTGCAGTGTATCCATGTTACATTCCAGGGCCCACTCGACACCCGAGGTCCATCAATGTTTACGAGTACAAAACCATTGTAAATAGAAGTTCGTATAACGATCAATCTGAGTAGAAAACCACCGACGGGGATACGCACAAATATATTAAGTTCTAGTCTATTTACATTCACAGAAGTTAGTATCTTCAAGCACACACGCAACATTCCACTGAATACAATGTGACTTGTGTTACGAATCCTAATCAAGGCTGAAATCACCTGTACCCAAATTCAACACTTAAATAGGAAATCAAATCGACACACTGTTTACTATCTAAATCACTGTTTAATTAATGTTTCTTTTGTTTGTTTGCTCTGATCGTTCGTTCGTTCATCATAGAAGTCACATATATACAATATAATACACACATACATATCATAAACATTCAAGTAATATGGCTTACTAATTAGAGTTCGGATCCAATGGAACATTGAAGATAGTAACCTTGGTGAACGCAAAAGTTTCTCCATGCTAACATATCCTGGGCGATCGCGAATGTGCACATAATTATACTCGAGTCGTAGTACCAATTGCAGATGTCTTATTGTCGATGAATCGTAGTTATCGCGAATGTCCCCTCTTGGTAACATCCGTTGTTTCTTGCAAATGTTCATCCCTCCAGTCATCAGCTTTAACTGCTGACCGACGACTTTCTCCAATCGCAGAATGTAGCAATGTTCGCAGTCTTCTTAACGTCAGCTCCTGGCTTGACAAAAGTGACCAGTTTACAGTCACCAAGTGGAGTGGAAGTTATCCCACACCAACATCATCCAAAATTGGATTATCACTGCTATTCTTTGCTCTAATCATAGAGCACCACTATGCTACAAATCAGCTTGTTTCGCTGATCTATTTCTCCGGCTTTATCATACTGCATTTCACAGCTTTAGATTACCACTCTTTCAGTGCTAGACCAGCACATCCTTTCAGGTTGAAGTTCCTCAAAAAAGCCCACATCCTCTTCCTTCCACTCGCAATCACAAAGGTATAATGCAAATCAACAATACCATGATGTCACCAATATTTGCATATTAGGATAATACATACAATTGAAGAACCTTCTAGAAATCACTTTTAAGCCCTCCCCTACTCACCAGTCACTGGGGTTATTGACAGTCGGACGTGGTCCAACCCGACCCTCTTGTAACCATTTATCCATCTGTCTTTGGGTCAAACTAGCCCAATTTCCATCTTATCTTTCTCTTTGTTTTCGGGTAGCAATCTTGCCTAATTTCTGAGAAAGTGCAAGTGCCCCAGAATGCCCACATCATCAAAACAACTCAAATTTGAACAATGGCCTACTTCTTCTTAGCTCTTATAACACGCTCTCATAACACTTGGCTGAACTAGTTGTTAATGCAGAGATTTTTAAGATCAACCCAAACGCGTGTGTATTGATTGTTACTAGTTAGCAGTCACACATGCATTTGTTATTGCTATGAATACTGGGACCGAGTGTTAACTTTAAGTTCAATTATTATCTTGTTTTTCAATCAGGATATAAAACGGCGGATATCCGCTACCCTGGACCAGTGCTTGAATAGCTACATATATAATACTACAGTCCATAAAACGCAAGGCATTACTGTATCCTGAGAAGGCCAAATCAAAGACACCACTCAACCCGCTTCATCATTATTGTAAGATTATACTGTATATTGATATATAAATATGGCCATTTTGGGGCACAACTTGATTTTGGCTCTGAATTGTGTTATTATACTTCTACTGAGCATCAATTGTAACCAGTCAAGAGAAGCGCTACGGATTGTTATGGAACCGACTGTATCATCCCCCAAGACGAACTAGATTTTCACGGCCCTCCTCGCGATGACACCAAGCTTCTTGAGAATATCACCGCTTCTGCGATTCGCGCCTTTCCAGAAATTACCGACCTCCTGAAAATATCGCTCACATCCATCAAAATACTACTGTTCCTGCTTTGCTTCAATTGCCCAATCTCTCGAAGATTACAAGATCCTGCAAACATACCAGAACCACCTGTTTGAGAATGGTACAGCTGTGATGACTCAGATCGTCAAATTGATGCAATCTCAACAAGAAATGCAAGAAAGACACAATCAACAGATGCAAGAAAGAGTGGACAGACAATACCAATTGCAAGTAAACCAACAAGACATGCAAGAAAGACATTATCAATGGATGCAAGATCAAGCAGAGAGGCATGATAAACATCCCGAACGTTTTACAACTTCTTTTCCGCAAACTTCCTTACCACAGACCACAATGATGTCTCAAATCCAACCATACAGATGCATAAATGGTCTCTCCAGTGGCGAACCCATAATATCACCTAACAATACTGCACTACTTGTCGATTGTATCCCAGTTGTTTGTGATATAGACACTGACGGGGGTGGATGGATTGTAATCCAACGGCGGTTTGATGGGTCTGTTAATTTTGATCGCGTCTGGGATGACTACGAAACAGGGTTTGGCAACCCTGATGGGGAATTCTGGCTGGGACTTGACAAGCTCCATGTCATAACAAAACGTGGCCAATGGGAATTCAGGGTTGATCTACAAGACTTTGATTTGAATAAGGCTTATGCAATTTACGACAACTTCCGTATTGGTAGCAACTCTTCATTCTACAGACTTGATATTGGATCTTATTCTGGTACAGCTGGGGATGGCATGAGGTTCCATAATCTGAATGGGATGGCATTTACTACCAAGGACCAAGACCATGACCAGTATCGTGACAACAACTGTGCAATTAATCTCCGAGGTGCCTGGTGGCACAAAGCCTGTACCTATACTAACCTCAATGGCCTGTATCTAGGACAGAATGGCACCATTCACAAAGGCATGACATGGTACAGTTGGCAACAAAATCATCACTCGATGAAAAAATCTGAATTAAAAATACGCCTTATTGAAGGATAATTATAGCAATTGCTTGATTCTGACGGCTATGACTGTCTGAAATGACGCACCCCCCCCCCCCCCCCCCCCCCCACGTCATACAGCATTGTTACTGAATTGGATTACAATATATTACAATACTTTTTAAAAAGTGTCAAATATTTTCTTGAAGAATGGCACATTCCAGTCCTATAAGTACCATTCCCCGGGGTATGGGTATTTAAAAGGTCATAATAGCAATTGGGTGATTTTACGAGTTGTTTTGCACTACGGAAGTTGCATATATAAAAAATAAAGTCTGGTTGGTAATGAGTACACAGAAAGAAAAAAAGTGAGTCATCATCGAAAAATGAGTCATTTTGTCCGTGTAGTGACACACTATGGCTCAAAATGAGTCATTTTGTCCGTGTAGTGACTCATTTTACGATAATGACTCATTTTTTTTTTTTTCTGGGTAGGGACTACATGTAAAATATAATATTCGTATTCTGTGGTATGCATCATGACGTAACCTGTGATGCACCCAGATAAAGTGACTAACATCTACGCACCCATTCGTCAATATTGTGACGGACCAAAGGATGCCAATGACGTACCCTGCGTCAAGAACTTGGTGGTAAATGACGCACCCATGACCTGACCTTTGACGTACTTCTCCCGGGAGGGTCGTATAGTGCCTTAAATAACTGACATGTGAATAACACTATCGGCTAGCATACTGCACTTTTTAAAATATAGAAGACGCCACCACATGATGATATCATGTGCCACCGGTTTTAAAAACACTTATTTTGTGAAATTGTGTTCAAACAATTATACAAATTATATGTGTAAAACCTTGTCTTATGTTATCTCTTGAAACCGATTAGCATGTACATACATATAAGTAATAACGATGAATATTAAAATATCATAAGACATAAATGGTTCGAGAATGGTTTCAGTAAATAGATTATGTAAACGGTTATTAGTCAAATGAAAAGTGCTTAATTGTCGCTGCTTATTGTATTTAGATGATAAGTGAATACGGTGTAGGTAGTTTGCCAATATAAAGCAATAGGGTGGTGACGTGGAAGCAGGCAGGGGGGGGGGGGTAAAAAGTCAAATTTGTCACGCGCGTTGCCCGCCTCTTACCTCAATTTGTTTCTCTTTGCCGCCCCAATGTTTTCTTTCCACCGTTTGCCCCCGGGAAACAATGATCTATTCAGTTCAGTGTACCTCTATAGGAAGTCTGCGAGCGTTTATAAAATGTTCTGGCTGATATTTCATACTCTATCTCACGCACGTAGTGTTTGAAGTTCAATGTCGCAGTTACGTTTTTAGCATTGACTATTGCCCAGGGACTATTTTCTTTTTATCACTACATATCTGACTTTGCCATACATTTCAGCCCGTCAGGAATATAATAGCTTGCCGTCATTTCTGCATCGTGATCCACTAATTACGGACTTCTGGTGTCAACGACTTCCCTCTTCTTGTAAAGAGGCAAAGACGCCGTTACGAATTCTCCGGTATTTAGGTAGATATATCATCTGCTGTCAATAAAAGCACATCGAGTAATTGCGCACGCCAACCATCCCTCTGAAAAGCTAACGAATAATGTTTCAACCACCATCAAGGAGTTACATCAAACTAGTACTGACAGATATTTTCATAACGACATCCGACTTGGCACTCCATTAGGGTAACATTAAATAGAGTGATCCTGGTGATAGATGACATTGATTATTAATTTACTAAATAGGAAAAACGAAGAATTGTTTTTTATATATATAATTCAATATATAGCAAACTGTATTTTATTGATTTTTTACGTTGTAAATCTTTACTAATTCATACTTTGGACAGGAGAATCTACGGCGAATCTTCAGCTATGTTTTAACTTCTCACATTTTCTCTTATAGAACGAACGCAGTTCACCGAGGTGAATCTTCACCCAATACTTTGCAGGAAAAACTGAATCATGACGGCGGATGCCAGCGCTTTAATAACCCTAACCCTGCTACACCACGCGGCAACCGTGTGATGGGCCTCTTTATATAACCGGGCGTTGAAGTTTTTCGGCGAAAAAATGGACCCAGGTTACATGCTTGGCGAAGTATGTAGCCTTGACACCTGTGGTGTAGTGGAGAGCCAACCGGCCCGTGCGCTGGAGGTCCGTGGTTCATATCCTGGCGGAGGCGGTCGGGGTCACTTTCGGGGTCACATTTCTCCGCGGAAAAAAGAATCGGAAAAAGTTGCTACCTCGAATTAGGGTTAATGAAGGTGACTATAGGTGAAGGCTTGATGAGGGTAGGATCAAAAATCCAATTTGGCGCCTGCACCTAAGTCAACGTTTCATTGTCATTGAATTTTATAAAACCTTCTTTAAATAGCTTTAACCGGAAACCTCAAAAGGTCAACGGAAGAAATCTGGCCGCTCAGTTAAATCATCGTGTTGTGGTTTCAACATCGCAATCTTTATCTGGCAATGCAATTGACTTTGAGAACAATTTAGCCCGTACGATATGCCAATGATCAAACAATTTAGCCCGTACGATATGCCAATGATCAAACAATTTAGCCCGTACGATATGCCAATGATCAAACAGTTTAGCCCGTACGATATGCCAATGATCAAACATTTTAGCCCGTACGATGTGCCAATGATCAAATGTTACAATTTAGCCCGTACGATATGCAAATGCTCAAATGTAACAATTTAGCCCGTACGATATGCCAACGATGCTATCTCCCACAGTAAATCCAGGTGCAGATTGCTACATGTCGTGCGAATAGTTGTCAACATATACTTGGCGAGCGAGTTATAGTTTTTCCACACATCAGTACCATGTCTGTACCCTATTGCATCCGTATCTCTTGGTACCAATATTTCGTTGGATTGGTGTTGAAATTGCATTTTTTTTTTTGTGATATGGAATTGGTTGTTCTTTTTTATAACCATGATTCACCGCTAATCGTATCCATATATTTCCTTCATGCGCTCGGTCTCAATATTATTTACTGTAAACTACTTTTGAATATAGGGTGAGACTCATACTATATCGCGTGTAATATGCCGCCCGGTCATTTATCCCCAAGCGTTAATACGGGTGTTTTTGTTTGATTTAAAAAAAAAAATTATATATATCTGATTTGCACTTACAGTTATACGTTCGATACGTTCGGATCTCATTGATTCACCCCATGCGTCAATATCTGTTTTTCGTTCTAATTTGTTCAAAATTGATGTCCGTTCAATATGCGTTGCATTTTATTTTCTCGTTTATTCATACGTTTTGATCATGGCTTTAAATCATCTGGTTTGGTGGTGTGTTTTTCTTCTTCTTCCTACACAGTTCAACAAAAAACAAAAATAAGCTCCCCTTTAGATTACGCCTGATATTTTTTAAATGAGTTACTCCATCGAAACGTTTTTTGGCACACATGATGTACGTTTTCACAGCAACACTAGAACTGGGCTATAACTACGCACCCTATAATCGTTTCAAATGTTGTATGAGCTTTGTGTTTAAACCATGTATTGTTTTCTGATCATAACGTCTTCGTTATGCCGTTAGTCATGACATCCGGGGTCGTCACTTCAAAACAGTTTACCAAGCAGTTAACACTTTTCCTTAATGTCCATGTATGATTGAAATGTTTTATGTATGTTTTAATTGCCATATATGGCTGGTTATCCTAATAAGTTGTACATTTCATTCATATTGGTCTATTGAGAATTCAACACCGGATTGGCACGGGATAATTTAGCGGGAGCCAAAGACTATGTTTCTCGTTTTCTCACTTGATTTGTTTTAGTTTTGCGCAGCCGGCTACTATCAGGTTGAATTCTTAATGGTAGTCCTACATCGTGTAGTAAGTCCTGTATGGGCTTCCGTCAATCGGTATGTTTGTTTGTTTTTGTAAAATACATACATACATACATACATACATTTATATAGCGGTCCTTCATAAAGATCGCAGCGCTTTTTACAACTAGAAACATCTTAACTACAGCATAAATACAACATAAATTACACAAGGTACACAGTCCAGCAATATTAAAAATAACAACTGAAGAGGTGAGTTTTGAGGCTCTTTTTGAATGTAGATAATGAGGTGCTTTCCCTGATGTTAGTGGGTAAAGTGTTCCAGATATGGGGAGCTTTTTGCACGAAGGACCTGTCATCCGATGATTTCAATGTTTTGTAAGAGTTATGTTCGGTGAGCCGGGTAACATCAGAAGCCGACCTGAGACCGGTGCGTGTTGGGCGGTAGAGAGAGATACAGGATGTTAAGTAGTCCGGAGAAGTTCCTGCAAGACATTTAAACACATACATCATTATCTTAAATGTGATCCTCTCTCTCACTGGCAACCAGTGCAACTCGCGCAAGTATGGTGTAGCGTGGTCAAACTTCTTGGCACAGTATATTAGCTTGGCAGACCAATTTTGAATGCGCTGCAATCTCAGAATATCCTTATTGCTAGAACCCAACAACAATCCATTGCCATAGTCCAGACGCGACAGGATCAGGGTACGAACCACTAAATGACATGTATCACGGTCGAGAAATCGCCTGATTCTTGATATATTGCGAAGTTGGTAGTTTAGACTGGAACATAGAGATTTGATGTAAGCACTCATTGTCATTTGAGCATCAAAGACGACACCAAGATTTCGAATGGTGTCTGCTGGGCTAATTGAGTCATCACCAACCTTAAGTATGACAGGATCAAGTCTTTGCATTTGATAACGTGTTGCTGCTACGAAAAACTCTGTCTTCTCTTGGTTCAGCTTCAAATAGTTCTTTGTCATCCAGCTCTTGATTTCAATGATGCAAGACGTTAACCTAGACAATGATGTGTCAATGGACTCTGGATCAGCTGGGTTAAAACTATCGTATATTTGAATATCATCAGCGTAGATATGATAACTGAGAGAGTATTTCTTGATAATTTGTCCGATTGGGGCAGTGTAGATTGTAAACGCCTGTGGACCAACCATGGATCCTTGTGGTAATCCGTAATGCAAGGTATGAGGTTCTGAGAAAGTGCCATTGATGCTGACACGAGTTGTCCTGCCAGTAAGATACGACTCAAACCACTTAAGTACAGCACCACCGACACCAATGCATACTTTGTGATTTATAATATCAAACGCGGCACTGAGGTCCAAGGGTACCAGAAAGACACCACGCCGGTTGCATAAATGCTGCATTATGTCGCTCTTCACTTTTAAAAGTGCCGTTTCGGTGCTGTGCGCTGGTTTGTAAGCACTTTGTAAGGTATCTCCAAGACGGTTACTGTCAATATGGCTCGCGATGTTAAGGATAGCATGCTTTTCTATGATCTTAGATAGATAAGTAATGTTCGAAACCGGCCTATAGTTCTTCAACACTTCTGGATTTAGTGATGGTTTCTTAATGATGGGAGTCACAATTGCATGTTTTAGTGACTCGGGAAACACACCTGTGCTGAGAGATTTATTCATGCATGTTATTATTGGGACAAACACTTCAGCATTCTGTTTCACAAACCAGGTAGGTATGGGGTCAAGCAAGCATGACTTTCCAGGTGCCTGTTTGATATATGTCAAAATGTCTTCCTCACTTAAGAGATCAAATTTAGTGAGGGGTGTAGGGGCAGACATTTGAGTATCCACAGTTGTAGCTTCCGCTGCATTCACATCACGCATTTGATCCTCCAGATTGCTGTAGATCTTATTTACCTTTTCTGAGAAGAAATCAGCAATCTTGTTGCTTAGATCTTTAGGCGATTCATGTGCAGGGAGGGTTTTTGTATTTCTATTTAAAAGAGAATTAACTTTCTTGAATACAGTCTTAGTGTCAGCCTGATCAAACACTCCCCTAAAATATTCCTGCTTTGCCTTGTCAATCATGTTGTTCACAATGACTCTCTACTCAACATACAACAAGTGATGACATTCGAGTCGAGATTTCTTCCATTTTCGTTCACACTTCCGACGCTCTCTTCGGGCCGTGTAAAAGGTGAAGGGCGGTCAAGCGCCAGTCAGTCGGTCAGTCGGTCCCTTGTGTGAAGTGAAGGGGGGGGGGGGGGGGGGGGGGGTGGTCGGGCGGAGTCGGGGCGGAGTCGGGGCGGGGTCATTTCCGCGTCACCACCGTTTACGGTGACTATATGAGTCTTGCGTTGCCGGGCTCATGGGAAATGTTTTCACCCCAGCTCCCTCCGGAAGCTCATTTATGTTATGTCCACGTTGTGTTCGTTGTGTCTGCCGTTGTGTTCTTTGCATATGTCATGTCTACGTCGTGTTCGTATATCCTGTTGTCCATATCAGTAAATAATATAAATTAATGTATAAATGTCATATAAGTCGTGGTGAAATTTGATGAGTCTGTCATCGTCACCCATATAGTGTAGTCTGGTACGGTAGATTTAAAGCCTTATCGTGACATTTTTGATACAGCTCTATCAATAAAACTAGTCAAAGATTGTCTTAGCCAGTCCTTCAAATTCCTATCTTGTGTTTGTCTTATTGGTGTTTTACGGCGTGGTATCTAAGGGCAAAAAGATGTTTTCCTTTGATAATATAAATTGAACATCAAGCTTGGGATATTAATAAGTGATTGAACAGTTATTGACATTTTAAGATATCGTATCTGCACTAGCAAAATTAGTGAGTGCAACAACATCGTAAGTGGCAGATACGACGTTATTGCACTGAGAAAACTAGAGAACATACGCGAAAACAGAATGCAACAACGTAAGTGGCAGATACGATGATAGTGCAGTGACATAATCTTGAGACAAGACGGAAAAACAGAGTGCAAAAATAGTGGTAGATACGATGTTATTGCACTCAGAATACTATGAAATATCATTGTAGTACACGTTACCACGGTGACGCATACCATTTAATGTGTAGCGCCCTCAAGTGAAACGGGCTCTCGTTCCGGAGCTGACTGATTTAAGGATGTATATTACAAACACTTTCTACCTCGCTTTATGTATTTCTTTACTTGCGTCATGCTTTAGTTATATCCCTAGACGAAACTAAAGAGTATTTGGATGTGAAAATTAACTTCACATTCACGGGTTCTTACCTAAATTTGTAAAACTTTCAAACTCAGACATATATTTAAATAAAATCGAAGACATATTTCTACTCGGAGTCGGAAACATTTGCTTGGTGTGATTCTCCTCATCTCTGTTGTATTTTAGCATGTCTTTTTATGTTCATTGTGTAGGGTTTGGTTGTTATATGTAGAGATGCGCCATGATCGCCGTTTAAGGCGTATATCAGCGCTTTATTATTTACCATAGTTATCATTATTATTATTATTATTCCTAAACAAACTTGAATTGATATACCGACACGGGGTGATACCTTAAGTGTCTGACATACGCCAAAATCGGATCGTCCGACGAATAATTTGATGGTAAAAAGACAACTAAATGGTGTAATCGACATGAAAGAGATGACATACTTGCATGTGGGTGGCAAACTTAGATTAATATCTTCAGGGCCCAGGGTCTTGGACTGTTGGTTTGGCCTCGGATCCGAGTCCCGTATCTTACGATTCAGCCTGCCTTTTGAGTTTTTATACTTGGTTTTAATATGCGTGTTTCAACGCTGCACGCGCAATGCTATGAAAAGTTAAGTGTACTTGAGACATAAAAAGTTCTACTATTAAAAGATGTATACGACACGTTTCTACCCTCAGGTTACATGTGTGGCATACTTGTCACCTATGACCATTTTCAGTCAAGTCTAAACTTTGATTTAAGCACCTAAATTTCTTGCTACGGACCCGCATACAGCGCCCTCACTTTTCACGTTTTCTGACAATCCTTTATCAACCATTTTAGTAGGCGCTTACGCAATGGGCACTATTTAGGTTGATACATTTTTAAAAATAGGTTATGACCAACTTGACTAGCTTGAGGTTAGTCCGGCTCAGCCTGACTAGCTTGATTTGTTCTGCTGGACTGTGGCTGGACTAGCTTATTAGACAAGCTGACTTGACTAGCTTTAGGTTAGTCAAGCTGGCTGGACTAGCTTTAGGTTTGTCAAGGCACTGAGATAAAATATCTATGGCGGCATGCAGATAAGACGTACTTCATCGCCGGTCCGGTTTTGCTAGCCAATCCAGTCGTAATTTGCCGTAGTTATTTCATTGTGTTGCCAAATTGTGTACATCATAGTGTTTGCCAACATCTGTAGACTATTTTATGCTACATTTCTTTTGGAATAACGACTCGGAGTAGGAAAAAACTAACTGTAAAGAACGACGGTAGCGCGGCCATCTTGAACGCTAACATGGTCAATACGAGAGCTATTGAACAGACAGCAGAGTAATCACCCGTGGCGAAACCAAGTACTGCTACGCAACGTGAACAATTTGAGTCAGGCGGGATCTACTAAAGTGCTCAACAAAAGCAAGTCGTACACTTTGTTTAGGTAATTTAAAGTAATTTTCAATATTTTTTTACCAAACAGGCTAGATAGACATTTGAATGAATCTTTACGGCACATTTTGATACCAAACATAACACCTAACAACAACATTTATAGAAAATTAGTCACTTTTCAAAAGTCACATTTTCAATACACTACGCGGAAGAAAACACCAGTTGTTAACGAACACATACGGCGTATCAGTCCCGTGTTGATCGCTGCGTATTTCCCCTCAATGGGCGGGCTAATTCAAATTCAAAGTATCATGCATGGGTGAGGGATATGAATATAAAGGGATTTTTATGGAATGGAGAAACGGCTACACTGTGTGATCGATTGCCCCCTGGTCAATCCTGGTTATCACATTGTCACACACGGAGTGATCCTCACACCCACCCATTTTCCTCCCGCGTAGTGTATTGAAAAGTGACTAATTTTCTTTAAATGGTTCTAATCATGGTTTATCTTTGTTGCTATGTGTTTTGTTTGGTATCAAAATGTGCCTATAAGATTCATCCAAATGTCTATCTAGACTGTTTGGTAACAACATAATCGAAAGTTACTTTAAATGACCTAAACAAAGTGTACGACTTGTACTCTTTGTTTATATGGTTTGAGCTGGACTAACCTTACGTTAATCGAGCCAAGCGGACTAACCTTACGTTAGTCAGGATGGACACCATCTGGACTAACTTAAAACTAGTTGAGCGACTAATCTAAACTAGTCCAGCTAAGGACGGACCAACATCAAGCTAGTCGAGCTTAAAGCTAGTACAGCATTGCTGGACTAGGCTAAAACTAGTCAAAATGGACACCATCTGGACTAGCTTTAAGTCAGGTGAACTGTTTAGGTTTCAGTGCATACAAGTTTGGCGCTATTTAAAGCTATGAATTGCAAATTAGAATGACCTCTATTTATAGTACATTGATGTTTGAATCTGTTATGATGGATAAACACATTATTTAAGAACAAATATTGTCTTGATTAAATTCTTAAATTAGTTCAGTATAATTTCCAGACACATTCAAACATATTTGCATTTGGGAATAGCTCTTTCAGAATTGTATATGAGAGTCGTAGTGTACATCTATGAAATAATCTCGAGGGGTATTTGTACAGATTAGCTACATATAACCAAGGTGATAAGAAATTTATAAGCACAGATGAATTTTCATCGACAACAACAAATGTTTTGTAATTGTACTATCATGACTATTGACAGACGTAAATTATTCCAATTTGAAGAGTTGAGTTACGACACCTCTTTGGTTGATTTGGACAAATGTGGGCGCAATATCAATGTAAGCAAATTATGTTGTATTAAATGACACACGCGTATGAGTCGTTGTAATTATTGTATTCGGTTGATATTACTTAATCAAAATGTAATTGTAAATCAATAAATCCATATTTTATTTGAAACATGTATTTTATTTATCGATGTTGTTTTTTATTTTTTTATTTGAATATATATTACCAATTGCTAATACAAATTTGATGTAAGTTGTTTTTTCAAACATAAGAATCACAGATCATATCTAAACACAGTTTTATATCTTATTATTAAATAAGCATAGCTTTAGCATAAAAGTGACATGAGATCTTCCGAAAGAATGTATTTTATTCGGTTGGTTATATCTGATTTGACGGTAGTAGATCGTTGTTACGGTGAGGTGTAGATCGCTTTCTACCATGTCCTCCGTTACTTTTCACACAAAGAAATCGGAACGAGGGACATAAAATTCGCGCGTGAAGTAAAGAAAGTCATTGCTTTTCCAACAGTGTTATAAGCGTCTCACAAACCCTCTTATACATGGTTCAATTTTATGAGGAAATCATATAAAACACAGTTAAATAAATAAATTGTTGAGGTAGAAACATATTAAATACAGGTCAGTTGTTAAAACTTCCAGCAGCACAATAGAATGTTGTACCACTCACCCATACAAAAAAATATGAGCCCTCGGATGGGAATGAAGAGAAATGTCATCATAGCTCATTATTGCACTTGCTTGAGCAATAATGTATTGTCTTATAATCAGCAACAAAATACCCAAAGAGATCATTTCAAAACTCATCAAAGCAAATTATTCGTTCTTGGTTTTTTCATTTCTTATCAATAACACTTCAACACCCAAAAAGCACAGCTTAAAAATTAAAGGAAAACATTGTGATTAAAACACTCGTGATAAAAGCTAACAGCCTAATGCCGAAACAACGTCTAGCCGTAAATATCGGAAAATGTTCAAGTCCACAGCTGCAGAGGGCAAATGTTTAACGAATTATAATAGTGACATACAACGAATTATGTTTTTGTCCAAGAAATATTAGAACCGACCGTTGAGCTTCAAAAATGAGTATCCAAATAGATTGCTTTAAAGTAATGATGTGCAATTAGTTAATCTTCTATCCGTTACTTAAAGGCCTTTCCGGATCTCAAGTGTTTGCCCTGGACAAAAGTCACATGACACGACACGAACCCGAGTCGACACTGTCCATCTAAAATCCCATGGTGCTATGTATGATACATCACGTGACATAATACTGGCTGTGATATGTTTGACAAACCTTGCGTTGAGATCACGTACGAACAAGATAAATGGTCTAGAATTATTTCCAAAAGTAGGATTATTCATTACATTTCAATCATAATTCAATTCTTTTACGAAATAAAATCAACTTTTGGGCGAGAACATCTGATCAAAATGTATAATAACCGAAATTTAAGGCATTTTATTCCTCGAATGTAGCGGGTAGTGGGTATGGTCAACATTATATAGATTTGTTTCAGATTATTTACCGTCGCCTCGGCTAGCTCAGTGGAAGAGCGTATGGCTCTGAATCAGCGGTCACGGGTTCGACTCCTACCACGGGCAACCATTATTATTTTGATTTTTTTAGTAGTTGTTTGTTGAGATCGTATATATTATCTATCATGAACCCGATCCTGATACTTATTATTTGTCAATATTTTCTTACTTTAATTTGGAATGTAAAATTATTAATGATTTCACATGAGTTTGCCTGCCCGTATACTAGGCCTACCACCTTCCTGGTATCAGTCAATATTACTATCAGACACTCGCACGCACGTACTGCAGTTTGTACATGTTGTAAGTATTGTAATCGAATGATAGCAAATCCAATTGTTGAAAGAAATCAATCGGCTAATGTTTTTCAATAGACATTCGTGATACGGCTATGTTCTAAACTTTAAAAAAATTGAAATGGAATCGTTTTTATTTTTAAAATTTAATAAATGGAGCGGTTCACTGATTTCGCGGTTAATGACACGGAAGCAGTATTCTTTTCGGAATTAATAATTCTTATGTCAAAACTGTATCAAAAACTTATACTTTTTGTCTTTTGCATAAATAATTTGCACAGTACGCGAACCTTTTAACATTTTTACCTATACAAAGGTTTGTTTGTCGTTTGTTTGTTGGGGGTGTTGGTTGGGGTGTTTGATTGTTTGTTCTTGTTTCACCCCATAATTATAATAATTTCATTACGAAGATAATCACATGTGATTGGACCGCGGTGTTATGGTCGGTGTATAATATCGGCTATTTTGTCTAGTTTTTTTTCCAAAACGACTAATTGTTCTCTTCCTTTCCTCAATCATACAAATGATTCAAGGGTTGTCCAATTTACAAGTTCATTATCTCTAGGGCTGGAACTTTTCAGATTTTTTCAACCAGCCAATTGGGCAGGTAACTCACAAAAATACCTGCCCGACAGAAATTCCACCAGTCAGTATAATAACTCACACTGTGAATTCGAAATATTTTACCAACCAGTCAGGCGGGTTTTCTTGTATCGCCACCCGCCCAACGAACGCAAAGGTTACCCGCTATGGGCAGGTGGGCAGGTGCTATTTCCAGGCCTGAATTTCTGAAAGTATTCATCATAATGTCTGTAATGATGATATATACAAGTTGGAATTAATGACACCATCGTTGAGGACTGATACATGTATATTTTTTGCGAGATTATTTTTTTATCAACTTGCCACGTGCCTTTTCTGGGCTGATTTAACCCGATTGCTATTGGTTTATTAGCTCATACCGGACCTGTAACTGGCTAATTATAGGTAATTTTGATACTAAACCGCCAACATAATTTGTATTGGGGGAAAATAGTATGGTTAGAGCTCACTCAGCCTCGATGGAATCCTCCCTATCCATGCTATCCCTGGTATCCCCTTCCGACCACAATTATCAGTGATTGAGACACTCTTACTCATCATTATCATCATCCGTCGGCTGCAGAGCAGACGACTACAAGATTTCTCCATGCACCTCGATCGGTAGCAAGTGCGGCAATCTGTTTTTCCTGGATTGCGCCTTCATTGTCCCCCAGTAATCATGGTAATTGTCTTACATATGTAAGTTATGAAGTGCGTGGTCGACTTGGTCGACTTTTTATGCGTTGGTATGTATAGAGCATATCTTTTGGTAGGCTCTTCTTCTGACAGCCGGAGGATGTGACCCAGGAATCTCAACTGCCGTAGCCTTACCAAATGAATAAGTGGCTCTTACTGCTTTCGTTTAAACATTCTGAAATGCTTTAGACATTTGAAAGGGAATGGTAATACCTCTTGGATGATTGTCACTTTTGGAACTGGGCCTACGACCATTGAAATGACAATAACTCCACCACGCAACATTGTATCTCAACAATCGAGGTGTCCAAATACGCAGAACAAAATTATGCACTGGGTTATTTGCTTCGATTAATCCATACCTTTTCGGGCCGTTAATTATTGGCTCATTTTTAAGTGTCTCGATACTTTTTGTGATGAGTTTAATACTAATAATAATCATGTTTAGCAAACAAGCCATAAGATTTGTTTCTATCCATCTATAGATAGATAGATCATAATTCCATGATTCCTCTTGTCAAATGAACCGACAGTGCTAATCTCGACCGACAGACAGTCAATACCCCCCCCCCCCCCCCCCCCTCTAGTTACGCCGCTTGGCTGGCAAAATAGTCAGTACGCATGGTAAGTTGGGTCAAATAGTGGTCAAATTCAATTATTTCGTGACCATGCTTTGGGGGAGCGAAGTTTAGATCACCATTGGTATGATCTTATCTAAAAGATCTAATTAAAAGTGTATGCGACAGTGTCCCTCGCAAAAGCATAGGCGGGAGATGTAAGGGGCTATCATCTTAAAACAGGTAAAATTCAAAAACTGTGAAAATCTAGATAATTGCCACACCTTTAATACATGATAATAAGTCCAGTCTTTGTATTATTCATAAAAAGTATATAGTCAGACTTATCTTGACGTACCGTTTTCGAGTTATACGCATGCTAAGGGCATGCGCAATCATTAGCCTCCATGGAAAAGTGTGCAGGACCGAGGGTGTTATCCCTACAAAAATCACAGATTGCAGCTTCAAATGTGAATGTTTACGCCGAGTGTATTAAAATGTTGTAACATTCACGTTTGTAATCAAACACTTGCGAAATATTCTTGGGCAAAGTCTTGTTTACACATGTGAAGAGGTATAATCCGAGTATTAGGCCTATGTCGGGTGGGGGTTGGGGGTTTGGGGGGGGGGGGGGTCTAAAATTAAAATCATTATTGAAAAAATCCTGAGATTGTCGATCGTATGAAAAACATATGTATTGAAGAGATCAACACGAGGTGTATTCTACAAAACTAATGAAAATCCAGCCTTAAATGGAGAGCCAGGGGAAGCGATTTGGAGACCCGATGTACACATGTATTCCTACCTAATTAGGAAAAAGGTCAAAGGTTACCACATAATTATAGGTCTTTATCGTCATTAGGCATCACATTAGGTCAGTTTGCTGTTATGTTCCCTCTATAGCATTGTAGTAGTCATGGTAGTGGTATTGCCAAATAGACAAAGGTCAATAAGGTCCATCCAAATGGGATCAGAAAATAAATGCACAGGCCTACCCAGTTATCCTGATAATGAAACCAAATATGAATGATTGAAATCATTTTCATCAAAATCGAAGCATTATTTCACATTTGACCTATGTAGTGAACGTTGACCTTTTTGCTTATCAGATTGAAGATAGGTCAAACTATACTTTTCCGAAACCTATTTTTTGAATTTTACCCCTGTATTAATATGTTGACCGGCCTAGTGGCTTCCGCCCAACTTTCGTAAGGGACATCCCATGAAATTGTCAACCCTTTAGAGGACAAATCAATTGATGAATGAACCTTACAGCTCTCCACGACTGGTCAGGGTTACCGGATTTGACCCAATTGATTGAAGCAGGGTTGAAGTGTACATTACATCCTTTTGCAACTGATGACGTAAATAAATGGGCACCATAATCTTCCATCACCACACTGGCGCCGTCAACCAAAATAATCTACCAATGATATTCAGAATTACATTATTATAGTTGGTGATGGTCCCGGTATTCATGGGAAAACCTTTGCTATACTCTATTTTGCTTCCTGGACAGTGGCGTAACTTATCAGGCGCAGCTTCTTACGCACGCGTATGTATCAAGGTCACAGGCACGCGATTTTGGCCACACGCACGCGGCCCTCATGTGCATGAACAGTATGTTTATGTAAACCTCGCTGCTGATGCTTGTTGCCTTCAGGAGCGCTCGCGTCAATCTGTACATCACTGCTCTAAGAATATGAAGCAGGCTTTGCCAATTTGGAGCTGATCAAACTATAGTTCCATTCCAACTTGTTTGATGCATGGGTCCTCGAGGTCCTCGAGAGCGATAGGTTGTCCACAAAACCGGCCAAAAAAACGCATGGTCAAATACGCAAATCTACCGACGTCTCAGCTGATAAAACGCTTCAGATGTCATTCTCATTTTTGTCTGAATCCAATTTCCAACTGGTGCTTTGGATATTCGCCTCGCAACCGCGAAACCCGTGAACCGCACAAATAATTTAGATACAAAATGATGATTCCACGCCCGGTATTTCAACGAAGCTGAAACAGATAATAATGTTGATACATGAGTATGACCGTACATGTGTAACACGGAAAATAAGAATATCGATTCAAGGACCATTGACTTGTTCATAGTGGCACAATTGGCCTTGGGGTGTACAGCTTATTGTGGTCTCAATAATTCAATTTACGCAACGCTGAACAAGTAAAAGTAGTAGGCCTACATTCAAATTAAAAGCTCATTGAATTTGTCAGACAATCATTCCAAATAAAGTGAAAAGTTTCGTGTGGATCCACAAAGATTATGGTGGAACGATTAAAACAAAACCAACATTGCTATATGTAATATGATACGGAAAAAATAGGTTCCCGGTGGGATTCGAACCACAGGCCTTTCGATCACAAGTCGGATGCGCTACTGATTGAGCCAATGGCGCACTGTATAACAATATGACAACAGAAATACATAGAAATATCCTTCGTGAACATTATTCCATAAATCGGAAGTTAAAATGTTTTATATTTATAGTTTTTGTATGTTTTTAAGATGGGGTTCTGGCCCAAAAAAATGATTCGAAGCTGCTTTATATTGTAACCCTGGTTTCATTGACATGAATAGACTGACTTTTCGAAACATTTCTAGACATGGATTTCGTTCATATTATTTGCTGTTTGTAGCCGGTCTCACTTCGGTATTACGCGGAGTTTCGGGTATGTACGAGTCATGTGACTTTTGCCCAGGGCAAACACTTGAGATCCGGAAAGGCCTTTAAACAAGTTCACATAATTTTGTGCAATTAGATTATTTACGTTTTAAGAAAACTGCGTTTGATTCGGTTAGGTAGTTTTGAGGATATTTGGTGATAACCTCCTGCCCCCAAGTCCCGTTACGGGAATCACCCACATTTAATCAGCTTATTTATGTTTGAGCTGCAAATCAGAGATTTATAAGACGAATATGTTAAAAATGTAATTATATAAAATATGTACAAGCATATCAAGGATGTTTGTATGATGGACTTGTATATTGAAATACAGAATGCCGAATCAATATTGTAAACATGTTGATGATTTGATGTAAAAGTTATATTAAATTTAAATATGAATTTACACAATTAGATGATATACAAGAATCAGAACAACAACGCCTGTCCAATCGACCAACCCTACCTAAGAGGTCCGTTCGCTCGTGGAACATTGAACAGGGTTGGGGAGTTTTCGTCGCCGTAACGTATATGATAAGGATGTACGAGGGCGGATCAAGCAGTCAGGACAAACTGCCAAAAACGGCAACCTGTGAAATGTTTCCGAATTTGGAAAAATATGGCCAAATCATGCAAAATTACCTTTTTTGCCATTGGTTATTTTTGTAAATTGAAAAACTACTTTTGCATGTACAGTTAAGTTGTGACTTAACTTAATCAAGTCAAAATCATTACCACTTATCGTAAAACATAAATTGCATAATTTGTGGTATTTATTTTTGTGACTTTCAGCCTGCAATGTTAAATTAATTAGATCGCAAAATTAAGCTGTGTGTTGCCTCTGGCGTCCTTATTTTAAGATAGAAAATAACGGTGTTTGATGAATCATGCTCAGAAAACAATTTTCTAAGTTTTGACCAAGGTTCATATATTTTGACAGTGACGTTTGATATTTTTTAAAGCAATTAATTAACTAAGGGACTAATTGCTCAATGCATTGACTTGATTAAATTAAGTAACCATCTTACTGAACATGCAAAAGTAGTTTTTCAATTCACAAAAATAACCAATGGCAAAAAAAGCAAATTTGCCTGCGTTGGCAATATGTTTCCAGGTTCGGAAACATTTCAAAGGTTGCCGTTTTTGACCGTTTTTGGTTCCCTGCGACTTCATACTCTTTCTCAAAAATCTAATCAAAGATTGTTGGGAGGCGCTTTTCAAGGATCCAAGACCTAGCCAAAGCTGTACATTCAGAGATGAGACAATCCCCACTACTCACTGACTACTACAGCCTATACATCGGGAAGTGGAGGATGAGGATGCAACGGTGTATCAAGGGAATCTTCTAGAAGGAAATGTGACTGTAGTTTTTGAAATTGTATGGCCAAAATGAGAAACATGAGCCAAGTGAAAACACTTTTTGATCCGCCCTCGAAATGAAGTAAGCCCATCTATCCAGTGTAGCGCATACCAACCTAATCACTCTGAAAACTCAATGAATAATAATTCTTAAACAGCTAAGAAAGTTTAAGCAATCTCATTGGTTCTCAGAGAAATCGGCGACATCTAGATGAGACAATAGAACACGTGGGAGGTGGGGCTTACGTTTTAACAGCGCGCCCGACCTTCACAATGCGTGGTTTGCTCCATAACGCGCACTTCTGCAGTGCGTCTTTAGCGATTTTCCTGCGTTTATGCCGGCGCTGCGACGCTTACGCATGGTTTACTCATCGCATGTGATTGGATGGAATGTTTGTGGGCTATTCGATCCTAGCAGGGGTAAAAGTTGTCAAATGTGGACAATAAAATGTACTTATTTCTTTTATAAATGTCTAAAGTATGATTGTTTAAGAATGAGAATAAAGGTATTGTTTTTAGACCGTACCCGTGTTATATTGTCTGACATAAAATGACATGGCACCGCAGTATATCACATGTCTTCTTAAACCATACATACCTACTCGTACACTCCGTTCCAGCGACAAGTCACTTCTATGTGAACCTCGTTCCAAACACTCTTGGGTGGACAGAGCTTTTTCAATTGCAGCGCCACGTCTCTGGAACGCCTTACCCATTCATGTTAGATCATGCACATCCCTGGCACAGTTCAAGACGTCTTTAAAAACTCATTTGACAAAGGATGCTTTTTATTAAAAAAATGTTTTTTCGGTTACATATAAATAGGCTATATTTCTTTAAATTTCAAATACTAGTAGTATTACATGTATTTGTAGATTAAATTTGTTGTGTATGTCACAAATTATGATATCATTATTGACATAATTATTATACTATTAAGTTGTATTTAGTTAAATGATTGTAGATTAAGTTGTACTTTAAAATGTATGTTGTAATGTAAGTTATTTTTGTATCGCGCCTCGAGCACCACTTTTGGTGGATTAGTGCGCATTATAAATCCACATTATTATTATTATTATTAAATGCGTTCGATAGTATTATTTTTTGCGTAGAACAACTCCGCCTGCGGCGTCGTTGTTCTACTTAAAATAATACTATCGTCAATCGGCAATTCAACAACCGTCAAAGAGTCAAATCAAACTGATACTAGACTTCCGGCAGATATTTTGATAACGACGTCCGACTTAGCGCTCCATTAGTGTTAGATTAAAAAGAGTGATAGATGACATCGAATAATAAGTAATAATAGTACCGTTATAGCCTGCACGTGGGTGGCACAATGTGGTTAATATGTTGACCAATATTTTATGAAAAAGCAATCTCATTATTTCAAATCAATATTGGCTTTTATATAGGACTATGCCAGAAAAAACTTGTGCATACTGATATAAATATTCTTGATTTAAAATTGTTGTTGGAAAAACTTTAGGTCAAATACTTGTCGTCAAGTTGCCTCCAAAATATCAGATTTCTCGTCAATGTACGCGTATATATCGTACCCCCTTTTCTTTTCTTTCTCTTTCCCTTTTTCTTTCCTTTTTCTTTAACTTTCCCCTTTTTTCCTTTCC
Source organism: Ophiura sarsii (assembly GCA_035610835.1). Lineage (NCBI taxonomy): Eukaryota > Metazoa > Echinodermata > Ophiuroidea > Amphilepidida > Ophiuridae > Ophiura > Ophiura sarsii. Next base: position 75,117,147 of record CM069444.1, read on the forward strand.
TTTTTTTGTAGGAGGGGGTTCACCACTGGATGTATCTCAAATTGTATTTCTTCAAACCTTTGTTTAATTTTTGATATCGGCTTTTCTGAATGTGCTTCAACTGACTTAATGTAAAAATAACATGTTTTACAAAGTGTTCTACAAAGCGATAAAAATAAGAATCTCGGTAAATCAATGTTGTGAGTGTACCTTCAATGTTAAAATTATTGTAAAACTGTATAGAGAAAATACGGGTTCGTATGGGTATATTGAATATCTGTTGAGTGTGAAGTGCAACATTACGTTCATGTCACTAGCGCCTATATGGGAAAACACTGTAAAGTTATATGAACAATTGTTTAATTAATTTGTTATTATATTTGCATTGGCTTTATTTAAAACCTTGCCTAGACAAATAACACTCACAACAAGAATTTGGTTAATTAAGACTTGAACATGATTCCGAGATGTAAAATAAAGATGTCCATTACGAATATTTATTAAGGTTGCCGTTATAATATGCTCACTTGAACTCTTCCAGATCTTCTATATATGTTCTTGCAAGAATTCCGAAAACGGAACCTTTCCATACCTGTAAATTTGCCCTGACAGTAAGCACGTAAAATTACAAAGCTGATCGGCCAACATGGTCACTGAGTATCGTAGGAGGATAAGCGGTAGATGAGTGACTGTTTCTCGAGGTAGATGGTGATGTTTGCACACATGTAGATCTCCAGCGTAGCGCGATCGTTTTTCTGGCAATAACTTTCTCTGTGGTTTTCCCACCACAGATTATGTTACAGATTCCTGTACGATGCGCAGAACTCATGAAAAATACGATCCATGGATTTATGCACGAATTTAGCAGAGCCACGTAGTTATAAAAGTGTCGAAAAATCTGCACCTGACGTGTGTTTAACTTAATGTGCCGACCGTATCGCGTGAAAATATACCAAATGTGATAAACATAGTACGGTAACCAGAACACTCCGAAAAACACCGTGATTATGATCACTATAAGAGCCAACCTTCGCCGACTTCGTAATTGTTGAATAGAAGTGGAATTCTCCATTAATGACAGAATACTAGAATGAACCAGAGAACGGGCAAGCTGGACGTAGTGATAAGTCATTATGAAAAAGGGTATGATATACAAGATACAAAACAAAGTCAGCATGTATAATTTGCATTTGATATCCTCTCCCATAGGCATAAATTGACAGAGTAGTCCGAATGTTCTTACCTCGGTAAAGTAAAACACTGGGGTGCCGATAATACATCCAAGTATCCAAGACACACTCACCGTTAAAGCGGGGCTATCTATTGACCGATGTTTTACGCGTGATTCAAGCCCTTTCACGATGGCATTGTACCTGTCTCGGCTGAGAGCCACCAAAGAGAATACGCATGCTGCCTGAGCTACGATGGGAAGATAATGCTTGATTTTGCAAGCCGCTGAGCCCAACAACCAGCAAACATAGATCTCATGTCGAATATTGAACGGAGCGGTGGCGAGGATGTACAACAAATCACCGAGGATCAAATTCACTATCAAAATATTCGGCGCACTGTGCAGGTGCTTGCTGAACACTATGACAAGCAGAAGACTTACATTACCAACTACGCCCAGCAATGCCAAAATAAAGACCACTATACAATGACTGAGCCGGTCAAGATCAGGAAAACACATCCAGTCAAATGAAAGGTTGTGCGAAGACCCCGACGAAGACACGTCGGATACATTTGATATGTTGTTTAATGTTTCCTGTGATCGGATATCGTGGTAATCATAATTCGCAGATAATGAAGACATTTTATCTGCTGCACTCGTGTCCGACATATATTCCTTCTGAATGCGTATGGTGGACTATTATCGTTTTATTGCAACCAAGTTCTTCACTTTATCTGAACATTATATGAAAAATCTCATTGAACAGCTCAAGGCTCATATTCCCCTGATCAAGAAGCCATGAGTATAGATTGAAACTATACGTGATAAGGCATAGGAATAATATTGTAGCTGTAATTTACTCAAATTCTCCTCAGGAATCCGCCACTTAATAATATCACCATCAGGCCCAGGCGTCTAAACCAAGAAGTGTTTTTTTTGTATCCCTGATTATATCATATCGGTTAAAAGTCCGCAATGACGTAGTGATATCAAATCTTAGTCTCTCGCAAAGTTGCTATTTCAGGGTTACATAAAATGTGCCTGTAATGTTTGTACAATATAGGTGTTCTTAAATTGATGACAAGTACAATAACACTCTGACAGAGTAATAAACCGTGTGCAATAAAGTGTAAAACTACACGCTGTTGCAAATTACCATGATTACAGTCTGTAATGTCTGTGTTCTCATGTGGCCTGGGATTATTCCCTCTGAGGGGCACAGGAACGTCTAGTAATCAAGCGATCAAGTTCAACAATTGAAATTGTGTGTGACCACATCATTGTTTTTCACGCTTCGATTGTAAAGTAACAAGGTTCACCTCTATTACTATAACAAAGAGGGATCATGAAAGATGAAATAAGATCCCCAAACACGTTCTTTGAAGAAATCGTCGTCCTATACACGATTCTGGAGTCAGCTCTCAAGATGACGGTTATAGTGCAGTTATGCGTCACGTCATTAATTCGGATTTCATACGGTATCGTTAATAAATGACTTGTCGTTCATTCTCTCCACATGTTATACTAATGAAGAAGGGAACAAGTAAATCTGTAAAATAAAAGAAGAAAAAGAAACGTGTTTCAATATACATTAGGGATGACCAGTATCTTATTTTCTGATATTGAACTTAATATCCTCCGGCTTTTTTTTTAAATTTTAGAGCGACGGTTAAATAATAAATTAATGTTTTAGTCGTGGACGCGTATAAGACGCGAAATAAGACGCGGTTGTTAATTATTTCATAATAATTTCATAAGTTTATCGAGATCAGCGATAGATTCTGGAGGGATCTGAGAGCTATAATAGCTTACTAGTTTAATCAGTTCCAAAATGGCGAGAAATATTCGTTTTTTATTTCTCCGCGTGCAAAAGTTATCCAAGCGTACGCACGCGATTATGGCCACAAGCACGCGGTTTGGGCCCCACGCACACTTATGCTTCCATACACGTCACGCATAATATGATGCGATTGTTGCTTTCAGCAAGCCCGCGTCCTTCTGTGTTCATTCGCTGCTGTAGTGACGCTTCGCCAGTTTGGAACGAATTTAGTATAATGATGCCGAAATCATTGCAATATAGATGAATGTGCACAACAATAAAAACTGTTAGTTTTGAAATTATTGACCAAAAGGTGGCGACAACTTTATTTTTGAGTTAAAAAATGTTTTTTTTTTCAGCCGATATCAAAAATGGATTCTCTGATTCATTTCAGTTACAAAAATGTATACTTTTATCACGTCACGTTATAAATATTAGTTCAAAAGTTGCAGCGCTTGATAAATGTGATCATAAAAGTAGGCGAAAGTTCATAAAATGCGCAATCTCCTATACTTTTTTTTACTTTACACACTACTTGAACCTTCTTTTCTGTTGAAACAAAGTTGTACATTTTTGTTATTTATTTTTGTAACAGTGTAATGTCATTAAATATCACTGGTTCGGGATTTCTTACGAATTTTATTGTTTCATCACCCTGCTACGTTTAATGTATTAATTGCAGGCGAACAAATGCCTCACTTTGTATGATTTTTGTTTTATAATTTATATGTATTAATTATATAACCTGATAACTATCAGGTAGGTCAGTCCGGTGATGTTGTTTCAGAAATGTCTGGAATTTCAGATGGTTTAAACATTTTCAAAATATTCAAAATATTCCATAATATTCCCAAATATTCAAATAATATTCAAAACAAATAAAACATTTCTATTCCCCCCCAAAAGAAATTTAAAAAACCACATTTGCTGAACACATGACAAGCAGAAGACTAACATTACCAACTACGCCCTGCAATGCCAAGATAAAGACCACTGTCAAGATCAGGAAAACACATCCAGTCAAAGGGAAGGTTGTGCGAGGACCCCCCCCCCCCCCCAAATGTTTCAGCAAAATGTCTAAGAAAAAGAACAAAAAATAGGTCGGTCGGATTCTTAGCACATGATGGGGGGTCGCCCTAATGTAATTCCTACACTAATCTGTATATGCCACCTCTACTTCGTTAATTTGGTTTACATTACTCTTAAAGGTTATTCATTTCAAGATTGTTTTCCATTCTAACGTCTAACGAAAATGAATCGTAAACGGTTAAAGTACTGGGAAAGAGATGTGTGTGTCTACCGTAAACAGGGTAAAAAAATTACTGTAACATATCGAGGGCTCAGAAACACAAGGCATAATCTCCATTTTTTTCAAAAATAAGATTTTGGTATCAACATTTTCAGAAAGAAATTCTCTTTCCAGTAACACAGCCTTATCTTCATAACACAACCCCTTTTAAAATCACAGCCAGTATCACAAGGCCTCATCTCCATCTCCCCAATGTGTTTACACATCTTCAATATTCATTTTCTCAAAATGATAAAAAATGGAGATAAGGCCTTGTGTTTTTGAACCCTCGATATTATAGATTGTGTAATGTTTCTTTTAAAGATAGATAGCGATCCTGTGATATTTTCAACATCTGTCTGCTGCGTCAATCTTAAATTATGGTGTTTGTTTTGAAACGAAATATCCAGAGAGTGACTGTAGATCAAATGTGAAACAAATATGTAAATATAACACAATCCTGCTACGTAAATGCTAATGGTACGAAACACAACAGTACCAAAGAATTGGCAATTAGAGGGTGACATATGAGACATAGTTCTGTCTGGCTAGCTTTAATGATCGTCTCTCCAGGCCAATGACACGAAAATGAAGAATTTCATCTTGTAAATTTTAAGATATGAATGAAATAACTGTCAATATTTGTCACTATTCACATGTTTTTGTCCAGCCTTTTGCTACAAATGTGTACCATTTACATTTGCCTCCTCGACATGAAAAATTGGAAATAGGGCAAACTGTAAGCTAATGTTTGTAACCCCTGGCTCATTCTAAGATAATACCAATTTGTTGAGGTGAAATCAAAACTAGGCCTAATTGAATTTGCCAACGGCACTAAGTTGCCAGTTGTTAATTCCTGGCTCGCGCGGCTTTTCCACTTGGCTAGCTCGCGACAATAGGTCAGCTGTTACATTCATCGGAACCCTCCCCGCGCGTCTGGGATCGGCCCCGATCACCTTTTCGTGTGTCACAATCCTCCGGGTTTTTCTACGACGAGGTAGATTCTCTGTTGTTCTTCATCCAAAATGTTCCCACCCACCACGCCCATTTAGTGGCATTCTCGTTGCATGTTTTCAGGTTTGCATTATTATTTTTTGTGTTTTGGCATTGTTCTTTTTCGTTTCTAAAAATGTAGACCAAATTATTAGTCAGTACAAGTGATACTGAATTGCGTCATGCGTGTTTTGGATTAAAAATGCTATTATATTTATAAATACAAAAATATGTACATGTACGGTTTACAGATTACAGGTTTTTGTGTCTTGTAATTATATAAATCACGTCATATTATTTCATGTACAGTAATTACAAAATTAAATTGATCAGCTTAAATCAATACATTTTTAGTGATTCCCTCCTTTCGGGCTTGCGGCCTTAGGAGTAGGGGGCATTGCTCTCGGCAGTCCCCATGTAAGGTCACTCGATTGTTCATGCTATGACAATCTGATATGCGATATTATTTTGAAGGTGATTGCCTCCGTGGGCGGCCAGTGTAGGGGATATTGCTCTCTGCAATCCCCAGTCGAATCACAAACCGCACTCTCTATGCGAACATTTGAGTTCAAATAATTATACGTTGACAAATTTTGTTAAATTGGTTATGTTGTAATCAGATTGATTCTGTTTTACACAAAATTATGTTAAATTCTTTGCGATTTTTGGTTTTACTTTTGTGAATAAATCTATGATTTACCTCTCGTATGCTCAGAGGCATTAGCACACACATCTTCTCCTTGCGTTTCTCTTAAGGCCAAAAAAAAAAAGAGTTGACTTGCCCTTTCCGACCGACCCAAATTTTCGGAAATCTAGGGTCGATATTTTCTTCTTTTTTTCCTTCTTTTTTTCAAAAAAAAGAAAAGAAACAAAGTTTGAAAAAAAAAAAAAAAAAAAAATGAAAGAAGCACATAACAATAAAGAAAGATGAAAACGTGTTTTTGAGTAGTATCTGCTTGTTTAAAAATCAACAACAACAAAAAATCAACAACAAAAAAATCTTTAAAATGTGTTTTTGTGCAGTAAATTTTCAAAAATTTTCAAAAATAAATAAATAAATAATAATAATAATAATCCGACCGTCCGACCCTGACTTTGACCCTGAAAGGGCAAGTCAACTTTCTTTCTTTTTTTGGCCTAACTTAAGTGTCCGACGGCAAACCAGTTAGCATGATTTTGATCCAAACAATGGAGCCATATTAAGAAGAAAGTTTTTGGGGGAATTCTGTGAGTGCTGTAATTATTGAACTATGACTCAAATGCATATAAAAGTATATATTTTTGGAATGGAAATGGATCAGAGAATCGTAATTTGGCGTCAATTTTTACCAAAAATAATGTAACTTTTGAGAAAATCACAAAATGCACTTTTTTGACCCAATATTTTTGGACCAAGCTAACAAAAATAATTTTGAGTATAAAATGCTCAAAAACTCTTGATGATGATATAAAGACATTAACTTAGAAATCTTTTTTTTAAACCTAATCTAATATTTTTGAAATTTTGACTAAAAAGTTTTTTGGCACTTTTTGGTCAAAATGTCAAGAAATAATTTAATGCTTTGGAATAATATAGAACCCGGGATTAGAAATGCGGTGCGGTCACCTCAGCGGAGAATCACTGTTGCTTGTTCATTATGATCAGATTATCATGTAGCACTAAACTTGGTAGTGTTATTTACCGTATCACTATATTATCACAACCAGCAGCACTATAGTGCTCGATACCTAAGTGTGTGTGTTAGTTTCCAAATGTAGATGCTCATTAAAAAGAAACAATCAGGAATTCGACTAAATATACAATCTCGCTTCATTTATTGCTTAATCGCGTGTCGTAACTGTTATAGAGTGCGCTATTCACGAGCCTAATCTGAACAATGAGCAGATTAAGAGATTCATACGGCTGGACCAGTGTGCAATGAAGGCATTCATGTGTAGTTAGCGTGTGATTATGCTAAGATGGGGTGAGTTCAAACGCCGATTATCCGTTGATGGCAGAAATGTGTTGAAATTCTTTTGTTGTTGTATTGGTTTGTTTCTTTATTGACATCATTGTTCACCGGCCTATGGTGAGCGTGTGAACTCACTAAAATGTTTTAGAGATGACCAAATATAAGGGTTGACCGAGGACAACTAAATTATTTATATTTTGGGACTTACGGGTGTATTGATATTAGACGATTTATTGAATCAATTTCAATAAGTAAGCTATCAAAATATTCCTTGATGTACAAATAAGTCTTATAAACGAAATCATTCTCTTTACTAGATACATAACAGAGAAATCTGGAAATGAAAGTTGCAAACATTATAATTTTGGATCAAACTCGCTAGTCATAAGGGTCGCTAGTCATAAGGGTCATTAGTCTTAAGGGTCGCTAGTCATAAACCCTAACCCTAACCCTAATCCTATCCTGACCCTAACCCTAACCCTAACCCTAACCATACCCTACCCTAACCCTAACCCTAACCCAAACCCTAACCCTAACCCTAACCTTAAACCTACCCTAACTCTACCCTTAACCTAACGCTAACCCAAATATACTTTTATGACTAACGCACTCTTGGTATAGGAAAATACACGTTATGACTAGCGACCCTTATGACTAGCGGGTAGACCCCATAATGTTTGTTGAATTTTAGAATTTTTTGCGACACGTTAAATTTTCACTAATCTGTATCGATCTGCTATGTTGCAGGGGAATGGCATTTGGCTCTTATCTCATTTATAATAGAGGTTTGACTTATACTCATTACATCCATACCATTAAACAACAATTTTGATATGTCAATTTTCTAATATAGTGGAACCCAATAGTTAGCTTTAGACAATTGACATCAGAGCAAGCGACCATTGATGTTAAGCTGTGGTTCGATTCCTATTGTTCAGCTGGTCGCTAGTGAACGCAAAAGATCAACATTTTTGGTCAAAATTGACGCCAAATTAGGATTCTCTGATCAATTTTCTTTCCAAAAATATATACTTGTATATGCATTTGATTATAATAACTCACAAAATTCAAAAAATCAGATAAAAAGCATCCTTGAATCCCCTCTTAAGCCAGATCTCTAATACTACTGGAAAATAAAATTCTTATTTGATCCCGGGTTTGGTTCCTTTTTTTCAAATACTTTAAAATTCTTTTAACAATTGCTTTTAACTAATGGAAATGTATTTTGATTCTACTGGCACTAATGACCTGACCACTTGTTCTTCGTCTTCAACAGGAACTAATTATATAGTATAAGAGTATTTTGATCACCCTTTTATCAACCAGGATGATCTGACCTACTTTCTACAGAAACTCTGACATTATCTCCCATGGAAGTTGGTCGCCGAAAATGTCAGCAATCAGACTCATACTGTTAGATATAAAAGTGATTTCCCTTGATACCTTTTTGCCTGTTATCTATAAAAAGGCAAATCAAAAGAAAACGGGTCACTGACCCCTTTTTGTCGGTAGGATATACTAATCCCTATTGTCGTTTTTATATTGACAGGTATAGGTGACCCGAATTGTTTTTCTGTCGTACGTCAAAAAGTGTTTTAAATAAGTCCATTTCTAAAATTCCAGTTAAATCCTGTGGTTCTAATGATAGAAGCAATCGAAGCAAAAGTTTAATTCAAATTTGAAGAACAAAAAATTATTATAGCTTCAAGGTTGACCACCACTGGAGATATTTGATCAATATCACTGAGGAAAACATCTCTCAGGCTTTAAATGGTTCTCCCTGAAAAAGGTGTTGAACCAGTGGGGGCCTTGCATTGTCCCAATTGATAGTTCTGAGATCGGACGTCGAAACTATCTAGAATATAAAGTCCACCTTGGATTTCTTTCTACAAAACTTTCTAATTATGTTTCGTTGGATTCCTGGTCATATATTTATGAACATTTATCAGTGACGTAGCTAGATTGGGTACGGGGACTACTACTTTATCAATTAGTCTGTCGATTGAGATGGTTCTGATGCATGGTTTATTTGACAAGGGAATCATGGAATATTACTGTCAAATTATAGTCGATTCGCAGACATTGGCCGATTTTAGCGATTTACCATTTCAGTAAAGAGGTAACAGATGCAAAAGAGGGGGAGGCACTCGAATTAAATCGTAATATGCAAGGTTAATACCGTCTCTTCGTGTGCATGTACTACTGTGATGTAGTCACCACTATGTACCTAGTGACAGGGAACTCTTGGTTGGATTATCGGCATAACGATAAAGAAATGTATTGTTATTCAGATAAATTGATAAAGGTATTCAGGTGGTCTCCTAGCCAGATATACTTAAAGTAACGTTTATAATCCGTATCTTGGTTGATATAACTGTTTTTTTCATTTAATTAGGACAATTGGTTTTGTACCTAGGTATATTAAAAAAAAAAAGATTATTGAATTATTTTCCGGTTTTTTCTCGCAAATAAATATGTAGAACTGTTATTTTCATTTTAATGTTTCCTTTATTCCACGTGCATAATAAAAACGGAAAATAATAACAAGTATCCACTAAATTATGAATAGGTAAAATGACATACATAATATTTTTCTTTCGAAACCTGTATACGGTCGATGATGGTCGATTTGTTTTTATTGTGGTAACCGCTTCCAAAGGGATAACACATTTGAAGCTGCTGGTTAAGTTTTTGGTTGTCGTGATTGTAAAGCTATGATCAGCCCTATTCCTAAAGCCACACTATCATGAATAGCATTTGATTATGGAGCGCAAATAATCATGATAATAACATCTATAAAAGTACCGCTGTTTCATCATTGGTCAAAATGGGTTCCTCTAACGCCCAATGGACGAGGTCCAAAATCGATACCGATGCGCCAGAGTTTATGAATCTACTTATAGTTGTCGGTTTAGTCGTGTCGGTTCACTTTTATTTCTTGCCCCTCCAATAAGAAAAACCAGCTTCGCTACTGATATTTATTATTTGAATACTTTCAATAAAAATACCACCAGTTGATAAAAGAAATGTCATGTTTAAATTCTTAAAAAGGACTTATATGCATGTACGTCTTTCATTACAAACAAAAGATTAAGGTGTTGTGTTGGATTTCGATCACAACAGGAGCATGCGCAGATGCGATTTTTGTGTACATGTTCATCCCCGCTACACGCCCGTACACTTTCCCGTACACTCCCTTGCATAGCCGGGCATCGTTTTTTCTCAAATGGTGCCTGAATATTGCTGTTGCTGTGTACCTAAATAAACTGCGCCAATAAAGTATCGAAACACTTACAAATGGTCAGATTTATCGGAAACTGAATTAGTATGCAAAAAAAATAATTAAATAATTCGATTCACAGTTATCTTCTGCGCATTTTGACACCTCTTTTGTTGCGCTATGATGTTGTTTGGCGGATTTATGGGCACTTGAGTGGCTTAAAGTCGAATTCTAAAGTTGCAAAAGCTCATGTGGTTTTTATTGATCAACTGTTGCTTAAATCCTCGATTCTAATGGCGTCCGCCCGTGATGGATCTTCTCAGAGCTTGGGGAATTATTGTATACGGCATATATCTTATCCCGTCTGCAACGTGTGCCCCACAGAGAGACAATACTCAACAGAGACAATACTCAACAGTTGCCCAATTGAAACAAGTAACGCAATATTTTAGCAACAAAATGAGTTTGACCGAGGGTTTCTTCAACTTGTTACTAAATTGTTTTGCTCAACGTTGGGTAGTTTTTACTTTTATACAACACCTAGATTTCTACATATGTTGAATACAATTTAATCAACCATTTACCCAACAGATGATTAAACGCAATTAAGCAACGTATTTTGCTCAACATTTTAGCAGTATCGTAAATGTCAACCTGGAAAGTAATATTGTGTCTATAAATACAATACGCTTTTATTGCGTATACACAATTAAATCAAGCGCCAAATGCAATAACACAATAAAATTTACGAAAATACAAAAGTAATACAAAATACAAAAGCAATATAAAGAATCTCCGAAGTGTTATATGTACATGATTAATCCTGGTGTCTTATATCATGAATTGTAAAATGATTATAGATCATCTGACTCTTAGCTTGCTTGATTGGTTGTGCTAAGGGGTTAATTTACTCATTGCTTCCTTGATTGATTGTACTATATATTATGAATAAGAGATTCTAATGATCTGTAAAACATCCAAAACTACACTCAATGTATGATGAAGCAGGGGCGGATCCAGGGGGGTGCTGCGGTGGCTGCAGCACCCCGGGGTATGAAGAAGAAAAAGAAAAAAGGGGAGAAAGAAAAAGGAAAGGGGTGAAAGGAAAGGAGACAAAAAAGGAAAGATAAGAGAAGAAAAGGAAACGGAAAAGAAAGGCAATATTGGGGCTATAGAACAAGAAAAGGGCCTGATCAATTGCATTTTTGGGGTATCGTCTTTTCACAGCACCCCGGGGTGCGACCATCCTGTATGCGCCCCTGTGATGAAGTTATTTGGTGAAACGGCTACTTTTACCATCTGTAAAACATGTGCATGCTGAAAACACGTATGAATTAATGATTTCTAGGAGAAAAAGGCTATGCTCCTGTCATAACGGTATCACTCTTGTCTTCACAGGATTTACAGATCAAATGTATTTTCATTGTCTCTACTACATATTAGGAAAACTGTTGTATTCATGAAAATAACGCCACTCATTTGTTCACCATATATATTTCAGATGACTAAGTTTATCTTTGTCCATAAAACAATACATTTTTTACTCACCATCGATGATATTACCTCATGAATTATATTCCAGTAAGACAAAGCCAGCAACTGTTACAGTATTGTAATTGGTGTTCGTCCTTCGGTTCTACTAATAGTGCCAACGTTAGAGCACCATTCGTAACGATACAAAAACCTTTTCCTCTCAACTAAAACTTAGCAGCAGTTGCAGCGGTTGCTTACGTCACACACTATAACCAATGAGTGAATAATTCGACTAGCATTCATGATGAAAACAGATAGTACTATCAGCTAGCATAGTGCATTTTAATGTATTTCAAAATATAGAATGGTTTAAGAGGACGCCACCACATGATGGTATCTGTATTTCGAATGCTTACTAACGCTATTTTGTGGTACAGGTTTTAAAACATTTTTTTTTGTGTAGGCCCCTACAATCAAATACAAGCTGCATGTATGTGTAAAACCTTTTCGTCGTATGTTCACTCTTGAAACCGATTAGCATTTATCCAGATTTTAAGTACTAACGATGGATATTAAAAAATCATTAGATGGCAGTGTTTGAGAATGGTTTCAGTAAATAAAAGGATTGTGTGTAAACGTTTGATTACCAAATGAAGTCGCTGTTTAGTACATTATATTAAGGTGAGAATTGAAAACGGTGGTATAGGTAGTTTGCCAATTAAAAGCAAGGGCGGCGACGGGAACAGGGGGTGAAAAGCCAAATTTGTCACGTGCTTTGCCCGCATATTTCCCTCAATGTGTTTCTTTTGACGCCCTGATGTTATCTCTCCCCTGTTTCCCCCCGCAAAACAATGATCTATTCAGTTCATTCTACCTCTGCCGGAAGTCAACGACCATTTACCAGGTGTTCTGGCTGGTATTTCATTCTCTATCTCACGCAGTGTTTCAAGTTCAATGCTGCACACAGAAAAAAAAATACGTAAGTTATGTAAAAAAAATACATAACGTTAGGTGCAATACGAACTCTCGAACAAATAGGTATATTCTACCGAATTTGTAATTATGTAAAATATACCTAGCAGTTAGGTAAGTAAAATACATAAATATTAGGTAAAATAATAACATAATTTTTTATGTAGTTCTTTTACCTCACCAGTTAGGTAAGTTAAATACATGATTATTAGGTATAATTTAAAAGTTAAATACATGATTATTAGGTATAATTTAAAAATTAAATACATGAATATTAGGTATAATTTAAAAGTTAAATACATGATTATTAGGTATAATTTAAAAGTTAAATACGTGATTATTAGGTATAATTTAAAAATTAAATACATGAATATTAGGTATACATGAATATTAGGTATAATTTAAAAGTTAAATACATGATTATTAGGTATAATTTAAAAGTTAAATACGTGATTATTAGGTATAATTTAAAAATTAAATACATGAATATTAGGTATCGACGCCCCTGACCATAGTACATTGATATGCTGAATGGCTGAATGCAGTGCCGCAATCACGCAATGAGTCCCGGGAGTGCAGTGCAGTATACATGCACGGATAGCGTAACCATAGAAGCTTCCCCAGGTCCGAGCCGTATTACATTACATCATACATGCATGTGCACTTCCTTACAAATAGCCAAATATAAACAAAAAATCAAGTAATAAGACGTAGAACTCCGGTACTCACCTTTGAATGCTTCAACAAAAGACTGGAGGCCCCAAGCCTTCATTAATTCTATCCACTTGGGCTTCAGCTCTTCTGCCTCCGCCATGTCCGCCATTTTGCTCAAGTGTGATCGATCTTGCGCGCAAAATTACATCGCAAAGTGGTATTTTTGAAAGATTTGTACATTATAAGAATGTAATTCGACACTTTTACCTTTTTAATATGTAAAAAAATACACAAACTATGTAACATTTCCGCTTTGCGTTTAATTGTGTATTTTTAATACCTACATGCCAACTGGTAAACTGGTTGGACAACAATTCTACCGAAGTTGTGTAGAAACTCGTCGAAAATATACACAACATCGTTATACATATTATTTTTTTACATATCGAGGTCGCGATTTTTCTGTGTGTGCAATTACGTTTTTAGCATTGACTAATGCCCAGGGACTATGTTCTTTTTCTCACTACATATATCTGACTTTGCCACAATTTCAGCCCGTCAGAAATAGCTTGACGTCATGTCTGCATCGTTATCCACTAATTACGGACTTCTGGGGTTAACGACTTCTTCTTCAGAGGCAAAGACGTCGCCACGAAGTCTTCGTACTTGTTCACATTAGAGAGAACCAATTATACATGTATCATCCGCTGTCGATGCAAACACATCGAGAAATTGCGCATGCCAACCTTATCTCTCTGAAAAGCTATTGAATAATGTTTCAACCACCTTCAAGGAGTTACATCAAACTATCACTCTAGTACTGACAGATATTTTGATAACTGCGTCCGACTTGGCACTCTATTAGTGTAACATTAAATAGAGTGATAGATGACATCGAATATTATTTTACTAAATAGGAAAATCAATTATTCAATAATTCAAGCAAGCACAACGACGACTCTTTAATGTCGTTGAATCGTAAGTCGCAATCCATTAAACATCCCTTTCTACACAAAGTATGACCCGAATACAACGATATTGTGGTACATTGTTGGTAAAAGTTCAAATTTATAGTGTTAACTGAGTATGGCAAAGACAAAACCAAATGTTACTAAAAGACGATATTGCTCTATTGGACATGCTGGACGTGGTGTGACGGGCCATACACTCTCAGCAAAAAAGGGTTCGAAAAGGGTTCTTTGAGTAAGCACGGGGTTAGATGTAGAACCTTCTGCACTCAAGGAACCTTTAATGGTTCTAAGAAGGATACAAATGGTTCAAAACCCAGAATGAAAGGTTCTTCCTGAGTCAATGATTCATAGGGAGGTAGCTTACCTCCTAATTAAGTTACGCTAGTTTGGTGCACTCGGCCATATAGACCTGTATTAGAATGCTTCATCAACATTGACTGTTTTTTATTTATTTATTTATTTTTAGTTAACACACCACTGATATTGTTAGAATTACCATTGATCAATGTCCTTTCAGGACCAGGATATGCCATAATATACCAAAAAGAAATCGCAGTAGCTATTACCTAATGCAGGCGTCAATGTGAATCTTGAACCTACCCTCACCAAGGTACGTCAATAATTACACGCTTAATATATGCCTGGTTATGTTTTGACGTTGTAAATCTTGAAGTAATTTATATTTTGGACAGGTGAATATACCGCGAATATCACTTCTCACATACCGTATACTCTTATCATGCTTATGGCCATGTGTTTTGAACTCGCCACCCTTCCCGTTGCATGTCCAGATTTTTACATTTTACACCATCTGAAATTCGAATTAGCATATCGCAATGACTACTTGTTCTACCCCATAAAAAGTATATATTTTCTGAACGGTAATCTCACAAGGAATCTAAATATGCGATTGGAATTTGCACAGGACCTAATGGTAACATCTTGTGATTAAGAATGTTCAAAGAATATCGATTTTTTTTCATATTTTGATTAAAGCTCAATATTTTTTTTATTCCTATCCCAATCATCATTTTACTGTGCATATAAGTTCCTCATGCAATTTACCCATCAGAACATAATGGTTGTCAAGAGTAACTTGTTGAAATATACTATATCGGGAAGTAAATGAGCGCAAACGTTTACATTTCATATTTTTTTGAGTTTTCACAAATATTTTTTGGGCTATTCACCCTATCCTGATTTAAGCGAGATTTTTGAATTCCCGTATTTGAGAGCTTTCCAAAAATGTATAATTTTGCTATCATCGGTTGAATAAATCTGTTGTTATAGTCACGTATGTAAAACCGATGAATTAGGGCAAATCACTGTGTAGTGAATAGGGAAAAGGCCAAGGACAATTCAATCGATACGTGATTACAATTCTTACGTAATAGTTGACAGGTTTGTTGAAACAGAAACTTATAGAATATAAAACAATCTATAAAATGAGCGCAAAATCATGTTTGTACCATACAGAGATCAGGAGTTATTATAATTTGAACGTAGAATTGGGAACATTTTCTATATTCCCCATAGAGATTGTACACAACGCCACCGCCACCGCCGCCACCGCCACCGCCGCCACCCCTGACTTTCGAAATATAATCAATCATATCTCAGCCAAACAGTTATAAAAATACCTGATTTATTCACACAGTGTAGCTGGATAAATAAGCTTTCAAATGACACCTGAACCATAGCTCTACCACATTTAGTGTTGAGTTAATAGAGAGAGATGGATGATTCGTCATCAAAAATGCAACGCCGCCACCCTTTTTGGGTGATCAGTTCAAAACACATGGCCTTATAGAACGAACGCAATGCACTGAGGTGCATCCAACCAATACATTGCAGGAAAAAGCAAGGGAGATGAATAGAGGTAAAGGCTTGAAGAGGTAGCATTAAGACAAATGACCACAGCAAATAGCTGCCGTACCGCGTGCCTCACGGGTCTTTCTAGTGGCACGGCCCGGTGAGCTAACACATGGTCTCGAAAAAGTTGAGCACCCCCGTTAACTCAATCAGTAAGGTATCCGCCTTCGACGCCGGCGGCCCGGGTTCCATCTCAGGCGCGGGCGCAGAGTGATCTCCCCCCCCCCCACCCCCACTCCCCCAACAACAAAAATGTGACCCGTTTTTCTCGCCTGGTAATTTAATTATTGTCAAAGTGTCATGGTCAACCCGAAATCTAGGTCAACGGAGGAAATCTCGCCGTTTAATATATCATCGTTACAACATTGCTGTCTATATCTTTGAGAACAGTTTAGCCCGTAAAGTGTGCCAATGATCAAATGTAACAGTTTTACAAGAGAAAAGAATAGTAAGGTTGCACTGCAAAACGAGTACGCAAGACTTATCCTATCGGCGCCAAGGGAATATTTTGCATTACCAACGTACAACATGTCACGAGCCGAGTTAGCTCGAGTTCAAACTGAAACACTTGACTCTAGAAAAACTTGATATTAACAGCAATTTAATATAACAGACATAATACACAATGACATTTGCAACGCAATACGCTATCGCGGTCAGTGATCACTGATGAGAAGATTACACTTATCGTTCATATGAAATGTTCTACCAGATGATCGGTATTCGCGGCTTCGAGAGGATAGTTATTCAGTCAGCACGCAGGTATCGCTTTCACTGAGTGACCTTGCCGATTTCTAACCCACGCAAAGATCGATTTCAGGATGTCAACCTTGCGCTAAAACCTTATGAGAAGTTTGTTTTCCCTGAATTAATTGAGGTAGGGTTAGCTGGCAGCAAAGATGGCGAAGTAGGTGGATTGTTCGTAATTTTCTCTATAATATGATGCCAACTCTGACATATTTGGTCCACAAACAGTGATTTTATCGCTAATTTTAGAATTTAACCACTTTCGTGACTTTGCTTCTTGTAACCATTCACTTGATCGGACTAAAATTCGACCGATATTTTAAGAGCAATTTCCGTACTAACGGAATTTTAAGCTTTAATTTCATATCAAAAACATTGTGGCCCGACTTCTTTTTTGATAAGAAAAACCGAGTCTGATTTTCACCGATTTTCGGTCAGAAAATGAAACTTACGATCCCCCGTTAGGCCTCGCCAACTTGATTTTTAGTTTCCCGTAACCCGCCCGCGCTTCATTTTCATGCCCGCGTTTGAATTCATTATTGAAATTTTGGAAAAAAAATACCGTTTTTGCAATGAAAACGTCCGAATTCATGCAATTTGTGTGATGAAATTGTGAAAAATGATTTTGACGAGAACAAAATATCATATGTCACGACGCCCGCGTATTGCCCTTCCACCTCCCCTACCTCCTTCTCTTCCTCCTTCTTATCCTCTTCCTCCTTCTCCTCTTCCTCCTTCTCCTCTTCCTCCTTCTCCTCTTCCTCCTTTTTTTTAAAACTTTTTTTAAATTTTTTAATGGAGGCCGGGGGAATGGCCTGCCGGGCCTCCCCCTAGATACCCACCGGACAAACGCCAAAAATGGATCGCCAGACGAATAACCCAGATATTTGATGGTTAAAAGACAACTAAAATATCGGTCAAAGTGCCCACCAAATAACACTAAATGGGGGATCGAAAATTGAAGAAGAAACAAAATCAAACGCAGAGGGGGCACTACCCCAGAGAAAAATCAGTGTGGCAAGACCCCTGGGCACGTGCTGGTATTGTAAGAACAAACCGGCAACACGAAAATAAAATATTAAATCGTCGGGATCCGCATTCGCCGTGCTTCTTGGAAAGCCGTACATTTTTCTTATATTATTGTGCAGTTAATTAAAATGTCATATTTCAGAGGAAAAAAAGTCATTTTTATACAAGTATAAATTAAATGTCCAATGTTTAACTGATAAAACAACGTAATTTGGTACACAAATAAAGACAAAAGAAAAAGTGATCCCTGCGAGGATCGAACTCACGCGAAAAAGTGTCCTAATAAATAAAAATTAACTCCTAGAGCACTTGGCCACGGTGGCAGATACTAAAATCGGTGGTAAAGAATTATTAAATACCAAATACTTATTTTAATTATCGTTATTTCCCCAATAATCATGAAACTCTAATAATAAGGCCATAATGATAATATCGTCAAGTATTATATGATTATTGCCTATGACTAAACGAGCTAAACACTTGACTAATTTAAAATTACCCTCCATGTTCAAGAACTGTTATTTAACTTGCAAAAATAAAAAGAGAGGACACTTAGAGTGGAGTTGGTTATCCATTGGTTTAAGATTATTAATTTAGCTGTCCCTAGCAATGTGATATTTAGAATTTTGCGATGGGTATTCGCGAATACGTATTAAACCAATACGAATTGCAAATTTAGGCAAATCGTGGCCAGCGTCGTCTGGACTACCCCCTGTCCGCGCTAGCGCGGAACTTTGCGCCTTGGTGCTTCGCACAATCATTAACAACAGTTCAGTTACAATTTATTTTTATTTTTGGACTGGCAACTTATGATGTCCCCCCCCCCCCCCCACACATTTAAATGCGGATTGACGCCCCTGGTCATAGACATGAAAGAGATGTTATATTTACATGTGGGTGGCAAAATTAGGTTAATATCTTAAGGGCCCGGGTCTTGGACTGGTGGTTTGGCCTCGGATCCCCCGACCGATTCCCGTATTTTTCGATTTAGCCTGGCTTTATGGGTTCAAATGTCAATTTTCTATGGTTCCATTATCAACGAAATAAATACTAATTTTTATACTCGGTTTTAGGGTGCGAGGTCTAATCCTGCACGCAAAATGTTATGAAGAGCTATTGTGTACTCCAGGCATGAGAATTCAACTATGAAAGGATTTATACGAAGAGCCTCCCGAGATATACGTTTAAAACACTTTCTACCTCGATTTATGTATTTATTTAGTTGCGTCATGCTTTATTTATATCCCAAGGTAGAACTTGGGTATTTGGATTTGAAAAAAACAGATCCCATCCATGGGTTGCTACTTTTTAAGCTCTGTACTTTAGTTCGTCGATGACTCTGGCATTATGTTATTCTGATGCCATTTTCACTTTGTATCGCCACCTTTTCCTAAAATAGTTTTGTTGGAAAACTGGCTGCATCCATGACGTATTGGATTACACACTGTTTGTTTCGAGGCAGACTTGGACGAATTAGGGTACGAGGTTCAATCATGTACGCGCAATATTACATTTGAAGCGCTAATAGTGTTCTTCCGGCAAGAGAATTCTATTATTAAAGGATTTATACGAAGAACCTCTCGAGATACTCTTTTAAAAACACTTTCTACCTCGCTTCATGTATTTCTTTACTTGCGTCATGCTTTATGTATATCCCTAGGCAGAACTAGGGTATTTGATTGTGAACATTTACTTCACATCCATTATATGGGTTTGCTGCTATGAAAGCTATGTACGTTAGTTTGTCGATGACTCTGGCATTATGTTCGCCACTTGACTTTGGTTTTAAGAAACATTTCCATGTTTAATGTATCCTCTTTTTATTTTTCGTTATTTTATTAATTAATGCAAACTATAATATTGCGATATATGGATGCACATGCTGTTGTTGTTCATAGTTCATACGCCAGCGGCAGGTAATAATCTATTATCTGAAGTCTTGCTCTCACTATATGTACGTAGAATATAAATTGTAAAAGTTTTAAATTAATGATTTAAAAACGACCGTTATGGTGTACCTTAAAAATAACCGAGGAGAAAATATCAAAATATCGCGATTTTCTTTTTTGTCTTTTTGTCTTTGTCTCACAAACAGGGTATTGTCAGTGGCGTAGCTTGATTCGCCCACAAATATGTGAGCCGTGTCGGTTGAGCTTGGCGCTGTCGGTTCATTTGGCAAGGGGAATTATGGAATTATGACGGTCAAATGCACAAAATTTAAGAATTTTATTTTGCGCACGTGTCCTCGAAAAATTAATTTAGTAATTTTAAAAAGCTAATTTAAGCAAAAATGTACTATGCACTATCGATTCATTTTGCAAGAGGGATCATGGAATTATGACCGTCAAATGTACAATGATAGTATTTTTCGCGCGGTGCGTGCGCACGTGTCCCCGGAAAATTAATGTTAGTTATTTTAAAAAGCTCGTTTAAGCTAACATGAACCGCAATCATGGCAAAATTAGTGTAGATCCCACGATTTTCCCCCATTATTTTATGTACCCAACTGAAGGTTTCAAAATATGATTTTCTTTCATTGGGATGTGCTTGGCGCGTATAGTTAAACTTATTATGGGGAACGTAGTAATCGTTTTACCGGGTTTTTTCTTGAAAATTCCGATGATTTTTTACGACCGAACAATAAGTGTTTGGAATTTTAAAATGTGGCTATAGTACAGCCTTTCTCAAATGGTGATTAAAAAAGAATTAAAACAAAGAAAAAACAAATATATATCCCCAACTTCAACCAGATCGCAAGAAGCATGAAGAGCCACTTCAACCACTAACTGCAGTGGGGTAAGTCATGATTATTAGTAGTAGGCCTATATAATTGATTATCACTACATTTGCTACACTTTTTGTACATTTTACCATCAACATCTCTTTATTTCTTGTACTATATTGTAAAATAAATATATATATAGCTCTCCTTAGCCTCATAAAAGGGGGTAAACCAATGAGCTTCGCCCCCTGGACCCCCACTAGGGGCCCTAACGCGGGCCCATGGACCCCACCCGTTATTCGCTCGCTACGCTCGCAGGGATAGTGGCGCTTCTAGATCACTAACATCTCAAAAGTGGTGCTTCACAAAATCTAATTGAGAAGGCCTGCTATAGTATAATGGTGTTGTAATGTATCACTGGGCGTTTTTAATATGATCAGAGGACCCATGACAAGCTTTTACAGGAACTGACTGTTAAAAATAAACCATGTGAAATCTCTTACAATGTAAGAGCCATTGTAGTACACGCTAATTCTTGCAATACCGGAAAGTTATATTATCAGCCAGTTTATGAATAGCAAATTAGAATGACATCTATTTATAGTACATTAATGTTTCAATCTGTTATGATAGATAAACACATTATTTAAGAACATATAATGCCAAATCACATGTTTCAGTCACGTTGAAATATATGCATTGGGGAATAGTTTTCAGAATTGTAGATGAAAGCTAGTGAACATCCATGATTTAATCTTGAGGGATATTTGTACAGATTAGTGACATGTAACCAAGGTGATAAGAAATTGATAAGCACAGATTAATTGTCATCAACGACAAAAATTGTTTTGTAATTGTACTATCATGACTATTGACAGACTGAATGGTTCTAAAGAGTTACGACACAGAGTTCGATAATTTGGACACATTTGGACACAATATCAAGATAAGCAAATTGTGTTGTATGAATTACACACGTATGAGTCGTTGTAATTATTGTATTCGATTTATATAACTAAATCAAAATTTAATTGTGCATGTATTTTTAAAAAATATATATATTTCACTTATTACTAATAAAAACTCATTTCACACAAAGAAATCAAAACGAGGGACTTAAAATTTGTAGACACTTCTGATCATAATTTTCTATAGTTTCCACATTTTCGGAAAATTCTATAAAAGCGACTTGGCTGTTCCGATCAATCGAGCGTGACGTAAAGAAAGTCGTTATTTATAAGCATCTCACAAATCCTTCTAAGACATGGATCCCGAGTTGTGGAAAAAATCATGAAAACCCCAGTTAAATGAACAGTTTTTTGAGGTAGAGAAACCTTGAATATGGGTCAGTGGTTCAAACTTCAAGCGACACAATAGAAGTTTGTACCACTCACCCTGTCACCCATATAATATACTAATAATAGGAACCCTTTGGTGGGAATGAATAGAAATGTGAGCATAGCTCATGATGCACTTGCTTGAGAATTATTTACTGAATCCAACAATTTATTGTCTGCCTGTTAAACACTTGTAATCAGCAACAAAATACCCAAAGAGATCAGTAGTAAGAGATGTAGTTCATCCCAGAAATTTGAATTTCTTGGACAGAAATCTGTCCCAAAATCCGAAATTTGGAATAAAAAAAAAAAAAAAAAAAAATCAAAAATTTTTTTTAAAAAAATCAAAAAAAATCAACAAAAAAAAAATCCAATCTATGCTCGGAAAAAAAAATCAAAAAAAAAAATCAAAAAAAAAATCAAAAAAAAAAAAAAAAAAAGAAAAAAGAAAAAACCTATCCTCGGAAAAACCACACAAAAATTGTCAGTAACCAGAGTCATAGTCAGGCCGGCAAGGTAAATATGAAAGGATGTTGTAATTAGGGCGTTAATCGTTACTTCACACATAGCTACTCTATCAGAGACGATGTCTGAATGTCGTTAAGGCGTGTGAAATAGGGAAGGGGTATGGGTGGGAAAGAATGATTCTCGGGATGTAATTGATGTCATAGGTGAGTTAAGGTAAGCAACTCGGGAAAAAAAGGGGGGGGGGGTGTTTATCGTACCATGTTTTTTTCTCAGACTCAGCCAGCGTAGGTGTCGGAAAATGAGGCTTTATCTTCGCGGGTCTTAATCTAAGGAACTGTCTATGGGTTGAATCGGCCATTTGTTTATTCGTACCAATTAGGAGCGTTGTGATTGACAGGAATGGTTCTCTATAAACCACCATTATTTGCAATGATTTCAACATTTATTCCCCAAATATGAAAACATCCTCAAATGTGTACGTATAAATTCAACTCGGGAAAAGGGTGTCGCTGTTTATTGAATAAAATATTTCTCAGGCTCGGACAGCATTATTTTCGCGGGTTAATTGGGTCTATCCAAGGTGGTGCCAAATTGTTTATTCGCACCAATTAGGCCTATGTAGCAGCCGTGTAACAAAGGCTGTTATTGCGATTGACAGGATGGTTCTCTATATAATTGGAGGCCTACCCCAATCATCTTACTTTCACCGGTGGCAAGCATTCTACACGCATACACACACATCCCAACACACCCGCTCTTTTACCCAGACATCGCATCGTTTTCAATATTGTCAACGGTGCACCCTGATGGCCTATTCAGCCGCTGCTCCTATCGTTCGTCCGAATCCTTTGGATTCGCTACCGAAAAGAACGAGTATCCTTAACAGACCCTCTGAAAATATACCGGTAGCGAAGCTCATTATTAAATGTACCCTGTACCTATTATACTTTTGAACACGCGTAATAAGTACAAATACACTATTTATATATACTTTTTCTTTTTCTTCTTTTATTTACTTACTCATAAACTCAAATTTTTTGAAACGCTTCGGCAAGATCCACGTCATCCCAGCAAGGAATGACGCTACTAGTAATAAATTTAAACCTTTTTAAATACTATACGTTACTTAACGATAAATGCACGCAAGACGAAATCAGTTAGCCATTACTGGTATTAATTTGCGCCTTCGTTTAACGTAGAAAAGAAACTAAATTATAATTATAACGTTACTATTATAAAGCCTAATAGTCTCTATCGGATCGTTTAATCTTATTAGTAATATTTTAATCTCCATCGTCTTCCTCGGTATCTTCATCTTCGTCTTGTTCGAACAATGCTTTAAATTTCCCTCGGTATTTAGGTATAACTCTGTCCAAGGCTTTGTTGACGTCCATGCCTTTATCCATTTTCTCTTCGAGATCATCTAACACTTTTGATGAGTATCGTCGTCTTTCACGCTTAGGTAACTAGACAAAAAGTCCTTATAATTGTTGAAAAAGCTTCTCTTGACCGCCCACAAAGTCTTTCTATCGGCCTTTCCTTTAGCTTGGTCTTCACTCATACCCTCATTGACGTATTTGCCATACTTTGCGTTCCACATCTCCCCGGTCGTTTCTTTAGCCTCTTCTAACCAGTCTTGATAGGCGATATTGTCTTCAAGCTCGGAACTAGATTCATCTTCTCGCGATAACTCGGCATCGTCGCTTTCGGATTCAGACTCTGCTTCCTCCGAATCGTTGTTTTCGTCCTGAGAAGATTCGCTTTCTGTATCTTCCGACATTTCATACCCGGTATTACTCGACCCATCCGTTTCTTCCATAGTAGACCCTTCCTCAGAGTGATCGTTTTCCACGTGTCGCCGTAAATTAAACCTCCGACTAAAGCTTTTGTCACACGCGCGACAAGCGTAGGGTTTAATGGCGGACAGAGAATCCATGGTGTTTACTCTTTGAATAGTAATCTCCGAATGACGAAGAATTTACTATACTCATTATTTTACTCTTCTAGTGGCTCATTTTACTCATTTTACTCATTTTTTAACTCATTTGACTCATTTTTTTGACTCATTTTTTTACTCATTTGACTCATTTTTTTACTCATTTTACTCATTTTACTCATTTTACTCATTTTTTTACTCATTTTACTCATTTTTTTTACTCATTTTACTCATTTTTTTCACTCATTTTACTAATTTTACTCATTTTACTCATTTTTTTACTCATTTTACTCATTTTTTTTACTCATTTTACTCATTTTTTTTACTCATTTTACTCATTTTACTCATTTTTTTATTCATTTTACTCATTTTACTCATTTGTTTTACTCATTTTACTCATTTTTTAACTCATTTTACTCATTTTACTCATTTTTTTACTCATGAAGAAGAAGAAGAAGTATAGGTATTGGACGTATTACCCGGTGATACATTAGAACATCAAGGAGAGGATGTCGAGATATTAGATGACTCTATCGAGGAAATATCAAGAGATTCCGTTATAGTCTTAAACTAAAACACAGCTATGATGTCTCTGTTAAGAGCGGGGGCAAGTTGGAACAAGTTGCTAGAATACATCCATGACGTAGCATACGGTCAAGTAGCGACAAGTTTGAACCGCCAAAATATTCAACGTGACATCAGTGCCCCATCGAGCAATGACCGACCAATGGAGATCGCGTACCTAATGGGGCGAAGAAGCAGGCGGCATTGTTCGAGAGACTATAAGAGATGTAGATGTACATCATTCCATAGAAGCGAACCTTGCATAAACATTGTACCTACATGTCTTATGGCTTTCGCACTGTGTTAGAAAACTTAATAGTGAACGAAATGGATGCCTGGTTTAAATCGGTGGAATTTCAGAACTTAGGACGTCTAGTCAAGTACATATACGCTCAATGTCTCACTAAGGAAGCGAACAAACTGTTAAAAAATAGATGCAACGGTTGTTAAACGGATCATCCTGGTCAGCTGAATCATATATGCATCGACCCCCAACCAGCCTTGAACCCTTTCATCTTGTACGTGTATGCTGAAGCGTTGGAGTCGATAGATCTCACCCGCGTGGAATCGACGTATCATAGGTCCAGAAAGATATTAAACTGGGGGTACGGAAACAGCGCACCTCGGCAAGATTACAGTTGGCATATTAAAAAGTGTGTCAGTGTATGGTACTTCAGTGACTTTGCTAGCATCGAGTCCGATCTAACGGTGGACGATAACATATCGGAAGCGGTGAAGCAAGCGCGGATGGATCTGGGGGTCGATCAGTCGTCCGAACTTGCCTACAATCATAGAAAAAAGGTGTTCGAACACTGACCATTGTTTGCACTGTTTAATTACCCTATAGTACGCATTTTTAGAGTCATGTGAAAATACCAATTTGCATCTGCTAGCCTGAAAGCCCCCCTTCAATATACACCTCCCCTCCCCCTACCAATCAATGTTGCTAGGCCACGGGCTGATGTTTGGCAAGTTGGGCGACTCAACATTGATCAGGGGGAAAGGGGGATGACTTTACATTAGGCCTACTAAGTGTTCGAACACTTTTTTCTAACATTGTCTGAGCTATTGAAAACACGCGCTGTCATGCCTCACGTTTTACATCATAACTTGAGAACCACTCAATCGATATCAATGTGATTTTCACACATTGTAGCGTATACAATGCGCAATAAGACCACTTAATATTATTAATAAATATTAAGTACTTTTTACAAAGTGATGATTTTCAACCAATATTTCCTTCAAATTTCAACATATTTAGAATGGCGCAATTCGTATATGTACAGGTAACGGTTAAATAAATGGAACACATATGTAATATTTTGGTATTAATGACAACCAATTTCATCTAAACGTTGATACAAACTCGAATGCGAGTTCATGGGTAATATTTAAGTCATGTACATACTATATATATAGCATATAGGCCCTAACTGCTATCTACGGTAGATAGCAATAACCACTATAGCACCAAATGCCCACGCCACAATGATAGAATATATTGTTATGAACATTAATTAGCATCACGTCATAGCATAAAAAGAAAAAAGAAAAAGAAATGAATAAAAAGAATAAATAAAAATACATGAATGAAAATAAGATCTAGAAGAGAATTAAAAAAAGAAAAGAATAAGTAATATAGGCCAATGACAGATTCGAACCCACTACCATTAAATATAGGTTTGGTAACAAGCGAGCGATCTATCGACTGAGCTAAACGAGGTGTTGATAGTGAAAGGTTTTCAGAAAAGATACTATTGCATTCGATGGAATATATGAAGTGTATCCGTAAAATAGAGCGGAACGGACTACTAAGGTGTTTGTAACATGATTGGCACTCACCTCTTCTACATTCCATTGAATTGATACATGACATCAATGACTTGTTTGGATTAGCCTATCAGATACACATCCAATAGGAACACCTTGAGTCTTAAAAGACTGAACAAAGTTTAGTGAGAGCAACAACATATCTACAAATACAATGCACGGAGAAGCTGAAAGGTGATGGTAAAGGTAAACCGTTGGCGATTTCGCATTGGCATAACACACACTGCAACGATTCTCCGTCTTTTAAAAAAAGAAACTATAGTATATAATTTTACTTGTTGGTGAATCGTTCAAAGTGCGTGTTTGTCTATGAGCATGATGATGGTAAAACGTTAACGGTTGACCATTTACCAAAATCATCAATAGAACCCGTTTGATCAATGTAGGCTATAGTTTTGCGTCATCAGTCTGTGAGAACATTATTTTAATAATGTAAGAGATGATTACTGACCAAAATTTGTTGTCGGAAAATAGTATTGCAGAAAAGATGTAGTGACACGCTCAATTATTACGCATATTAATAAAAGTTCGATTAGGCCTAACTCATGATAAAACCATATAATAATTATAGTAAAACATCAATAGAATGTTTAGAAATCCATCAATTTGTTATAGTTAGCACTTGACATGAACAATGTTCTTGATCTTTATTAATTAGATCATGCCCTACTTTACTGAAATGCATTGAAATAAGTACAAACGTGCCTAGTATTGGTCCAGTAATCCTTGAGATAGACTTTGAAAGTTGAAATGTTTTTGAAAAATCTGCTTTGCGTATACCGCGTGGAAAGCGTTAAATCGTCCCTCTTCAGAGTTGAAATGTGTTTGGATTAAGTCGTCACATTAATTAAATTAAATACAAACACCTCAGAATTTAACAGTCACAATAATTTATTCACTATGTATTTGGTGTCGGTAATGCTATACATTTCAAGTATATGACAAGATACATAATCATAATGACCTTTACATTTACACACATTTAGATATATTCAACAATTCAATCGTACGAACAATTCCTTAACATTCACCGTTCCCATTCATATTACACACGATGACGGGCCTAAACCATCCTGATAATCATGCCAGATCTCAGAAGAATAGCTTATATACTTTTGGAGATACACGCCAAAAACCAAATTTAGATGATTTCCTTAAGCGATTTTATACACAATCATAGAAAAAAGGTGTTCGAACACTGACCATTGTTTGCACTGTTTAATTACCCTATAGTACGCATTTTTAGAGTCATGTGAAAATACCAATTTGCATCTGCTAGCCTGAAAGCCCCCCTTCAATATACACCTCCCCTCCCCCTACCAATCAATGTTGCTAGGCCAGGGGCTGATGTTTGGCAAGTTGGGCGACTCAACATTGATCAGGGGGAAAGGGGGATGACTTTACATTAGGCCTACTAAGTGTTCGAACACTTTTTTCTAACATTGTCTGAGCTATTGAAAACACGCGCTGTCATGCCTCACGTTTTACATCATAACTTGAGAACCACTCAATCGATATCAATGTGATTTTCACACATTGTAGCGTATACAATGCGCAATAAGACCACTTAATATTATTAATAAATATTAAGTACTTTTTACAAAGTGATGATTTTCAACCAATATTTCCTTCAAATTTCAACATATTTAGAATGGCGCAATTCGTATATGTACAGGTAACGGTTAAATAAATGGAACACATATGTAATATTTTGGTATTAATGACAACCAATTTCATCTAAACGTTGATACAAACTCGAATGCGAGTTCATGGGTAATATTTAAGTCATGTACATACTATATATATAGCATATAGGCCCTAACTGCTATCTACGGTAGATAGCAATAACCACTATAGCACCAAATGCCCACGCCACAATGATAGAATATATTGTTATGAACATTAATTAGCATCACGTCATAGCATAAAAAGAAAAAAGAAAAAGAAATGAATAAAAAGAATAAATAAAAATACATGAATGAAAATAAGATCTAGAAGAGAATTAAAAAAAGAAAAGAATAAGTAATATAGGCCAATGACAGATTCGAACCCACTACCATTAAATATAGGTTTGGTAACAAGCGAGCGATCTATCGACTGAGCTAAACGAGGTGTTGATAGTGAAAGGTTTTCAGAAAAGATACTATTGCATTCGATGGAATATATGAAGTGTATCCGTAAAATAGAGCGGAACGGACTACTAAGGTGTTTGTAACATGATTGGCACTCACCTCTTCTACATTCCATTGAATTGATACATGACATCAATGACTTGTTTGGATTAGCCTATCAGATACACATCCAATAGGAACACCTTGAGTCTTAAAAGACTGAACAAAGTTTAGTGAGAGCAACAACATATCTACAAATACAATGCACGGAGAAGCTGAAAGGTGATGGTAAAGGTAAACCGTTGGCGATTTCGCATTGGCATAACACACACTGCAACGATTCTCCGTCTTTTAAAAAAAGAAACTATAGTATATAATTTTACTTGTTGGTGAATCGTTCAAAGTGCGTGTTTGTCTATGAGCATGATGATGGTAAAACGTTAACGGTTGACCATTTACCAAAATCATCAATAGAACCCGTTTGATCAATGTAGGCTATAGTTTTGCGTCATCAGTCTGTGAGAACATTATTTTAATAATGTAAGAGATGATTACTGACCAAAATTTGTTGTCGGAAAATAGTATTGCAGAAAAGATGTAGTGACACGCTCAATTATTACGCATATTAATAAAAGTTCGATTAGGCCTAACTCATGATAAAACCATATAATAATTATAGTAAAACATCAATAGAATGTTTAGAAATCCATCAATTTGTTATAGTTAGCACTTGACATGAACAATGTTCTTGATCTTTATTAATTAGATCATGCCCTACTTTACTGAAATGCATTGAAATAAGTACAAACGTGCCTAGTATTGGTCCAGTAATCCTTGAGATAGACTTTGAAAGTTGAAATGTTTTTGAAAAATCTGCTTTGCGTATACCGCGTGGAAAGCGTTAAATCGTCCCTCTTCAGAGTTGAAATGTGTTTGGATTAAGTCGTCACATTAATTAAATTAAATACAAACACCTCAGAATTTAACAGTCACAATAATTTATTCACTATGTATTTGGTGTCGGTAATGCTATACATTTCAAGTATATGACAAGATACATAATCATAATGACCTTTACATTTACACACATTTAGATATATTCAACAATTCAATCGTACGAACAATTCCTTAACATTCACCGTTCCCATTCATATTACACACGATGACGGGCCTAAACCATCCTGATAATCATGCCAGATCTCAGAAGAATAGCTTATATACTTTTGGAGATACACGCCAAAAACCAAATTTAGATGATTTCCTTAAGCGATTTTATACACAATCATAGAAAAAAGGTGTTCGAACACTGACCATTGTTTGCACTGTTTAATTACCCTATAGTACGCATTTTTAGAGTCATGTGAAAATACCAATTTGCATCTGCTAGCCTGAAAGCCCCCCTTCAATATACACCTCCCCTCCCCCTACCAATCAATGTTGCTAGGCCAGGGGCTGATGTTTGGCAAGTTGGGCGACTCAACATTGATCAGGGGGAAAGGGGGATGACTTTACATTAGGCCTACTAAGTGTTCGAACACTTTTTTCTAACATTGTCTGAGCTATTGAAAACACGCGCTGTCATGCCTCACGTTTTACATCATAACTTGAGAACCACTCAATCGATATCAATGTGATTTTCACACATTGTAGCGTATACAATGCGCAATAAGACCACTTAATATTATTAATAAATATTAAGTACTTTTTACAAAGTGATGATTTTCAACCAATATTTCCTTCAAATTTCAACATATTTAGAATGGCGCAATTCGTATATGTACAGGTAACGGTTAAATAAATGGAACACATATGTAATATTTTGGTATTAATGACAACCAATTTCATCTAAACGTTGATACAAACTCGAATGCGAGTTCATGGGTAATATTTAAGTCATGTACATACTATATATATAGCATATAGGCCCTAACTGCTATCTACGGTAGATAGCAATAACCACTATAGCACCAAATGCCCACGCCACAATGATAGAATATATTGTTATGAACATTAATTAGCATCACGTCATAGCATAAAAAGAAAAAAGAAAAAGAAATGAATAAAAAGAATAAATAAAAATACATGAATGAAAATAAGATCTAGAAGAGAATTAAAAAAAGAAAAGAATAAGTAATATAGGCCAATGACAGATTCGAACCCACTACCATTAAATATAGGTTTGGTAACAAGCGAGCGATCTATCGACTGAGCTAAACGAGGTGTTGATAGTGAAAGGTTTTCAGAAAAGATACTATTGCATTCGATGGAATATATGAAGTGTATCCGTAAAATAGAGCGGAACGGACTACTAAGGTGTTTGTAACATGATTGGCACTCACCTCTTCTACATTCCATTGAATTGATACATGACATCAATGACTTGTTTGGATTAGCCTATCAGATACACATCCAATAGGAACACCTTGAGTCTTAAAAGACTGAACAAAGTTTAGTGAGAGCAACAACATATCTACAAATACAATGCACGGAGAAGCTGAAAGGTGATGGTAAAGGTAAACCGTTGGCGATTTCGCATTGGCATAACACACACTGCAACGATTCTCCGTCTTTTAAAAAAAGAAACTATAGTATATAATTTTACTTGTTGGTGAATCGTTCAAAGTGCGTGTTTGTCTATGAGCATGATGATGGTAAAACGTTAACGGTTGACCATTTACCAAAATCATCAATAGAACCCGTTTGATCAATGTAGGCTATAGTTTTGCGTCATCAGTCTGTGAGAACATTATTTTAATAATGTAAGAGATGATTACTGACCAAAATTTGTTGTCGGAAAATAGTATTGCAGAAAAGATGTAGTGACACGCTCAATTATTACGCATATTAATAAAAGTTCGATTAGGCCTAACTCATGATAAAACCATATAATAATTATAGTAAAACATCAATAGAATGTTTAGAAATCCATCAATTTGTTATAGTTAGCACTTGACATGAACAATGTTCTTGATCTTTATTAATTAGATCATGCCCTACTTTACTGAAATGCATTGAAATAAGTACAAACGTGCCTAGTATTGGTCCAGTAATCCTTGAGATAGACTTTGAAAGTTGAAATGTTTTTGAAAAATCTGCTTTGCGTATACCGCGTGGAAAGCGTTAAATCGTCCCTCTTCAGAGTTGAAATGTGTTTGGATTAAGTCGTCACATTAATTAAATTAAATACAAACACCTCAGAATTTAACAGTCACAATAATTTATTCACTATGTATTTGGTGTCGGTAATGCTATACATTTCAAGTATATGACAAGATACATAATCATAATGACCTTTACATTTACACACATTTAGATATATTCAACAATTCAATCGTACGAACAATTCCTTAACATTCACCGTTCCCATTCATATTACACACGATGACGGGCCTAAACCATCCTGATAATCATGCCAGATCTCAGAAGAATAGCTTATATACTTTTGGAGATACACGCCAAAAACCAAATTTAGATGATTTCCTTAAGCGATTTTATACACAATCATAGAAAAAAGGTGTTCGAACACTGACCATTGTTTGCACTGTTTAATTACCCTATAGTACGCATTTTTAGAGTCATGTGAAAATACCAATTTGCATCTGCTAGCCTGAAAGCCCCCCTTCAATATACACCTCCCCTCCCCCTACCAATCAATGTTGCTAGGCCAGGGGCTGATGTTTGGCAAGTTGGGCGACTCAACATTGATCAGGGGGAAAGGGGGATGACTTTACATTAGGCCTACTAAGTGTTCGAACACTTTTTTCTAACATTGTCTGAGCTATTGAAAACACGCGCTGTCATGCCTCACGTTTTACATCATAACTTGAGAACCACTCAATCGATATCAATGTGATTTTCACACATTGTAGCGTATACAATGCGCAATAAGACCACTTAATATTATTAATAAATATTAAGTACTTTTTACAAAGTGATGATTTTCAACCAATATTTCCTTCAAATTTCAACATATTTAGAATGGCGCAATTCGTATATGTACAGGTAACGGTTAAATAAATGGAACACATATGTAATATTTTGGTATTAATGACAACCAATTTCATCTAAACGTTGATACAAACTCGAATGCGAGTTCATGGGTAATATTTAAGTCATGTACATACTATATATATAGCATATAGGCCCTAACTGCTATCTACGGTAGATAGCAATAACCACTATAGCACCAAATGCCCACGCCACAATGATAGAATATATTGTTATGAACATTAATTAGCATCACGTCATAGCATAAAAAGAAAAAAGAAAAAGAAATGAATAAAAAGAATAAATAAAAATACATGAATGAAAATAAGATCTAGAAGAGAATTAAAAAAAGAAAAGAATAAGTAATATAGGCCAATGACAGATTCGAACCCACTACCATTAAATATAGGTTTGGTAACAAGCGAGCGATCTATCGACTGAGCTAAACGAGGTGTTGATAGTGAAAGGTTTTCAGAAAAGATACTATTGCATTCGATGGAATATATGAAGTGTATCCGTAAAATAGAGCGGAACGGACTACTAAGGTGTTTGTAACATGATTGGCACTCACCTCTTCTACATTCCATTGAATTGATACATGACATCAATGACTTGTTTGGATTAGCCTATCAGATACACATCCAATAGGAACACCTTGAGTCTTAAAAGACTGAACAAAGTTTAGTGAGAGCAACAACATATCTACAAATACAATGCACGGAGAAGCTGAAAGGTGATGGTAAAGGTAAACCGTTGGCGATTTCGCATTGGCATAACACACACTGCAACGATTCTCCGTCTTTTAAAAAAAGAAACTATAGTATATAATTTTACTTGTTGGTGAATCGTTCAAAGTGCGTGTTTGTCTATGAGCATGATGATGGTAAAACGTTAACGGTTGACCATTTACCAAAATCATCAATAGAACCCGTTTGATCAATGTAGGCTATAGTTTTGCGTCATCAGTCTGTGAGAACATTATTTTAATAATGTAAGAGATGATTACTGACCAAAATTTGTTGTCGGAAAATAGTATTGCAGAAAAGATGTAGTGACACGCTCAATTATTACGCATATTAATAAAAGTTCGATTAGGCCTAACTCATGATAAAACCATATAATAATTATAGTAAAACATCAATAGAATGTTTAGAAATCCATCAATTTGTTATAGTTAGCACTTGACATGAACAATGTTCTTGATCTTTATTAATTAGATCATGCCCTACTTTACTGAAATGCATTGAAATAAGTACAAACGTGCCTAGTATTGGTCCAGTAATCCTTGAGATAGACTTTGAAAGTTGAAATGTTTTTGAAAAATCTGCTTTGCGTATACCGCGTGGAAAGCGTTAAATCGTCCCTCTTCAGAGTTGAAATGTGTTTGGATTAAGTCGTCACATTAATTAAATTAAATACAAACACCTCAGAATTTAACAGTCACAATAATTTATTCACTATGTATTTGGTGTCGGTAATGCTATACATTTCAAGTATATGACAAGATACATAATCATAATGACCTTTACATTTACACACATTTAGATATATTCAACAATTCAATCGTACGAACAATTCCTTAACATTCACCGTTCCCATTCATATTACACACGATGACGGGCCTAAACCATCCTGATAATCATGCCAGATCTCAGAAGAATAGCTTATATACTTTTGGAGATACACGCCAAAAACCAAATTTAGATGATTTCCTTAAGCGATTTTATACACAATCATAGAAAAAAGGTGTTCGAACACTGACCATTGTTTGCACTGTTTAATTACCCTATAGTACGCATTTTTAGAGTCATGTGAAAATACCAATTTGCATCTGCTAGCCTGAAAGCCCCCCTTCAATATACACCTCCCCTCCCCCTACCAATCAATGTTGCTAGGCCAGGGGCTGATGTTTGGCAAGTTGGGCGACTCAACATTGATCAGGGGGAAAGGGGGATGACTTTACATTAGGCCTACTAAGTGTTCGAACACTTTTTTCTAACATTGTCTGAGCTATTGAAAACACGCGCTGTCATGCCTCACGTTTTACATCATAACTTGAGAACCACTCAATCGATATCAATGTGATTTTCACACATTGTAGCGTATACAATGCGCAATAAGACCACTTAATATTATTAATAAATATTAAGTACTTTTTACAAAGTGATGATTTTCAACCAATATTTCCTTCAAATTTCAACATATTTAGAATGGCGCAATTCGTATATGTACAGGTAACGGTTAAATAAATGGAACACATATGTAATATTTTGGTATTAATGACAACCAATTTCATCTAAACGTTGATACAAACTCGAATGCGAGTTCATGGGTAATATTTAAGTCATGTACATACTATATATATAGCATATAGGCCCTAACTGCTATCTACGGTAGATAGCAATAACCACTATAGCACCAAATGCCCACGCCACAATGATAGAATATATTGTTATGAACATTAATTAGCATCACGTCATAGCATAAAAAGAAAAAAGAAAAAGAAATGAATAAAAAGAATAAATAAAAATACATGAATGAAAATAAGATCTAGAATTAAAAAAAGAAAAGAATAAGTAATATAGGCCAATGACAGATTCGAACCCACTACCATTAAATATAGGTTTGGTAACAAGCGAGCGATCTATCGACTGAGCTAAACGAGGTGTTGATAGTGAAAGGTTTTCAGAAAAGATACTATTGCATTCGATGGAATATATGAAGTGTATCCGTAAAACAGAGCGGAACGGACTACTAAGGTGTTTGTAACATGATTGGCACTCACCTCTTCTACATTCCATTGAATTGATACATGACATCAATGACTTGTTTGGATTAGCCTATCAGATACACATCCAATAGGAACACCTTGAGTCTTAAAAGACTGAACAAAGTTTAGTGAGAGCAACAACAT
>CM069444.1:75153258-75176458 GCA_035610835.1 Ophiura sarsii
CTTACACAACCGATTTAGCTAATCAAATGGAATCACCCATTTAGGTTACCGGTACCCCCATTTGACATCTACACTCCCTGTGTGGAAGAATAAGGTAATGTCTTCTATAGGGGGAGTATGGATTTCAAGTGGAATAGTCCATTGGATCTAAATAGTTACTTGTACTCTTGACAACGCCATTTTGATTCAAATTCTGAAATAAATATGTATACACCTTATGGTAATAATTTAATGTTTATCCACAATTGTCAGTAAATGACACACACGCAAATTCTGGTGCTTGATTGAATTATTTCCACGCTATATCTATCTCTCTCCAAGTTGACAAATCGATCTTTTTATTTTTAGAAAAATAAGAAAGAGTTTTCATCCAAGGTAGCTTTTATTTCATCACCTTATGATGTTAAACAATCATCATGATCATAAAAAGCATAACCATCTCATCTCACTCACTCTTTATGAAATAATATGGCACCGAAATGTTTTACTTCTTAATGCTAACGACCCTTCTACATGTTCTAAGAAGTTTACGTGGAATTCCCGGGGTGGAATTTCGATTTTTCCTCGAGCGTAGTTCGAGCGTAGCGTAGTGAGTTTTAATATTCAGCTTTCGAATATCAGAACACACCATTGGCACTGCCGTTTTTTTACACCATCTCTCCTCTTGCAAACTCTTACTCTCTTTGGTTGTTATACGATTTTGTTTTCAAATTACGATTTATTGTTTCCCCTTTTATTACATGTATTTCTTACACCTGCCGAGGGAACGCAGATTTCTTTACATCTATCTATGCAGCTCCCATCGATTGCCATACGCTTGCCTAGCTTGCCTATAACAGAGAATAATCAGAGCCAGAGATTTACGGTGAATAGACGGGGTTCAATGACCGAACTCAAAATAACCGTCAGCGTTGAAAACAATTACGAAAAGGAATGGATTCAATACAAAGTTACACACCTTGATGCATTCTCGGAGGTAAACAAACTTTGTAATTGGATGAAAATTAGATGAACATGGTAGGGTATCAACTTGTTTTCTAACTTTCAAATTATATATTTAACAATTCAATTCAATACAGGGTTAGGGTTAGAGTTAGGGTTAGAGTTAGGGTTAGGGTTAGGGTTAGGGTTAGGGTTAGGGTTAGGGTTAGGGTTAGGGTTAGGGTTAGGGTTAGGGTTAGGGATTCGGTAAGGTGAAATTAGAAATCGGCGAACTCTAGTATTACAACAGCGACAGTGTGATTGTAAGTCTTTGCTAGCTATTGCTTTAGCATGTTAAGAATGCTCAAAAAGAAGTTGGGTGTGTTTTCCTAGTGTTTTTGGTGTACTTAAAAGCAAGATATACAATGAACTCGTCTAGTTCACTATTACTATTAGTTCTTACTTCTTTTATTTTTATATTTTGTCCCTGATGAAGGGTGGTATATCCACTTGAAAAGTTGGTCTTAAATGTTACGTTATCTTTGTCGTTTTATTGCACAGCAATATATTATTGCTTGTCCCAGTGTATTATCCGTGTTTTATTGTTATTTGTTTTTAGTGGCTTAGTACATTTCACGATATTATCGCTTTATATATCCTGGTTTTGTTTCCACTTTAGTTGGTATATCTTGCCTTTATTCTGTGCATTCTACATTTGCGAGATATCCTCTTGTGTCAGATTTGTGATCCTTGGTGCGTTTTGTTCCCTACTTCCTTTGGCTTTATCTTTTACATTTTTTAGTTCTGCTACTTACCAATATCTGCAAGCTGACACTGACCAATCGGTTTCTTCTGTACTTGCTAACAGATTAATGTTTATTGTTTATTATTACGCTCCGATCAAGAAAAACACCTTACCAACTTCCCACTTTAAACATTTGCTATGTTAACGATTATGAATCCATATCCTCCTCACTGAATCAAGTATCTCATGACACTTCATAACAGTCATGTAGCTTAGTTTTACTTCATGTACGAGCTCTCCATTTCATTTTGACTTTTTAAATTTACCAGATATAGCTTTTAAAATAATCCATATTTTCATAAATATGGCGATCACGTCAGGCCATGCAATATCGCCTTGCGTAACAAGTGATCATTTCACGAAAAACGTAATTATAAACCGTAAACGCCATTTATTGCAATTTAGAAAGGTCGATCACACTACACTGGATTTGAATCTGTTGGTTCAATTACCATTTGCCAAGGCAGTGGCGTAGCTCAGGGGGGGGGGGGGGGGTGGGGGGGCAAATGCCCCCCCCCCCCTGACGAAAAAACTCAATTTGGGCCCTCGCCCCCAACCCCCTAAAAAAAAAAGGGGTGAGAAAAAAAGTGAATAGGAAAAAAATAAGAAAAAAGACCGAGGTTATTAGCCAAAAAGAAGGCAAAATTGTACATATAGTACATTTACTGTGCGATTTTTTTTGGACTGTGCGAAATTGTTTGACCTTAACCCCCCCCCCCCCCCCCCCCACACTTACGTGAAATGCACGAGGTAAGTGACTTGAAAAACAATTGGGGCAACCTTTTACGAAAATTTTATAAATCTTGCCCCCCCCCCCCCTGAAAAAATCCTAGCTACGCCACTGTGCCAAGGGATGCGGGCTTATCCATGTTATCAGAGCGTTGATATGCACTAGTTGTTGATTGCATTTTTATGGGGTGGTGATATTGTTGGAGTGTCATGGGGAATATAGCTTTGCATTTGACACGTCAGGATCTCGTATCAGCCAGTATGCATCTAATGAGAATGTGCGCCACTTTCCCAAAAACTAATACTGTCAGCCTTGTTAGAGTAGAGGCTTGTTTCAAATTCCTGTTATAAGGTGAGTTATTCATACCCGATGACAATACTTTGGACGCGGTGAAAAATGGTAACCTTTTGGGAATGCTGAGAAACATTTTCGAAAATTATAAAGTTGTTAAGAAATTATCTTCTTTATTACCCGATGACAATACTTTGGACGCGGTGAAAAATGGTAACCTTTTGGGAATGCTGAGAAACATTTTCGAAAATTATAAAGTTGTTAAGAAATTATCTTCTTTATTACCCGATGACAATACTTTGGACGCGGTGCAAAATGTTAATCTTTTGGGAATGCTGAGAAACATTTTCGAAATTAATCCATTAATGGATTCATCTATTGTCAAGTTTAATCACCGATATTTACATATCGTGTGATCAGTACTTGTTCAAGTATTGGACTCAAACAGCCAGTAGGGAGGTCACGCTGCATGTCATATTTTGTTATACGCAAGAAAACAATGGAATCTTAGTGACTGCAATATTTGCTAGAAATAGCTTCGGAAAATGGTCTATTTGGGCATCTCAAATACTAAGAAACGTGTTAAAAATCATGTAGAATTTTAGAGGAGGGTCAATAACATCTGCAGAACGATAAAATGAATAGTTTTAAACACGTTTAGTGACCAAATTTATGTCGTACAATGTCGGGAAATTCACGTTTTGACAATCCGTGGTCTATAAAATTACAGGAATCCTAACTCATTCTAAACCTCACCAAATCATGAAATGAACCCTCGTCTACAAAAAAGTCCATGTACGTATTGCTCTATCTGCTTGGAGATAGCGAAGACCACGCAAACATCATAGCTTCATACAACGGAATGAAATCCGCCATAGAGATTACATGGCGAAAATCGTACAGATTTGCACTGCAGACCTCTGTGTAGGGACTGTTGACAATAGCATGACAATAGCAAGGTCGTTTGACTATTGTGTTTGTGCATGTTTGTGACGACTGACCCCGTTTAACAATCTTCATAGCTTTCATATAGGGCTTGGGTGACCTAACTATTGACTGCAAAGGAGTGAAGTTTTAAGGTTTCAGATAATAGCGTAAAATTGATCGATCAATACTATTATGTCAGCTTATCGATTTATAATTCTGGCCTTAACAACCCGCTGTAGACGGTTGTGCATGAGGGTGTCAGTTAGATCACGATGTGTGTGACTATTATACTGTGACGAATGGAGAGAAATTCTTCCGCACTCCTGCGGCTTCTTCTTTCTTTTGTCGGTGGTAGCGAGCGGTCAAGGCAACTGCAACTGATGATGGCGTGGGCGTGAGGTGTTACTCACTATTTGACAATGCACGGACTCGAAATGATCACTCATACGAGCATTATTTAAGTTGGTAACATTCTTTAATGGGATTGTGGGCTGATGATCCGGTAATATGGATTCGGAAGAGGCAGACGGAATGTGTGGAAGTAAGGGAGCACTTTCTAGCACGACGTGATAACCATTATTAAATACCGGCTTGATCTGGCACGAGCTACCTTTTGTAGTCCTCTAGCGTTTGAGTGGTAGCTCGGCCCGACTGGCCACGATTCACCGGATACGCTCGTTTTTATTTTTATATACCCAAACCACGTGACCAACTGACGGTCTCATGACCTCGCACTGAAGGGAGCCACCAAGTGTTATACTACAATCGTGCTGAGATAAAGGAAGCCCTCTATAGTCTCTTTCATTTCCGCTACAATACTCTAATGTACCACGCGCAACATGTTGTCATCCGGTATAGAAGCCACGCCTAAGAGATTTAATATGCATGTGCTTTCAAGAGGAAAAACAGACTGGTGATTTCATTTCTTTCGCACGCGTAGGACCTAGTAATTCCGCACTATAGTGTATACATACATACATGAACAGCATTTATAAGGCGCCTCGCCTTTCCAAAAAGATCGAAACGCCATGAAAACAGTTTAAAAAGTTAAAATAAAAAAGGCAAACAGAGTTAATATGATGGATAGAAATGAGACTTCAAAATCGACATGGCGCTTTGTAGTCCTGATCAAGATATTTAGCGATGCGGCGGATGTTCCTTTGATAAAGGTCGACAGAAGACAGAAGACTATTGATGTATTGAGTCATGGACATATATGAGCATCGAAAGTTATCCCCAGATTGCGTACGGATTTAGGGGATTGAATCATGTCATTACTAACTTTGAGTTCAACCAGTGACAGTCACTGGAGAAAGATAATCCAGAGATGCGAACATATGGCACAATTGTTACAACTGACGGAGGCCCAAGGCAAATAAAGACAAGGCATGTTGAACTTGAAGTAAGGCAGAGTTTCAACAAAAGAAAAATGACATCTTCGCATAAGTGAATACTTTAGTCCCTCAGGAGATTGTTGATAAATGAGGCAATCATCATCGACATCAATTATACAGTATCAAAGAAAGTAACTATACAGGTAATAAATGGGCGTTTAACTCTAGAAATATATATCCTACCTAAAATTATAAAGTTGTTAAGAAATTATCTTCTTTATTAAAGGGGTATTTAAGGAAGTTTTTTGTTGAATCTTGTGAGTGCTGTAATTATTTAACTATGACTCAAATATATATAAAAGTATACTTTTTTTGGAAAGGAAATGGATCAGTTTATTTTTTGAGAAAATCACTTTTTTGACCCATTTTTTTTAAAACAAGCTAACAAAACTAATTTTGAGTAAAAAATGCCCAAATCGCTGATTGATGATGTAAAGACACTAATGAAGGGACGATTTTTTTTTTAACCTAATCTAATATTTCTTGAAATTTTTTTCACGTTTTTGGTCAAAATTGACGCCATATTTGGATTCTCTGATCCATTTCCTTTCCAAAAATGTATACTTTTATATGCATTTGATTAATAGTTCAATAATTACAGCACTCACAAAATTCAAAATTCAAATCAAAAACTTCCTTGAGTCCCCCCTTAATATGAGATATTGCACACTAGTATCGGTTGAATATTGAAGAAGTGACAATCCAAGGTAAAGTCAACATTTCATTTTCACGTTTTACTTTTCAACACGGGGAGAGTATGACAGGTAGCGTGTGTGTGGCGTATTGATCCATCGGAACAATTCGGCCGACATTCAACCTGCGCATGAATCCCCCAATTGCACTACCGGTAATCGATAATGTACCCGCACCTGGGTCCGCGTGTAGAAAAATAAAAATGTGAAAATGAA
This sequence comes from Ophiura sarsii, assembly GCA_035610835.1. Classification (NCBI taxonomy): domain Eukaryota; kingdom Metazoa; phylum Echinodermata; class Ophiuroidea; order Amphilepidida; family Ophiuridae; genus Ophiura; species Ophiura sarsii. Next base: position 75,159,235 of record CM069444.1, read on the forward strand.
AATCGGACTTCACCTTACATTTAGAAGGAAGTGACACTTCAAAATTATAATCACCTAATCCTAGCGTTCAATATTTCATATTAAAGAAGATGATTTTTTTCAACAACTTTATAATTTAAATTTGTAGGTAGGACATATATTTTTAGAGTTAAAAGCCTATTTATTACCTGTATAGTAACTTTTTTGATGACTGTAGGCACTATTATATTAAGGTAGTAAATAAAGAGGAACAACTTTAGAGCTATTTGCCTTCATGGAGATCATGCTCTAAGAACGAGGCGTGGACTTGGGGGGTTCTTACCCGGGGGGGGGGGGGGGGGCACTGACATTGGCAAAGGGTATGGGTATGTGCCGCGCTGAAGACCCCCTTTTTCACCCTTTGCTGCTAGCTCTTATGACCCCCTTTTGAGCCTGCATCAGTTCTTTTTTTTGAATTTTCAATAAAATTGGGGGTCTTAAAAGACCCCCAATTTTATTGAAAATTCAAAAAAATTGCGTTCCAAAGCACCAATTCTTCGAAAATGTTGCGTTCTAACACCAAAATGTGCATTCTTGTTTCTCAAAATTGAACAATAGGCCAGTTCTCAAGACCTACTTTTTTGAAAAAAATCAGTTCCTAAGATCCTATTTTTCGTCATAAAATCGACTCAGTTCAGTTCTGTAGCCCCTTTTTGAGACTCTGGGCGGCACACCAACAAGAAGTTGAGCCCCCCCCCCCCCGGGGGTTCTTAACGTTAAGAGTTCTCCTACCATTTTTCTCACCTGCCAATGATGCTATTGTCTTGTATATGTAGTTGTAGTTGTAGTTGTAGCACGATGAACTTTACATTTAGCCCACGTGTATCATTGTGTATCGTCCACAAACACATGTATTTTTGTATCTTTTGACGTCTATAATGTCTATGGCTTCTTTAAGACACAAAGAGACCAATCATGAAATAATTAGAAGCCCTATATCTATCAATTTTGTTTTGATAATTCGATACTTTAATGTATTTCCCTATCTTGCGTTCAAGAGATATCGTATAAGAGCCTTTGAAATTACAATGTACTTAATTGGTGCACCTACAGAAAAAGGCTGTTCATTATGTTGATGCTGCAAATGACCTCTTCTTGTCGGTAGGGAGGACTATGCAATGCAATAGATTTATCATTCTTGAAATGTTGGATCGAAGCATTTGTAATCCTTTAACTTGTATGCTAATGTTATAATTGGTTTCACTTTACCCAAAGAATCATAAAGTCATGCCAGGTGGCGGCTACAAGTTCTTTCATCGGTAGGCCTATATCGAATTGAGCAGTCATTCATTTAATATCGAATGGAGTAGGAACGAAGCCATGATTCGTGCTTCAAGTAATTGTTAAGCGCCGGTCAACTGCTGACTACTTTTGTTTTGCACTGTGGTGCTCAGATGGCAAATCAATAACAGATCATCACTTATTTGATGTGTTTGAAAATATCCTATGGGCGATACCTGATAACAAACATACGGTATCCTACTGACCTTTGAGTGGTCAGTGGCAAATAAAAAGTAATTTGGACAATCATATTACCGTGAATGTCAAGTTGAACAATCTCTCGTCCATTGTACTATTACTGTTTATTTTCTTACCCATTGGGCTATTCTAGAAGAAATCCATACACCCCCTCTGGAAGAATTGACCTTAATCTTCCACACACATCACTGTTAATCGGGCTGTTAACCCGGTTGTGAAAAAATAGCACTGTTTAATATCAGAGCCTAGCAACCGGTTGTTTAAACAAAATACACAACTTGTTTAAAATGTTGCACAACCTCGTGAAAGTCTACAAGAAGCTAGTGAAAATGTACACAATTGTGTAATTTTTTAAACAAAAGTTGCTAGGTTCATATATATTAAACAGTGTTGAGTGATTCTCTTACACAACCGATTTAGCTAATCAAATGGAATCACCCATTTAGGTTACCGGTACCCCATTTGACATCTACACTCCCTGTGTGGAAGAATAAGGTAATGTCTTCTATAGGGGGAGTATGGATTTCAAGTGGAATAGTCCATTGGATCTAAATAGTTACTTGTACTCTTGACAACGCCATTTTGATTGACTGCCGTCATATGATAAATCTGTTCTGTCTCCAGTGTAAACAGAACAAAGTCGTATGTCAAATTCTGAAATAAATATGTACATGTATATACACCTTATGGTAATAATTTAATATTTATCCACAATTGTCAGTAAATGACACACGCAAATTCTGGTGCTTGATTGAATTATTTCCATGCTATATCTCTCTGCAAGTTGACAAATCAATCTCTATATTTTTAGAAAAATAAGAAAGAGTTTTCTTCCAAGCTAGCTTTTATTTCATAACCCTTATGATGTTAAACAATCATCATGATCATAAAAAGCATAACCATCTCATCTCACTCAATCTTTATGAATTAGATATATAATATGGCACAGAAATGTTTTACTTCTTAATGCTAACGCCCCCTTTGTTTCCCTCTTGTATTACATGTATTTCTTAAACCTGCCGAGGGAACGCATATTTCTTTACATCTATCTATGCAGCTCCCATCGATTGCTATACGCTTGCCTATAATTGTTCAGAGAATAATCAGAGCCAGAGATTTACGGTGAATAGAGGGGGTTCAATGACCGAACTCAAAATGACCGTCAGCGTTTAAAACAATTACGAAAAGTAATGGATTCAATACAAAGTTATACACTTTGATGCAATCTCGGAGGTAAAAACCTTTCATTGGATGAAAGTTGGATGAACATGGTAGCAACGTGATCTATCTTTCAAATTATTAACAATAATAGTCAATAGTGTTTTCAATTGTATTGAATTCGCTGATTTCTAATGCTTGATAGGATTAAGGTAATAATTAGGGTTAGGGTAAGGGTTGGTGTTTGGATTAGAGTTAGGGTAAGGGTTAGGGTTAAGCATGATAAGGCTATGATAGTGCCTATGTCGATGATGCTTATCAGCGATCTCCTGATATAAGGGACTAAAGAACTCACTTATGCGAAGATACCATTTTCCTTTTGTTGAAACTCTGCCACACTTTAACTTGCCTTGCCTTGATTTGCCTTGCTATGGGCCTTTGCCAGTTGTGACGATTGACTACCATATGTTCGAATCTCCGGATATTAAATCTTTCTCCAAGCTGCTCCGTCTAGTGTCAGACACATGGGTCCGTATGCACAAAAGATTTAGACCAGGTCTAAAGTTAAACCTGGTCTAAGTGAAATTTATTCATGGCTCTCAAAATCTGTTTTCCTCTGCATTTTCATGAGATATTTTGTGTTATTTTTTCCTTTGCATCCAAATCTTTACAATTTGTTAGCTTATTTGAGAAAGAATTGTAATTAAAGGTGTGCTTTCACAAAAACTAAAATCCCCTTAGACCAGGTCTAACTTTAGACCCAGTTTAAATCTTTTGTGCATACGGACCTAAGCCTTTATTGGACTCATACCAGTCCATTCCTTGATGATGTGATTGATGTTTTTCTGACGACGTGTTTTCCTGCTGCCTTCCATTTACACTTGTGCTGTAAATAGCAAAGCAAATATTATGAGCACAAAAGGGTCAAGTTGTGAAGTAGGCTAAGGTATATTTATGGACAATTTGAAATACAGTTCTAGGAATCATCCTCTCTAAAACCAGTCAATATGTTAAGATAGGCTTGTAAATGAAATGTTAATGTCATCAAACACCTTTCTTTTTTTTCTTTTTCTTTTTCTTTTTTTTTTTGGGGGGGGGGGGGGCAAGAACAGTATAGGGGAAGAGAAAAAAAGAAAAAGAAACAACACCATGCGTGCGACTCGCGCGAAGTATCGGGACCGGGGACTTTCCACCCATAACCTCTGGTGCAACCTCTGGTGCAACCTCTGGTGCCTCTATTAGTCGTGGTCGTCGCGTGGTGACTTAGTATCTTAGAGCAGTCCTAGTACAATGAATAAGTTACCAACTTTATCATGTTTATAATGTGATATTTTAAGTAACGCTTTTTATTTTTACAATTCAGTAGGCCTACCTATCCGCCTTTAGCATCCGCAACAACAACAACAACAACAACAACAACAACAACAACAACAACAACAACAACAACAACAACAACAACAACAACAACAACAACAGAAAAACACAAAAAACCCACATATTTTTACATCTATATATTCAATAACCTGATAACATGGTCTTGTTTACACAAGTACATGCACTCCGACACATTGTTATAAATGTTTACGTAGAATTCAGTACCTGGTAAGTTTACTTTTTGAGCACTGCAGCAGGTTTTAACGCATCGCAACCATACGTCCTATTGCATGCATGCCTCATCTTGGTAAGATGCGGATGGATGAACCATTTCTATTTTTGTTAAAATAATAAATGCCCCATTCGTACGTGATCTAATCTGTACACTGCTCAAGTATTACAAATTACTCTCAACAGAATGTAGAACATGGGGCGGAAAACCTGATTATTTTATTTCTAGGTTACCTACATAAATCCACGCATATAGATTGTACTGTATTACAGAAAACAGGTTGAAGATCATTTGTAGATAGTCAATTTTAACAATAGTTTACAGCGCGAGGGCATGTAATGTACTTCGAATGGATAAGATTTCACCACATCGACTGTTACGTTAATGTCGCGATATTTAAACATTTGAAGAAGTAGACAGGCATCCGTTACAAGATACGTATTTGTCTCGGGCATTGGTTAAGAAAAGGTACGAAGAGGCGCGGTTTTACTTATTATAAGGCGACGGCATCTGTTATTTAATCGAAGTTAACTTGAAAGTTGGGTTACTATAGCGACATGGCCGCCAGGCTAATGCTTTAAATAGAGGGATACATTTACTCTCACTTCTCTGCTTGAAATTAGACCCGAAACAAAAGACACTGATGAATGTTTTTAGGTCATGAGGTACCATGCTAAAATAAAGACATTGAACGACGTACTCGTGACAGCAAGCTTTGGTATTTATGATGGCACGAGGTGTATAACATGTGTAACAGAGCTGAGTAATCCCCAATCAAAACGCTACCTTTATGTTACTTGCTGCAGTTATTCCTTGTTTTTCCTTTTATTTCGCGGCCAGATTCTTTTCAAGATTTCTTTACCTTTCTACGGCCACAGAGTATCTCATTTAATTATCAGGTAATATTACGAAGAGCTGTTTTTAACAGGCAAAGCAAGACTGATTTTCAGATCGCTAAATAACTTGCAAGGTATGGAAACGAATGGAATAAAGCTATGCCAATGGACATTAGGGTGACAAAGAACACGGACGCTTCCCTTGATGTTATCAACAATGCACCAGCATTTCTAGGTTATTCTGCCAGCCAGACGCGTAGCCGGCCAGCTTTCATGGTCAATGGGAGAAATAACATTTTTGTCCCGGTTTCCATAACTCAGCTCTGGGAAAAAAAATTCGGGTAGTCTCAACCCAGGATATATAATTAGAAGGATAGGAAAGCGCTCAGGTACGCCCGTAGTATCAATATCTTACTTAGCATTGTTCCATTCAAGTTCAGAATGCGCTATGACTTTATGATTGATTGAGCTGTGGAAGAGTGTAGGACCTTTTTCACATTCTTGACTTACCAACGTAAAAATAACCGTAGCACCCATGACTTTGTTGACGGCCACACATGCAGCGCTAAGAAATTTTGAGGTAAACTACTGCAGCGCTAAGAAAATTTGAGCTGACTGAGATATTTTGTTTCGTCGGCCATCTTGAATCCCGCTTACAACCACAACGTGGCACACAACAAGGCCTTATTTACCAGAAAATCAGTAAGTATAAAAACTGAATGTTGCTCTATTTAAAGGTTTGAAGCTGTTACGGGTGTAAAACATCATGGTAATGTCATAAATGTGCTGATTTAAGTTATAAAGCCGTAATAAAGGCCTCCGCTGTTGCGTGTCGGGGATCCTACCCGTAATTTATCAGTGTGTTTGGGACATGTTCATCAAGAAAGCAATTTATTTTAACACACTTTCTTTGCTTATTATATTATTTTGCCCAAAATTAATTTGCAAACAACCCTGGTTATACCCCGGCTGAATCAACTCAGACTTGTCATCGCCCTCATCTCCAGGCATGACACCAGTGCCAGATCAGAGGTCATCAGGTCATAACAATTAATTGATTTGATCGTACTTCCATGGTCGGACGCAAATTTTACAGAGATTTTTAAGTTTGGGAAAGTAACGTTCTTACGAATTTGATCAGGTAACCATACAATTTGGTATAGCTTAAGCTGAGTAAGAGTGGTGGGCAAACATTTGACCAAGAATATCGTAAATAAATCCGGAAATAAGTAGCCTATGCGGTAGGCGGCTAGGCCTAGCCCTATTATAATTCGATCTTTCTACCGTTACAACTTACGACGGTAGGTAAGCTGTGTTTATCATGCTGTCATAAATGTGATGTGTATGTGATGTGTATGTACCTTTCCTTGTACTATTATATGATTTAGGAAAAGGATGGACGTTTGTGTCACACTCAGCGCCGTAAATACAAACAAACGGGTGTTCCACTCAAAGTAACTTTCACTCTGAGTAGGCCCCGGGAGTAGGCCTAGGCCGTGTAGGGCAGGCTATATAGTAAAAACAGACCAGAACTGAAATAGGCTAGTATAAGGTATAGTCAAATTAATAATTGAACAAACAACACGAACGCAGCACAAAGATGATCGCGCCCAAAATGATTACGCTTGTGGCTGTGTGCGCCTCACGCAATGTACGTAATCATGGTAATACACTGCTTCAATATTTTCGTTCAATTATAAATTTGACTATAGCTAGGCCGTCGTCACTCGTCAGTACAGGCGCAATATACCGTATTGTCAGATTTCATGAAATAGTAGAAATTCGTGGTATATCGACTTTCCCGTTTCCCGCCCGCAACACTTTTTTTCACCCGCGTCAAAATTTCAAGATTTCCCCAAAAAATCATTATTTATTTTTAAACACAATTGTTGCCAGTTTTATCAATTTGAACACATTTTTCACTTTCTTAAAATATCATGAATTTTGAGAACTAGACTCATAAGCAAGGCTAGCTTTTTTAATCGTAAACCTAGGCCTACCTGGTTAAAAGTTCATTTGAGTGATGTGCAATGTGCAAATAGGCCTATATTAAATAAATTGAGAACTTGTGTGTTTGTTCTGATAATTTTGAGTTGGATCATTTAACTAGAGAACTTTATTGTAAATCATACACCCATTTGCATAGGCACCTTAAAAACATGTTTTTATATTATTTAAATGAGCACCGTATCAATATGGGTTGATCAAACATGCATTTGGGTGTTTCCACAGTAATCATACCTTTTTTTGTTTGTGGCTCTAAATGTTGTTTCAAATTGATTTTCTAGCTCATATTTGGCCAACACTACTGTAAAGTAGCAGGGAGATAGCGAGCAAAATTTCAGAATCCTAGCTTAATTTTGATTTTTTTTTGTACACAAACCCTATGGTAACGGTTGTAACATTTTTTTGACATACAAATGTTACACCCGTTAACTTTTCAATCTTGACATACAAAATATATAAGGCTAAATCTTGAAAAGTTGACCATGTATGTGGGTTGTGCTTATTTCTTCAGTTGACGGACATCAATTACTTGAAACAAAACCAACTGGGGGTAATTTTGATCAATATCAGGGTCTGGAGAACTGTCCGAATGCGTAACGGTTGTAACGTATGTCAATGTTACAACCGTTAACAAAAACAGTCATGAAATGTCATAAAATGTCATGAAACTAAAAAAAAATGACAATATTTCAAAGTCCTTTCACATTATTTAGGTAGCCTTAATGTGTTGAATTACAAAAAATAAGAAAAGCCCTCTTAATGATTAATATGTGCTTCAGGAGGCCATTCAGTAGGTCATTTTTAATGTTTGACTACAGAAATGTGACATTTCTGTATGTCAAACATTACTGAATGGCCTACTGAAGCGCATATTAATTGTCAGGAAGGCTTTCCTGGATTTTTGTAATTCAACACATTAAGGCTACCTAAATAATGTGAAAGGACTTTGGAATATTGTCATTTTTTCGAGTTTCATGACATTTTATGACATTTCATGACTGTTTTTATAACGGTTGTAACATTGACATACGTTACAACCGTTACTGATTCGGACAGTTCTCCAGACCCTGATATTGATCAAAATTACCCCCAGTTGGTTTTGTTTCAAGTAATTGATGTCCGTCAACTGAAGAAATAACCACAACCCACATACATGGTCAACCTTTCAAGATTTAGCCTTTTATATTTTGTATGTCAAGATTGAAAAGTTAACGGGTGTAACATTTGTATGTCAAAAAAATGTTACAACCGTTACCATAGGGTTTGTGTACACAAAAAAAATCAAAATTAAGCTAGGATTCTGAAATTTTGCTCGCTATCTCCCTGCTACTTTACAGTAGTGTTGGCCAAATATGAGCTAGAAAATCAATTTGAAACAACATTTAGAGCCACAAACAAAAAAAGGTATAATTACTGTGGAAACACCCATTTACATGTCAATAATGAAATCTGATCAAATAATGAATAATGAAAAAGTCGCCTCATCACTTTGAAGAAGAAAAAAGTAACGGGAAACTCGCAATTGACTTTCATGAGCCTTACCCGATTTTTTCCCCAAGTATTGTATGAAATTCCTGCTATTCGCTGGAAAAAAAATGAATAAATGTAGTAGCTTGAAATCAATAGGCTAGTGGGACCAACATAAAAAAACAGTACCACCCAATTGGCAGGGCCAATGGCACAGTGGATTTCTGGTCCATGTTGTGCATGACCACCACAATACCAAGAATAGACTACTACATAAATGCCACTATTTGTTTTCATTTTTATTTTACCTAGCCTAATATTAATAATAATAAGTGAGCAAGTTTTTTGTTGTTGGCAATAGCCTACTTGTTATTGTTGGGCCACTTAGAAGAAGAAAAAAATGATTCTCGTAGCCCTCCCTTCTCACTTTCTGGGAAAAGGTCAACTTTTTTTTAAAATTTTCAAATGTTATTGAGTTTCTTACACTTAAATTGTATGGTTGATAGGCCTCACTTTCAAGTATTTTATAGAACTCTATAGGGTCTAACCCTTAACTCTGAAAGGTCATTGCAATATAAATTGTGCATGAAAACAGCCATATTTAGGTGTCAATTTTCACAAAAAATATAAATAAAAACCGCCCTCCCTCCTCACTTTTTGAAGGCCAGTGCTGCGAGAATCTAACAATTGTTAAAACATGGAATTTTCATGTAATGTCAGTGGTGTACCCAGGGGGGGGGGGGGGGGGGGGTGGGCTGAAATATACCCACCGGTAAACACGAGCATCCATGGGTAGATTTATATTTGACCATGTGATTTTTTGGCCGAATTTGTGGACAACCTCATCGCATCCCGCCCACCCCCCCCCCCCCCACTCACTTATCAAGATTTCAGCTGCTGGCAGGAAAAAGCTGGGTACGCCACTGTGTAATGTGTATTTTTTGTAACGCCCCTCGAGCGCCATTTTGGTAGATTTGTGCGAAATATAATAATAATGTTGATTTCCACATTATATTAAAGGTGTATGTTCTGATCACTTTTTTGGGACTATAATTTTTTTTCTCAACATGATGTCTGTAAAATCTTTGAGGCCAGCAATGTTCCATTTACAAATTATAGGCTAAAATAGGCTAAAATGTAGTGAATTACTGCCAAAGGTGGTTAACCACCAGCCAGTTTGTGTACAACTCAATGGGCAATTTTGTTGTGACCTTGTGTTGCTAAAATAAGAACCATTGGAGTTATATGCAACTCAAACTTTGGAATGTGACAATTTTAAGGATGACCTTCCATATAAAATAGATAACATCAAGTTGAAAATCGGCAATCAGAACATCTACCTTTAATATTATTGTCATTATTTAATGTATGTGACCATATGGAAAATATCACCATGCATGGTTTTCTGTGTGGATCCCAGCCTTTACAGTTGAGTCACAATATTCTGGTTAGGCAACCAAATTTGTTTTAGATTTAAGACAGGAATCTTTGCATGAATTTACTTTTTTATTCTTTTTATTTCCACAGAAAATCAAAGCTCCATGATCGTCCTGATTTCCAGAAAGAGAAGAAACCTTGGCTACAACACAAATTTCAACACCCTTTTTTTAACTCTGTAGTCTGTGTTAGCAGATGCAGTTCCAGCAATATACTTGATTGTTGAGGTAGGAATTAAATTAAATGTAATGATTTAATTCTATACCATTTGAAAGCCCTCTCTGATTCAGAACTTTCAGAAGAGCAAGAAGGTATAGTAGTGAAAAAAAATAGAATGGAAGTTTAAGAATATGGGTGCAGTACAGACCATCGCAGAGCTTTGAAGTTGTATTTGTTCAAAAATTCGATTTAGTTAAAATTAGAAAAAAATAGACAACTTTAGCATAAAAAGGCAATTTTTTCCGCGCTCCACTCATATTTTCTTCCAACATTAGGTTAAATTATACCAAATTTTGACAATTTTAGCATAAAACAGCTACATTTTGCGTGCAAATGCACATTTTCATACCATATTAGTTAGAATTAGACCAAATTTGTCAATTTTAGCATAAAATGGCCCCAAAAAATTATGAGGCTGGTGCTGTCACTGACCATGACCTAATCAGGTTGTTTAAGAGGGGTCAAATTAATACGGCAAAATCTGGTTGAAATCGGACCTTGGCTTATGGGTCCATCGGCCATCTGAAAATTTGCCATTCATTTGGATGCCACATGCATTGAATAGGAGCAGTGCAAAGAACATGCAAATGAGTGCTTCGGACAAACTTATTGTGAAAGAACGCCCAGATTTCTTGAGTAGGCCAAACTTGTGATCATCTTCGTAGCTGTAAACTTTAAAATAGCGAATGGCAGAAAACTTGCACACAATCTTTAAAACCACCCTCATGGTCAATTTTGACCCAAAATGTCAATTTTTAAGAAAACACAATGTCTCTAATTGGCTTCCTCTGGACAGTGATATAACTTTTAAACAGTTGCAGCTTTTACGCACGCGTATGTATCCTCCGTCTTTCAACGCTCGTGTATATACGCCAGCGCCTCAAGTAGGCGCATGCTTTATATGCTTCAATTAGTACAATACGCAGTTACGTAACTGTCTCGTGATGGCCAAATAGACTATAAAACAAACCACTCAAAATCCATCCAAATTAGCAATGCAGTGGCATTAACCCAAGCTTCTAATGTTTCTGTTTCCCTATGCAGGTTCATCTATTTGTGGTAGTCTGTAATTCTGGATTATTCAACCCATCTGTGCCAGCCTATACCTACCAGTTTAAGCCTGCTGTGCATCAAACTTAAACTCAAGCACTAAAAAGCTGTTTCTATGGATGACTCATCTCTCACGTTATGCTGACCAAATGTTCATTTTTAGGACCAATGGATAATTTTCAATGGTCATCTTTCCTGTCCACTGACAAAAATGTGGATCATTATTGTGTTTCAGAGAAACAGTGCGACCCTAAGAGACTTAAAGAGAGATGTTTGTATCACTCTCTTGACTCAATTGTGGAGCTCATAATTTTGTGAATTTGTGAGTGCTGTAATTATTGAACTATGACTCAAATGTATATAAAAGTGTACATTTTTCGAAAGGAAATGGATCAGAGAATCCAAATTTGGCGTCAATTTTGACCAAAAATGTTGATTTTTTTGAAGAAATCATAAAATTCACTTTTTTGACCCAAATGTTTTTTACACAGCTAACAAAAATAATTTTGAGTAAAAATTGCCCAAATCGCTTGATTATGATGTAAAGACACTAACTTTGGGAAGAATTTCTCATTTTTTAACTTATCTAATATATTTTGAAATTTGGACCAAAAAGTGCCAAAAAAATGAAAACAGTTTTCGCCAAGGGGGTCATTATTTCATAGAAAAACTGCCAAACCGAGTGACACAAGCACACCGCATCGTAGTAACTCGTAGTACCGGTTTGGCAGTTTTTCGATGAAATAATGGCTCCAGGGTATATACTTGGTGAAGTATACCGAGGAGTTATCATACTTAAAGGGGCACTAAGAGATGTGTTGGAGGATGCGCCCTCAATTATGATAAAAACTGGGATTAGTATATTTTTATAATTGTATTACATGTATGAACTTACACCTATAAGTATTAAGAAAAATCAGCCCTCTATGTACAAGAAAACGTCGTTACGTCCGACAGTATCCCCCTGCAGTACGCGTGATACATAACGTGAACCATATTTGCATAGAGGGCGTTTTTCAATAAATAGCGATGATATTGTTTTAATCAAGTTTTGCTGTGTTTTTGCTAGTAGAAACAACAGTAATGGCCATTTTTAATGTTCATCTTGAATTCTGAAGTAAATTTTTAAACATTTAAAATTTTCAACACCACTTAATGTGCCTTTAAGTATGATAACTCCTTGAGTATACTGAGCCAAGTATGGTTGACCCCCGTGGCCTAGCGGTAAGTTGTTTGCCTCTGAACCCAGAGGTCCGGGGGTTCGAGCCTCGGGGGCGTGGGGGCCTTTTCCCCTCGCTTTTTGGCAGCGAGAAAAAAAATCTTTGGAAAATGTGCCTCTGTGTTAGGGTTATTTCACTGTGAATTATGAACCATATGTGACAAAATTTGACGCAAATCAGGTGTTAAAAAAAAAGGAAAAAGCAACCTTCATAATGTTCAAGTGGTGCGTACATGTACATACCCCTTAGAAAAAGGGAATTAATGTGGCCTCTTATTTCAGAGTCTCAATGGCATGTTGTCTCACACCTTACAGGACAATTATTTTGTTTGCAGAACCTTAAATGTTTCTCCAAAGGGTTCTTAAAATATGAAGAACTGCATTTTGAGGAATTATTTTCCCTATTTGAAGGTTTATTTTAAATCTCTACTGAACCCTAACAAATTGAGAACTTTAGGGCAACCCACTAGGGCTCTCTAAATAGACCAGAAAAAAAGGTATGAATGTCTAAACAACAATTTAGTTCCTCTTAAAATATTCTGAAAGGTGTAGGCACGCAGAACAATTTGGTTCTAAGAACCATGAAAGGGTCCAAGGCTCAAGATAGGCGGGCACTGGGCGATTTTTACCCCTCGGTCCTCTTGCCACAGCGCCCGGTAATGCTGAAAAATAAACAACCGAGCGCTGATATTTTGTCCAAACCTGCGCCCGTTGACGATCGGGAAGCTTGCCCAAGGCATCGAATTTCGATTTGATAATACAATTTAATAAAAAAGTTAGCTCCCGGTAGACCGAAAGTAGCTCCTGGTTCTCAATAAATCCCATGATCCGGGCGCTACTTTTGAAAAAAAGTAGCTCCCGGTAAAAAAACTGTTATCTTGAGCCTTGAAAGGGTCTAGATAGAAAACAAAAATGATTGTTTATAATTATGATCACCATCAGTACTGATCACCACTACATTTTTGTAAGGTCAACAAAAGGGTCTTTTTGTTAAATTGGTTGCCAATTTTGTAAAGATTATTGTGTTCAGGCCCGTAACTAGGGGGGGGGGGGGGGGGGCGGACGCCCCCCCCCCCCCAATCTGAAAAAAGTCCTTTTTTTTGTACCAATGTATCTTTTGTATCCCCCCCCCCCCCCCTCTCAAAATTGTCTTAGATGACTAAAAAAAATTTGGGGGCAACCTTTTACGATTTTTTTGGTACCAATGTACCTTTTCAAAAAAATACGCCCCCCCCCCCCTAAAAAAATCCTGCTTACGGGCCTGATTGTGTTCATCATTATAATGGGATTTATTTGGTATAGTTGTCATTGATATTATTTAAAAAATAAACTAGATATTATAAATTCATCAATAGAAATTGTGTGTGTATTGATTAATTGTGTAGTAAAATGTAAACCCTATGCAAATGCTAACACTAACAGAGCTCGGTGACCACGCCATGCGCACTGGGTGGTTTACAGTCATATCTTGCACTGCTGACAGTGGTGTATATGGCAAGCTTAATGTATAGAAATTGGATCAACACGGTTTATCGATAAACAGTGTTTTTCAATTTGATAAACTGAGTTTATCGATAAACTATAAACTATGTGTTTATCGACCGATAAACTGAGTTTATCAATAAACACTGAGTTTATCAATAAACACTGTTTTTCGCTCGAATAACATAGTTTTTCAATTTGATAAACTGAGTTTATCGATAAACTATGCTTTTCGCTCGAAAAAAGTGTTTATCGATAAACTCTGTTTTCGATCGAAAAACAGTGTTTTTCAATTTTCAATTTGATAAACTTAGTTTATCGATGAACAGAGTTTATCGAGCGTAAAACACTGGTTTGCCATTGAAAAACAGTTTATCGATAAACAAGAGTTTGTTTTCAAGCGAAAAAAACTGTTTTTCAATTTGATAAACTATGTTTTTCGCTCGAAAAACATAGTTTATCTTGATAAACTATGTTTATTGGTTGAAAATCATTGTTCGACCGATTAACAGTGTTTATCAGCGATAAACCGTGTTAATCGAATTATTATACATTAAGCGTGCCAATGGCAATTTTACTGTATAATAATTTGATGAAAACGGTTTATCACCGAGTAACTTTGTTTATCACCAATAAACACTGTTTTTCGAGCGAAAAACAGTGTTTATCGATAAACACTGTTTTTCAGTTTGATAAACTGAGTTTATCGAGCGGAAAAACACTGTTTATCAATAAACTCTGTTAATCGATAAACTCTGTTTTTCGAGCGAAAAACAGTGTTTTTCAATTTAATAAACAGTGTTTATCGATTACCTATGTTTTTCGCTTGAAAAAAATAGTTTATCTCGATCAACTCAGTTTATCGTAAAAGAACGTTGTTTTCTGACCGAACAGTGTTTATTGCCGATAAATCGTGTTTATCGAATTATTTTACAGCTTGCCATAGGCGTAACTATAGGGTCTTCAATTTTATTTTTTTTTGGGGGGGGGGGCATAACCAACTGGTGCTTTTTTATCATTTCATAGGGGGGCCAAGCCATCTGGCAGGGGGTGTGGGCAAATCCCCTCTATGAATTACGATTCTGGCTGCGCCGGCCAATTTCCTATAGGGACCGCACATGGTTTTTTAAACATTTCATAGGGGGGGGCAAGCCATCTGGCAGGGGGTGCGGGCAAATCCCCTCTATGAGTTTACGCCTCTGGCTGCGCAAGTCAAATTTCCTATAGGGACCGCACATATATTATTATGATAATGCGACCCATCACATCAAAACATTTACAGCGTGATTTGAGCATGTTTTGATGTTAAAATCAGACATTGCATAAAAGACCCCAAGAGGTATGTTTGGATGTGATGGGTCACATAATTATACTTATTTGGGGTGGGGTGTTTTCATTATCAATTTCGTAATTTTATTTCACGTTGTCTTTAAAAAGTTTGATTACCCTACATGTAGCTTTTGAATTAACCAGTCTGACACCTCCCTGAATTAACTATCATAAAGCCCCCCCCCCCCCCCCGGTCATGATTGGGAGGAGGTGTGAATAGTACGTCTAAACAACAATTTGGTTCCTCGTAAAATATTCTCAAAGATGTAGGAACAATTTGCTTATATTATCAACAAAGGGGGTCTTTTTGTTGGCCTATTTTTGTAACTAGTATATTTCAATGGATAAACTATAAATTGTTTACTGAAAATTAGAGGAAAACATGTAACAAACAAAAACAAATAATAAAAACCCAGCGCGGAGGAATGAATTTAATATCGTAGGCCTTAATATCGTAGGTTCTCAATAGCTCAATAATTTTGAAAATGTGTTTTCATCAGGCACTGAGTTTTTTCCCATTTATCCAACTTCTCGTAACCCCCCCCCCCCCCCCCCCCCCCCCCCCCCCCCCCCCCACCCCACCACCACCACCACCACCACCACCACCACCATCACTCACTAGTCTTCCTTTTTTGTCTTCTTTTCCTATACCACTAGTTTTCAAGGCCTGGTGTTTTGAATGAAGGGACAGGGGGTCATGAATTAGAGAATAAAACATAGTTCTTAGCTGTTTTGCTATAGACGATGGTCTTATAATGTATAGGCTGTACCATATTTGGAGTCGTGTATGGTCGCCGCAGGCGGCCATACACGACGACGCACACGGCGGCGACTTTGTGTAGGGCACGCTAACGCGATGACGCGTTGATCATACGCGCTGAAGGTATTATTTTTCGAATGAATTAAACCCCCGCCCCAAACCGTGCACCATTGTCTCATAATGCATGGGCGTGTCGGCTGAAAATCAGCCAAAAACCAATCAAATTGCCTGCTGACATCTCAAACCACACCCACTATATAAGAATGTGCTCTTTATCGGACACCAATGTACCACGGATGGTGGAAACGTACAACCCTCTACTATTTCACACCGGAGCCCGACTTCTTTCCCCGCCTATTTCATCTTCATAAATCATAGACTAATTACTTTTTTCGGGAGTTAAATTGTTTTATAAATCTTATTATGACCCATTGCAGAGCAAAACATAGCGCCTAGCGTCTCCTATTAAACATTTACAAGTCAATATTGGTAACCGTATGGATGAATAAAGTGAATAGGTGAAAAATATATTCATAATCTCCCTCCGATAATCTACGGAAGTTGGCATATAACTCGTAGATAGTTTTGTTTTGCTTGAAATACAGTTTTGTTTGTGAAAACACCGTCGAACATAAATTGTATAAAGGATAACCCTGTAGTGTAACCCTTTTATTCTATAAAAATTCTATACAATAATTGGGATATTATGGTCTATTATCATGATTATATAGGACAACGTTTTATCGGCGGCGGGCAGCCTACGGTCTGCCGTAGACGGCATCCAGCAGCGGGGCGGCGCCAGATATTGTGAGCATGGTGAGTGGGGGGGGGGGGGGGCACCTGGCCATAAATGAAATTCCCCGACTATTTGAGTAAAGAACTGCGCGCGTAGCGTGCGAAAATCTTCGAATTTACACCTTTTTTTGCACGATTGAGCTACATTTTGGTTCTAAACAAGCTTGTACCACCAAATAATATTGCATTTTGGGAAAAATCTTCATCTGTGTTTTTGACTATGATAATTCCATGATGCCACTGACCTAGCCTCCTTAGCCCCCCCCCCCCCCCCCCTTTGCGCACGCCACTGCAAAATTATTGAATGTCATCACCATATTTGGAATCACACCATGACAAAATGCATGAAAATAAGTACAAAC
>CM069444.1:75176558-75468526 GCA_035610835.1 Ophiura sarsii
GACCGTGCGAAATTTTGTGACCGTGTACATTTTTTTTGACCCTACCCCCCCCCCCCCCCACACTTACGTGAAATTCACGAGGTGACTGACTGGGAAAAAATGTTGGGCAACCTTTTACGAAAATTTACGCCACTGCCGGGACGACATATACTTGCCCCCCTGGCTCACATGCCGCGGTACGCGCCTGTGTATTAAGTGGTCCCTTACATCAGTTCATAACAATTTCTCACATTTAATCAAGTGTCAAAACAGTAAGGAGGAAATTAATAATGTTGTATTGCATTGAGTGTTAGAAATTCCAGTGTGTGTGTGTGGTGTGGGGTGGGGGAGAGAGTAAAATACAAGACTGTAAAATAAGCATGCATAACCAATTATTTTGAACATCCACTAAACGGGTATTGCTTCTGAAGCAATAATTCAAGATAAAATTAGTATTTTGTGTTGTTTTCTCCCGAACAGCTCTGGCGTTTTCACCACCGATATGATAACCCCCATGGGCCCTCAAATTAACTTTCTGTTTCCCCCACACAGGTCTGGTATACAACAATATATCAATTTCAATTCTGGATGATAGTGACAGGCCACTCAAAGCTGAGATTGGTCAGTTTTAAAATCTAGCTGTCATTTGACTGTCAGATAATTATCATTACAACAGATAAGGGAAAATACACCAAAGATTGATGCCTGAAGGTAAAATAGTCTGGCCCCTATTTATTTGCATGCTTCAAAATTTGTAAGCAAGGACGATGCATATTTTAGTGCCATCCCAACACTAGAGCAGAGTCTTTTCTACCAAGGTTTAGAGAGGCACAGTTTTGGGCTATTGTGGAGGCGCGAGTCTATAGTGCTTAAATACACCCTTCTTTCATAGGTGGTAGCATTCATTGTCATGGTTTCACATCTACTTGACATACTCGATTCAAGTGCTACTTGTACACTCCTCAAGGCCTTAGATAATCAATCAACTCGTGTCTGAGGGGCAGAGTGTCTGGAAGGGAGTCTGCTAGAAATGTAAAATTCACATCTTAGCAGTTTGTGTTATATTGGATCACGCTCCCGTTCTTGTGTGTGTTAGTGTATCATAGCGTATCATTGTATCTTAGGCTGTGTTCCCACTATAGAAAAAGATGGCTATGGGGACTTGTACTTAGGTCCAAGTCAACATACAAAATCACGTTCTCATGAGGCATTTGGTACCACGTCGTAGCATCGATGTTACATCTTGGATGTTCATGTTCCAATATTAATGGCTTTGAATTAGACTCGATGTAGCACCGAGTCCAAATCCTGGTAATAAACAGGCATAGTGTAAACGCACCCAAAGAGTATCTTTGTAGCCACCCGACCTGACAACAAAGGTGTTTGTGACACGATTCGCACCAGTGCTATTCTACAATTCAATTGAGTTGGTGCATAAACTCCAATTTATGGTATGAATTGTAAACACAAATGCATTTGTTAACAGATGTGTCCTTTTAGAAAATACAGTTTATTTTTAGTTACCATCGAAATGGCTGCTATGATTGTATAGCTTGGCAAATTTGAATGTGATTGGATAGACCGGACAAAGACTAGAAGTATTGTGGTCTCGCAGACCAATATTTAAACATGTTTTTCATTAGTACCCATCATGGCATAATGTGTTCTTGATGCAATTCATTTGTCATCAACACTAGTATGTAACAGCCAGGCTCACGCTACAGTTTATATTTAATTGATTGCAATGACAAGTGAAGTTCATTATCACACTATAAAATTCACACAGGTTATCAACATATGCGCTACTGGTGGTGCTCACAAAAGGGAATATGTAGACACTATTGACACTCTCTGTAGACAGTGCATAATGACGAATGTTGCTGCTGATCAGGCCCATAACCAGGATTCTTTAGGGGAATTTTGCATTTGCATATTAACTTTGCTGTGGGAAGGCTTAACGACTGCTTATAAGCAGTCGAAGACCTAAATCATACATGTTGAGAAATAGGAAGACATTCATTTTGACTGCCTAAATTGACTAATTAAAATGACTGCTTGTACGACTGCCTAATGAAGGTCTCCACTTCGGTAAGGGTAGACACCATTGACACTATCTGTAGAAAGTGCATAATGAAGAATGGTGCTGCTGATTAGGCCCATAACCAGGATTTTTTCAGGGGAATTTTGTCAAAAGTGGACTTTTTTCAAAACAAAACAAAAATGTTCCCAATCGCCACACATGCAAACAGCATGTTTGGATGGACCTTTTTTTGATGCCCTCACCAGTGGTTCCTGCTGCTGTTAATGAATTAGGGTTAACCTTGGAAATATCATACTTTTTACCTATAACTCGAAATTAATATTCCAGACATACGACTCATTCCACTTGATCGCCGTTATACAAAAATCACAAATATAAATATATAGATAGATAAAACAACACACCCTGCAAATTTTTACCCAGGGAGACGGGGGGGGGGGGGGGGTACTGCGAGCAGGCGTGACCAAAAAAATGCTTTAATATAGGATGATTTTTTTTAAAGATTGGACGCGGTAATAAGTTAAGGGATCTAAAATCAATCTTTACAAGAAAAATGTTGGGTTTATTTCAAGAAAAAGGGTTTTTTTCTTCAAAATCAGGGGGTAAAATTCGGGAGAAAACAACACAAAATCCTAATTTTATCTTGAATTATTGGCTTCAGAAGCAATACCCGTTTAGTGGATGTTTCAAAATTATTGGTTATGCATGCTTATTTTACAGTCTTGTATTTTACTCTCCCCCCCCCCCCCCCACCCCCCCCCCCCCCCCCCCCCCCCCCCCCCCCCCCCCCCACCACACACACACACTGGAATTTCTAACACTCAATGCAATACAACATTATTAATTTTCCTCCTTACTGTTTTGACACTTGATTAAATGTGAGAAATTGTTATGAACTGATGTAAGGGACCACTTATACACCATTGGTGACTTTTTTGTAAATTGAAACCACAAAATATATTAGAGACAAAAAAAGAAAAATCACTTATACAAGTTAATTCAACTGTTATGTTACAGTTATGAAATACTGAATCAAAAGTACAATCAAGCCTCCTATGTTCAGAACTAGGTCGTTTTTAATAGTCAATTGAAGGACATCATTTATTCAGTAAACATAAATTATTCCTTGTGTGATATGAAAAAATGCACCGGTTATTTCAACACCCTACATAGAATTTGTGTTTAATAATTCATTTTATTGAAATGAATTTTGGAATAAATAATTCAAGTTGTAGAATACATAAAATGGAATGGAAAAGTGCTTATAATGGAGTATAAAAATTGAATGATGTATTATTACCAATATGTATTTAAACCAAGGCAAATTGGTTTTTAACTAAATATATGAAATCTCCGTTCATCTGACCTCCTTTTTTAAGAAGCTCTATAGTTCCAGAGCTCCTCGAAGAGCTACTGGCTATATCTCAGGGTTCTTGAAATATTGTATATTAGATGATGAACAGTATGCATTGAGCTCCTAAATTAGCTCCTGAGTTCAGTCAGGATGATATTTATAGTAGAACACTGCAAGTTTTTAAACATATGGGGGCCTACTATATGCACAAATACATATAATTTGTACTGTGAAATAACCACCTTTCACCAACCTCCCTTCACCATTAAACATTTATGGGACACATTTTACACTGAAATAGCCAGTCAGACCGAGATAACACACATACACCCAGACTGATTGATTATCATTCAACCGTCAAGTTCTGCTAGATGCAGGTATGAGTTACACAGTAGAGTAAAATTCAGAAAGTTGAAAATGTACGGGAAAAACAGTGTGTAATTGCACCCAAACTATCTTTAAAATTGGCTGAAAAAAGACCCAAAATTAGCGGAAGTGCAACATTTATGGAAAAAACAGAGTGAATTCACCAACCAGATCTTAAATAGACTAGAAACTTGAGACCCCAAGTCAGCTGAAATCAGTAGAGAGAAACAACCCCGAAATTAATTGAAAGTGAATAGAGGTGAAGTAATTTGAGGTCCCCAATCAGCTGATCCATGGGGAATATCTCGGCTAAGATAATAACAGCATCCCCATCAATGGAAGATGCATGCACTATCCCAATGTATTGTGATATGTATGAAACAAACAATGTACATACATGTATATCATTTTTTCGGAATCCGTTTTAGATCTGAACAATATTACTAATTTGGGGTTCTAGCTTGAAATGAAAACACATGTGTTGTGATATCCCTTTGAGATGTATGGAGAGTTGACCAGATTGATGAGGTTGTTAAGAAACAATTTCAATAATATCATTTCTATACTATACTAATTGTTAACAAATAGGAGTTGTTAGATAGAGAATTACAATGATTGGTTCAAAATCAATATCCATATTTTTGATAAATGATTGGCATGATGAAAGGTTTAATTAAGATCCCTGGAGTTCAAGATCTTAGTGAAATTGTTAAATAAAAGATAACATTAAACTTGAAGTTAAATTGAGAAATAAATGCAATATTGAACAACTTTGCTGTTGGTCTATATCAAACGTGTGCAACCTGCATGTGGCCCGTCGGCCTCTAATATGCGGCACACGAAGGAATCCCGAAATTCCCATTGATGCTGCCCGTTTTTACTGGAACTCCTAGGTTACACAAATGGCGGATAGATTTTAGTGGTGTGCTCCCTTATAATTAGTAGGGTTACGCGCTGCATTTAGTAAATATAAACTCAAGGCGTGATTGCGTGTTAAAATCCCTGGTTAAAATGGCGATTGCAGCAAAAACAGCGAGTAAAAAGAGAAAATTACACGAAAAGAAGCGGGTATTCAACGAGCAATGGACTGAGGATTATTTCGTCATTGAACAAAACGGTGTGTCTCTATGCCTCATTTGCATGGTGTCTATTTCCTGCTTCAAGGAGTTCAATCATTTTGACTTCTTAGTTTCCCCTCCTGAATTTCACAAAATATGTAACAAATGTCAAAATTATTGAATTTCATTACCATATTTGGAATTAACATGAGAATTGCAATACAATCAGTACAAACATCCCTAGTATGGTTCAGTAATTCTTGAGAGAGACTTTAAAAGTTGGTAAGGGTTTCTGAAAAATCTGTTTTGTATAATATGGTAAAACTAACAGCCGTGTGGAAAATGTTAAGATTAAGTTTTAGAACATATTACAAGATTCAAAAGTAGAAACTGATCAACATACTGAGAATTCTAATAGATCAATCACAAAGTGGAAAGTGTTCAGGAATATTAAACTGAGGAAGCTGTTTCCCCAAGTTTGATCAATCACTAATCAAATTTTGATCACAAGGAAATATCATCTTGCTGGAGCACACAACTCTCTCGTATCAATTTACACCGATAGATAATAATATGTCATATGTTAGAAAATAACCCGAGGGTCCTTTCTGTCATGTTATGATTTCATTAAATTCAAAATTAGGGTGAATAACCCTTCAGAACCCACTTACAAGTCTTAAACGAATAAAACAAATTGTTATTGCAAGAGTTATTATGGCCCAAAGCACATAAAGAATCATAGTTGTTTTGGGTAGATGGCCTGGAAATTAAAGAGTGAATCTGTTGCATGCTTTGTTATAGTTTGTCAAATTGCACTCAAATATGAGTGAACTTGATGTTGGCAAGACTTCAATATAATATCATTGTGTGCTATATTATGTTACGAGAAAAGTTGAATCCAAACGCATGCTATGGTATTCAAATTGCTTACTTCTATAAAGCCTTATATCGTTAACTTACAAGACAACAACAAAAACCGACCTTTGTAACGGGCGATCGACCCATTTTTTTTCTCCAAAAAGTCTTCTTCCTTTTTTTTTAGAAATGCAAATTTTTGGCAAATGTTTAAAATTGTTTGGACATTTTTGAAATATTTTGAAAATCTTTGACAATTGCAAAAATTGCCGAAAATTCACCAACATTTCCCGATTTGTTGTGTGGAAAAACAAAACAAAACCGCCCGACCAACCATCCCTATCTGAGAGGTCCGTTTACCCGTAGAACATGGTGGGTTTTTGCGTTGCCTTAATATAGGTGACATCAAAAGCCAATTTTAAAATACAAAGGTGTCCAAATATGCCTTTAGGCATCAATACATTGTTGATTCAAATGGAATATGTTTTAAATGTTTGAATTAAGTCATGTTTCACAACATTTAGCTACTTTCATGGGTAAAAAACCACCAAATGACCTTATCTTACTGAATGTTACATTTAAACCAACTATCATTAATGACAACAACTAATACATCATAATGAGCAAATACACTCTGCTAAGAAGCAAATTAGCGCAATTAACAAAGTCTCCTAAGACATGATGCATATCGGACCCATGTATTCCAAAAGGTATACTTTATAACTGAATGCACATTTTAAATTGGGTTCATTTGAGTTCAACTTGTCTTTGTGGCTCAATGAGTAGTCAGTCAGTCAGTCTAGTGTAGTTACAATGATAGAATGTTCATCTACATACAAATAAGGCTTGAATCTTTTGATCAATCCCCCTATGCATACCACAAATGGCTTTTGAGACATATTCATGGGAAATAATAACCTGCTTCTGTATATTCTTTTACTTTACATATCCGTTGAGGTGTGAGAGGAGTTTGTGTTTCATCATGTACCCAGGCTCAACGATAGATTGTCACACGTGAAGAAAATAGATTATGATAAATGTGTGTTTTAGTAGTCAGTTACATATAGTTTTCAACAGCACATAATGCAATATTAATGAGATTTACAATTGGTTTCCCACACCATTGACTTATTTGCGGGTCATTTTCTCCATATACAACAAACAGTTCGCATAGAATATGATAGACTTGTCATTTTTAATAATCCAAATAAGGATATATTACAATATAGTAAGAATATACCAACCACATACCATATAACGGAGAATACTCCAAGGAGAAAAAAAGATCCCCACCATGTACACCATAATTTACTACCTTTCAGAGGGGGTATTTATTTTATTCCAGGAGTATATTTCTCTACCTTTTCGCTGAACACGTACATACGCTATAAGCCCCTGTAATGCATAGAATATAACACAAGAGTAAAAAATTAATAAAACAGCTATAAGGGTAACGTATCACAATATAAAGTAGAATGTTTTGTAGTATTATTATTCTATGGTAAGCCGGACTACGGATTCAAACCATGATCCTAATTAGACATTAGCATAAATGCTATATAGATAGCAATTACAATAACCGGCTAGTGCTCTAAAGCTAGTTTTACTATACTCTATTTGCCTTCCTCTGGACAGTGACGTAACTTTACAGGCGCAGCATTTACGTACACGTATGTATTTTGAGTCTTTCTACGCTCGTTTGTATATGCCTGCATCTCGAGTAGGCGTGCATGTTTATGGGCTGCAATTAGTAGAATATGCAGTTACATCACTGTCTCGAGATGGATACCTACACGTGCCTTTTGTCCACTGAAACCAACAGCTAAGAAATGTGCCTCTTATAGCAGATCATTGGCAAATACAAAACTGTGATAGTGCACTGGTTTTGTAAATACTGTCATACATTTTTAATCTAGAATGCACTGATTATTTGCAAATAGTTCTGAAATAAATCAAATCATTTTCACTTTGAATTCTTCAATTATGCATATACAAAGGAATATTGAGTGCAATCTTGTTACAGTTCCAACAGTGCATTGTAGAGAGTGGTGCTTTTTAATTTGAAAAAAATGTGTTAAAATACTTTAGAAAACAGAAATGGCAGATATATACAACAATTCTGGTCATTCTGGTTTTGACAAATTCGATGAATTTATAGCAGATTTGTTGCATGACTAAAAAAAAATATTTTTCATCAATACGCTAAATCTCCATGTTACAGAACTAAGTTTGCTGAGATTGGAATGCATCTACTAAACTCAGATTGTTTTTCTTCTTTCGGCATCTTAAAACAACACTGAACTGTGACCCCTTTTTTCTACACTCTACACAGAGTAACATCCCTGTAAATCGATTCCAGTGCGGCACTTATGACAACATGATTGTGAAAGGATTAAGAGCGTGAAGACGGGACAAGCATTTGAGCCGTGCGTTTTAGTCGCGCAATATTTCTTGCGGAGATTATAGGATATATTATATCACTGAATACATAAACACGATGCAGAGAGAGCAATGACCGTATTACACTCATCGCTATTTTTGCTGACAGGCTTAGCGTATGAGGTTAGAAGTTTCTAGGCGGGCGGTGTGTGGGAGTGTGGAGGCAGGCCACATGTTTGCCAAGCAATAACCCTTGTGGAGATTGGGTATCAAATTGTTAAATACATACATATAGGGCGAACGGTTATTGAAGTACCTCATACATGTATGTGCAAATCACATAAACACTACCAAAGAAGATTTCTTGAGCAACACCAGCATGCTTCACCTTCATCACATGACCACTGATTTTTATCACTGCAGTATCTAATGGTTCCCCATGACATCACATTGCACATAAAATGTTGTTAAACGAGGGTCATTCAAAAAATCCTGCTGCAGGTTATACAATCGATGTGACCTCAATTAAGTCCTCTCTTGTTTTTCTTAAAGACCCTTTATTATATTATATCGCTGAATACATAAACACGATAATTCAAATATTAATAACATATTTGAATTGGGATTCAACTTATTTGAATTGGGATTCAACTTCTTTTCATATATGTGACTAAAATGCCTATCTGTACCATATATTATGAATGTGGATGTTCGACGATCTCCAGCTGTTAATTACTTTAACACATTTTTTGCACTGTTTTGCACTGTTGCACTGTTTTGGGAAAATACCGTAGTGGTGCTATAAGCATGCTGGACTACACAAGAAATCTTCTTTGAAACACTACTAAGTGATATCAATATCTCTGCATTTTGTTTTACCACAACGTGAATGGTATTACATAATTATTCCAAAGAATTGTCTATTGACAACATGACTACCATAATATACATACAATATATTTGCATTGACTTTATATAGCTTTTTGAAGCACATTGCAAAAAATAAGATGATAGAAAGATCAATTTCTTTTTTTCATGATTCTTAAGGAATATTTAGACACTTTTCTAGGTATGTACACACTTGTTTGCAATATATATATAACGTAGTACAAAATAATTTAAAGCTTACAGTTTTTCTGTCCTGTTAAGAGGGAAGGGTCTTTTCTTTCTAGAGTTGGATAATACTCCATTGGAGGGCTTGCCATTTTTACCGGAGCGTTTTTTGTTGTCAAAAAGAGTTGTTTCCTCATCTGAGTCTTCATCTGACTCTGATATCATGATACTGCTACTCTGTTTACCTGTCGATAGAAAAACCAAACAAACATAAATAAGACAGGGAAATATACAATGCACTTTTTAAACCGTTCTTCATTCAAGCATTAAGCATGCATCAAATAAAAATGAAAGGATAATATCCTAAGACCAGGAGAGGAAATGATTGGCCCACTCATGTATTGGAATGCGCTACAAAACATACTATAGGGAGATGAGACAACATTATTTAACAATACTATTAGACGACACAAACATTAACAAACAGCCAAACTGTATAACATTTTTAAGGCATGATATTGGCAAGACTCAAATTTGAAACCCTTTCCCTGTGATAGAGAGGTTTTCAGTCATATTTTCAAATTTGGGAATATGTCCTAATGAAGCTTGTTGAGCTTTTCAGCCGGGAGACCTTGCTTATTTTGCTCATCTCTTTTGCGAATTAATTAAAAGTCTGTGCCCTCACAAACTCGATAATGCTGCCCGCAGCCGCTTTAAGTGACAATTTGACTTGGTGACTCATCCCTGGACCTCAACCTGATAATAAGCGGCATTTGGACATATCTCAACAAACGATTTCATAATGGATCCAAAACGGCATAAACCTGAAATATGAAGAAGTTTGTCATCTGGTTTGACATTAAAATATCTGCCACTTGGGCTATTGGGGAGAAAAGTTTGTAAGTACCGCACCACCTGTTAATATGTGGCCATGGGAAGGACAATGGCATATACCATGCACAATTGAGATTTAATTTCAAAGAGTTGATGTCCTCATATCCAATATAGAATGCACTAAGTCCGATACAGAACACATTATGCCCTGTATGCCACATTGATAAATCCTCGGCTAGATTGTGAGCTACACCGATATTGCCATCAATCGTGGAAAAGATGTAATTGCATTACCCTGAACCGTCGTGAACTTAAATATTAATGGTGTACCCATGCATTACAATAGTACACGAGGCTAGGAGATGAGTTTAAAGAGGCCAGCCAGCATGCTTGAAACATAAAAACCTTTGAACCAATTCACTTCTTTCAGATTTAAACGTTTGACGCTCTCAAATCTACAATATTACAAGATCAGGAAATTGGCTGTTGGGAAAACATTTGTGGGCATTATACGGTCCCACCTATTATCGTGTGGCCATTGAGAACGACATCCCAATTCAATTACTAAGAATTCATGGCCTCTTGTCCAATATAAAACACATTATGTGCCATGTTCGCTAATTGCTGGGGGCTGATATATCAATCTCTGATATTGCCACTTCTCTTATTAATAACTGAAAAGGATGCAATATATTCCCTTGCAATATAGTGAACTTTTCAATTCTTATGGTGGGACCATGCATACAAAGGACATGAGACCAGTAGCTCAGGCTAAATCAGCCAGCCAGCCTCCATACTTTAACCCTTTCCATGCGGCTATTGGTTTTACCCTATACGTACAAAACAAATTCTTCAGAAAACTTTCTCAACTTTCAAGGTCTATCTCAAGGATTACTGAACCAAAACTAGGCATGTTTGTACTTATTTCAATGCATTTCTCATGGTGATTCCAATCATGGTAATGAAATTCAAAATAATTGACATTTTTGAAACATTTTGTGAAATTTTGGAATGTCGTCTGCAGACGCCTGCCGCATGGAAAGTGTTAAACCTGTTAAACCCCCTTGAAACAAATTCAAAATGTAAGATTACATTAATTCAGAGTGAAGTGCCTGATGCTTATCAAGTGAGCTCGAATACCAACGGATTATCAACCCTGGGAAGTTGGCTGTTGGTAAAACATTTGTGGGACTTGTACCACCTACTATTGTGGGCCATTGAGGACGGACAACACAATTCTATTACAAAGAATTCATGGCCTCTTGTTATGGCACGCCGTTTGGGTCAAAATTAACATTGTTTTTGTATATCAATTTGAGTTTTTACATTTTTTTTTTTGTATATCAATTTGTGTTTTACACATTTTTTTTGTATATCAATTTGTGTTTCTCATGTTTGTTTTTTTTAAATATCTATTTGTGTTCTATACATTTTTTTTTGTATATCAATTTGTGTTTATATGTATCGTTTTTTGTACATTATTATGTGTTTTTACCTATTTTTTTGTATATCAATTTGTGTTTATATGTGTCATTTTGTTTTGTATATCAAATTGACGTGTCGTTTTTTTGTGTACATTAATTTGTGTTTCTACATCAAAATACCAATAGATTACTATCTGAAAGCACACAATGAAAACAGCCTTGGAATATTAGTTCAAGCAAACCGCGACATGTGTACAACGCAACGGTATGTGTATACAACCCAACGGGATACAAACACAAAAACATATACACAACATAAACCGAATACGCGAAATGAGTCAGAAATCACGTGAGCAGTCCTACGTGCTGTGAATGTCGTCATGCTCCGTCAAGGGAGCACTGCACCAAATCAATGCGCAATTCGTGTAATCCTCTAGTAGTTCCGGAAAAGCACGAAGACTAGGCTTGTAAATGTGAGGTTTTCGGGCAATTTGTTTCTCCGGGGATGGTATGTTTGTATTTAAATGAACGAATGGGACCTATCCGTTGCACCTAAATGATAAAATACGATATTTTTAATTTATCGACCTAAATAGTGCCCAGGGCGTAAGCCAGGGGCGGAAATTTCTTGTTAGGTGTGGGGGGATGATAAGTGTGGCCCCCCAAAAATGAAATTGAGCTGGTACCATCTATGCGGTGCGCAGCACCGCACTCCGAGCTATGCTCGGACAGGGGGTGTCTGATGGGGGATGTGGCCCCCTCAGAAGTAGAAATTGTTTTCAATTTTCAAACTCATTTGGTGCGATCTGGTGTATACTTTTGACCAATATTGTATTGAAAAGCCATCACTTCATTTTCAATAAATATTTTGTTTTTTATCAATGCACGAAAGAAGTTGAGCAATATACTGATATATTCTTGATTTTAGTATGGTTTAAAAGCTCGAACAGGGGGATTTGGGGGGATGTGCCCCCCGCTCAGAATTGGATTTGTTTTTAAATTTTCTAACCCATTATTTGGTGCGATTTGGTGTGTCTACTTTTGACCAATATTTTATTGAAAAGCAATCACTTTATTTCTGATCAATATTGGCTTTTTAAATAGGCAGATAGGCCTATGCCACAAAGAAGTTAATTAGTTACCTCCAAAATATAGATTCTAGTCAACGTTCTAGTACGTACGGTATCCTGACCAACGTACAATAAACTCTAAACTTTCTTATGTCCCTTGCATGCCTCCCTGCCCGCCTTTCTTCCTCTTTTTCCTTTTTCTTCTTCCTTTTTTCCCCTTTTTTTCTTTCTTTTTTCCCTTTTTTCCCCCTTTTTTCCTTTTTTTTGTAGATGTGAAAAATCAGGGGGGGGGGGATGATTACATTGACCAACCCCCCAGGTCAAAAGGATATATCCCCCCCCCCCCCCCCCCACCCCCCACCCCCCTGGGATTTCCGCCCTTGGCGTAAGCGTCTGCCTAAATGGTGAACAGGCATGCCAGAAAACGTGAAAAAGTGAGGGCGCTGTGTGCAGGTCCGTAGCGGGAAATTTAGGTTAATAACCCCTCATGAAACAAGGCTTAAATTAAAGTTGAGATGTTACTGAAAATGGTCATAGGTGACAAGTATGCCATAAATGTAACCGGAGGGTAGAAAAGGTGTCTTGAAATATGGCACTTTTACACGTATTTCAATGAGAAAGATATTTGGTGTGGTGCTCCAGTAAGGGATTCCCCCGGTGATTACAACGATGTCCGCAATAACAAAGCGAAGGGGGAATCCCCAAACAGACGATCGACAACTTGCAAAACATCCCCACCAAAATGTCACGAAAATCAACGCAAGAACAAATTACCAGTATCAGTTGCCCCTCAGTTAATAAAGAAAGATAATAACATTCTTATTTTAACAAAGAAACGAACATAAATGATTCTACGAAGTCGGATTTTTAAGTTCAAAATCCGACACCGCAAAAAGTTATTTTTCACGCAAACGCGTCATTTTAACTATTCGGCAAAAGTTCGTAAATTCAATCTTGATAAATTACGTTTTCTCAGAAACCCCCACCTCTTTCCATCTCCACCACAACCCCTCCCCTCCCATTCACAAAAACCTTCCACCACAAACCCCCCACCACCACAAATTTAACACCCTTCCCACCTCACCCCTAGGCCAACCCTTCCCCACCCCGGCATCCACGCCACCATCCCCCTTCCCCACCACAAACCCTCTCCCCTTCCCCACCACAAAACCCCTCCCCCAACACAAAACCCCTCCCCCAACACAAAACCCCTCCCCCAACACAAAACCCCTCTCCAACCACAAACACTCTACCCATTCCACCCATAGGCATACCCTCCCCACCCCATTCATCCACAACCCCCTCCCCATCACAACCCCTCATCCCAAACCACATCCCCTTCCCATCCCCACCACAAAACCCCTCCAACTCACAAAACCCCTCCCCACCCCATGCTACCACAACCCCTTTACCATCACAATCCCCCACCCCTTCCCCACCACAACACCCTCCCCACCACAACACCCTCCCCTCCCATTTACAAAAACCCTCCACCACAAAACCCTGCCCCACACACCCTTCCCACCACCCTATAGGCTAACCCTTCCCCACCCAATGCATCCACGCCACCATCCCCCTTCCCCACCACAAACCCTTGCCCTCCACCACAACCCCCACCCCCACCACTAACCCCTCCCCAACCACAAATACCATCCCCATCACATCACAAACACCCTCCCTACCCCCACCTCACAACCCCCTATCACAAAATTCACATGGTTACACCGCCCATCTGGTCTACCGCTACTCCACCTCGCCAGGTTCACAAACATAGGCTTTTAATATTCAACTCAAAAGTTCGAGAACAAAAATATTTTCCCCAAATAATTTAAATTCTGTGATTTTGCGGACTGCTGTTATTTACAGCTCGTAACTCTAGTCACGTGGATTTTGACCTCGTTGGCAAGTAAGTGTGTGTCGATCGTTTTGTGTCGATCGTTTTGTGTTGATATCATTCTGTGTTTATATCATTTCGTGTTTGTATACACTACTGTGCCGGTCGTTTTGCAGTGTCTATACGATTTTGTGTTTGTTTAAACTAATTTACCAGTCGTTTTGCGTTTATCAAAAATCGACACGTCAAAACACAAATTGATATACAAAAAACGACACGTAAAAACACAAATTGCTATACAAAACAACACATATAAACACAAATTGATATATAAAAAATAGATAAAACACATATTAATGTACAAAAAACGATACATATAAACACAAATTGATATACAAAAAAAAAATGTATAAAACACAAATTGATATAAAAAAAAACCACATGTAAAACACAAATTGATGTACAAAAAAAACTATGTAAAACACAAATTGATGTACAAAAAAACTATGTAAAACACAAATTGATATACAAAAACAATGTTAATTTTGACCCAAACGGCGTGCCATATCTTGTCCTATATAAAATACATTATGTGCCATGTTCCCTATAGTGCTGGTGGCTGATGTATCAATCTCCCGGCAAGAATGGGAACTATACACTGATATTGCCATTCCTATGATCAATAGCTGAAAGAGTGTAATTGCATTGCCTTAGTCATATGGCGGAACCATGTAACAAAGGACATGAGGCCGGGAGTTCAGGCCAAAGATGCCAGACCAAGATGCCAGACAGGATGTTTAAAGCCTGTTGTCACCACCTTATATTATCAAAGCATGAATAAAACTCTCATGTTGCAAACATTTATCACGTGCTACCTCAAGTGTGACATTGTATCCAAATGGGTGAAGTAGTAACTTTCATTTCATTCAAATTTCCAAGTGAAACATGCACATATTGTCAGCCTGCTTCGATACTTGCCTAGCTCATTTTTTTCTAGTTTTTAGAAAACATCAAAAATATGAAAAGTGAGTTAGGCAATTATCGAAGCAGGCTGACGATATGTTGAATAGCACCATGAATAGAGCAGGTGAATTCCAACAGGAGCAGTAACTGTTGGGTAGAATTAGGTTGGAGATATACCTTTAAGTGGAATGTGGCTTTGTTATAATTAGCCAGGTGTAAGATACTTACATTAATATTTTGACATGGATAAAAGATCTGATATCCGACAGTGTGTTCTAAATAAAATAACCGGGTATTCTTAAATATTGTTCTTAACAAATTCTGAGGAACTTAGGCGGCCTTCTGAAGAAAGGTTTTAACAAAGTTTGAAAACATTTAGCCAGGTTCAGAAAACAATTAGCCAGGTGTAAGATTCTTATATTAATATTTTGACATGGATGATAAGGTCTGACAACCTATGTACAGTGTGACCCCAACAAAATTACTTGGTTTTCTTAATTATTGTGTTTAATAAATTCTAAGGAACTTAGGCAGTCTTCTATAGAAAGTTCTAACAAATTGCATATTGTGAAAACATTTAGCCAAGTTGAACACTGACAGGACATTTAGCCAGGTGCAAGATTCTATATTTATATTGTAACATGGGCGATAAGGTCTGGTATCCTACAGTGTGTTCCAAAACAAATATCTGGGATTTTGTAGATTAAAATGTGAAGAAATTTTGGGATATCTATCTATCTTTGACAATGTCTTGCTAGATGTCCCGTAACTGATGTGTGCATGCTTATAACATATCAAATGTGTTGTATTATAGTACACAGTTTATTCTGTACGAGACGTCTAGCAAGATATAGCCCTATCTTTTATAATAAGTACAACAAAATATCCAAAGGTCTGTAGATATTTGCCAACTGATTGGGCCTCAATTTTATGTGAGATATTCTATTGGGTTAAGAGGAGCATCATTGGGTTTGATCTACAATACTCTGTGAACTGGCATAGTTTCAGGTTCGAGTGTAACATGCCCTGGTTGGACCCGAGAATCTTCACATCAATCATGTCAAGGCTTAAACATCATATATAAAAACTCCATTAGGGTTGAATATGTATGACATTTGCAGTATAGGATTGAACGGGTAATGGATTTCATATAGAATCACGTGTAGCATGTGTAGTGAGCAATACTACATACCACACACATGAACAGTTCAAATGCTCCAAGAAACAGGCTAAGACTGTTGATATAATTAACTTCATGAGGGCTTACTTACAGGTAATGAGACATGTGTGTACTAAGTTTGCAGGGTAAATGTATTCTGTGAATAGTCAGTGTGTTGTAACGGCACTGTCACACCTAGCCGATTTGGCTCGCCGGAGATAATACTGGAGCATACATTTGGCGATTTTCGGGGATCGGTTCTAGTATGGTAGCGCAACGAGCGCCTTGTGTGGTGTAGTGGATAGCATGCCGGTCTCACGATGCAAAGATTGTGAGTTCGAGCCCCGCTACAGCCAACTTGTTTGTATCCTTGGGCAAGGTACTTAGTCTCAATTGCTTCGTCGACCCAAGCGACATTGGGGAGCTGTTAGGGAATATTACAATCTAAGTGCTGATACTGTGTGCGGCGTCGGTAGCCTGGTAAATGAAGCGAAATGATTCTGACGATTTCCTAATGGCAGCAAAAAACAGTGGTTCGGAAGTCACGTATAAATGGTGGTCCCGTGCATCGGAAGAGCAATACCCGAGCACGTTAAAAGGTTACAGACTCTTTCGTAAAGAGTAGGGGATCATCCCGGTCTGTATCTGTTCACACATCTAACGGACCCCAATGGAAATAAGCTAATAAGCTTATTGGGTTATCCAGGGTCGTAGGACTCAAATTATATCAAATCAAATCAAATCAAATCAAGGTATAAGGCAAACAAATATTGTTGTGTTGCCCTCAGAGACTGGCCCTACAAGTTCAAAATTTAGGGTTTGCAATTTATCTATTTTAAAGATTTCAATTGTACCTAAATTGTCAAAATATTACTATTTTCTGCTTGAATCTAATAAATTTGCTTGAATAAATTGTTTTAAAATAATTATCACATTAGAAACATAAGTCAAATTGACGTTTACCAATTTTGTAATAAAAATTTAAAATATTTACCAACCGACCCAACTTCAAAATGTTTGGCACTTGAGGGCAACACAACAACAAAAATGTTGGCCTAATGATACAGTGCCACCTGCATAGTTCCATTAAAGCTCCTACAATCAAGGAAAAAAAGGTTGGCACACTTTGTCTTAATTACGGAAAAAACCCGCCCCTCTCCCCGGAGGCAATGTTGATCCGAGTCATATTATCAGAAGCCATGGTAGGTCCCCCAACATTGATTGATGGGGGATGGGGAAGGATATAAGAAAGGGGGAGACTTTTGCTTTCTATTAAACAGTGCTATGTCCCAAGTCTGATCTCAATTGCGAGCACAGGGATATTTGTAATAAGTTGCGTCAAGTGTGCCAACTATTATTTTCCTTGATTGTAGATGCAGCTCTGAGACCAATAATGTAACGCCCACAGTATCCCACTTAGGGATTTTAATGTTTGAAAATATAATTTATGTATAATACACTCCATGAGGGTTTGAGTTTATAGGACATCCGTGTAATGTAAGTGGATTTTGTAAACAGTCACATGCCGCGTACATTTAAGACCAGTGTACCACCCACGGTGTCACGCTACATTTCACATAGAGACTGTTTAATGTTTAAAGACATTGTTATGTTTCAAAACATCATTTATGTATGAACTCAATGAAGGCTTGTGCTTATATATATGGGACGTGTGCTAGATTTTTATGGAAAGAGGATTTCTTGAACAGTGCATGGCATGATATGCCACACATGAATAGTTAATAGTAAATGCTCTAAGATCTAGCATCTAGACTCGTTATCATAACATTATTCCTTGGAGTCTGTTTAAAGTTTAAAAACATAAATGTATGAGCCATCAGCATGGGCAAATACGATTCAGTGGATGTTCTGCACTGTGCCATGTCCAAAGCATATTGCGCCACTTTCTCATAATAAACACGGTTTTAGCCTTAACACGGTCGCTAATAACTAACTCATTTTTAAAAGTTAAACAAAAGTTTTTAAATATGGTCTCAAGAAAAGTTGAACAAGTGTGACTTTTGTATGGAATGGTATTTATTCAATAATCATCTATACAATTGGGTAACGTAACCCTAGAAATGAAAGGAATGCATAAAAAAGCTAAAGCTTAGAGCTTAAAACCGTGTTTACATATGTGCAAGAATACGACCCATTACGTTTAGCCTCTCCTCATTAATTTATGACTAAGCGAGCTGTAGCAAAATGGGCTTTATGGTTTTGAGGTTTCACTATGATCACATTTGATACAATATCTTTCTATACTCCGCCCAAATTAAAGTATGAATGTGGCATCATTGCATATACCAGTGGAAGACGCATTATTTATAGGCACTAATGCACAGATCGCACCGAGTTCTGAAACTCGCGCTTTAATATCACAGTTTCAACAATCAAAATTTCCGAACAAACACAGACCATGAAAATCAAATATTATATCCATTTCTTGTTCCATCAAGTTACTCTCGTATATTACATTACCCGTTCACTTTCATCCTGTTTGGCTCGTTTTTTTTACACGCCCCAAATCACACTGTGTGGTTAACATGCAAACACATATATCGACTACAAAAACACAGTCATATCAACAATGAGATGGATAATGGCTAGCTGTCATAACAACACAACTGCAAAAAACTCGGTCAAGTTTGCACAAAGTGGCAGCTATACAGAGTGTCCCAGAATGATTTATACTGGGAAATTTGTTATTGGTCATGGTGTTTGTGATTCTAACATTTAAATATTAAGCTCTCTTAGGAATTTTGGATTTTAAAAAATCAGATATTATTAAGACTATTGTGTTAAAGATGTATGGTACGTTCCAAGTTTAACCATTATTATGTTTTGAAGTGTCCAAGTGTTGATAATATTGAATCCAACTTCCAAAACATAATGTAAATACAATCCTTTCTTTGGGCGCAGTTTTAACAGTTCTTTCATTTCAAATTTTACTGAAATTGAACAACAGGTTTTCTTTCACTGATTTTCAGTGATGGAATGCCAAACCAGAACAAACAAACTGAAATTAACAGAATAAAGCCTTAAAAATGGTTGTATTGCCCTCCTTTTTTCTTTTATTTACATTTTACCCAAATTGTCAAAATATTACTATTTTCTGCTCTAGATTAATAATTTTGCTTGAATAAATAGTTTTTAAACTATTATCACACTAGGAACATTAGTAAAATTGACATTTACCAATTTTGTCTTGACATGAACCATGACAGTCAGTAATATTTAACAGCAAAAAAAAGAGGGGGGGGGGGGGCGGGAAGGAAAATTGACCCACCGACCAGACCTCAAGATTTTTGGCACTTGAGGGCAACACAACACAACAATTCATTTGTTTATTGGCCTACTAGTATGTTGCAGGCTATATATTGAGATACGCTATTGTTTTTATATTTTTATTATCTGCAAGTGTTTTTATATTTTTATTATGAGCAAAGTATAAATCATTCTGGCACACCCGGTCTACATGCCTATGGATGTCAAATGTTACTCTATCTATGCAACACTTCCTCTTGAGTTTCAATGATTGCAGGCTTTCAAAACATATATCATGGATGTCAAATTGTACTCTTTCCATGCAACACTTCCTCTTGAGTTTCAATGATTGCAGGCTTTTCAAAACATATATCATAAGAGATAGCTTTAAACCTGCTGTGTCTTAAAACCCTATTTGAATGAAACTTACGGTTGTTATTGGGTGTGAGACTTCACTTGTCAAGTCAAAGTAACATTTTGTTGCAAGGTGGGAAAATCAGATTCGATTTCCAAAAGGATTTTTGAGAGGATGATTTTTTTAGCTACTATGTGAACTTCCAAATGTTTATAAGAATCAACTTTGTGTCATGAAAATCCCCTAGAAACGCTTTGTAAGAATTATTTTGCAGATTCTTACAGAAAAAACACCCTTTGCATTATAGATTGCATATCATTAAAGCAAAACATATTTGCCATTATTGTATTACCCAGGAGAACATTACTAATAGCAGGGAGGCCAAACTGATTGCCAGAAAAATCCCAGAGAGAGAGAGGCCATCTATATCTAGAAGCAAATACCCCCCCCCCCCCCCCCCCCCCCCCCCCCCCTTCTTAACAGAAACCGGGACCACAACATTTTGAAAGAGGTATTCAGTATTGAAAAGGCTACTCCACCAGTTTTCTAAATATTATGGCTTTCTTAATGAATGCTTTATGAGAATGAGAATGAGGTTGCACTTATATCCCATCCCTTCCCTTCCCCAGTGACAGTCCCTTCCCGGACCGAGAAAATGCTTTTTAGAATGTGTTGTGTAATTGACAGGAACAAACGCTATTGCTGGGGTTCAGACGTCTATTGAAGTAAACACAATCTGTCCCCCTGATATTACGAATGACAAGAGATAGCTCCCAATGAGGGCAAGTGACTCTAAATGTGGTTGGTGCATGGGCTATATGGACTAGTATTTGACAACTACAATGTGGTGAAAGGGCAAAATGTTCTAATCTGACAGACATATCTAGAACACTTGACAAGACAATACAGGGTAACTCCCATACACAGCATGCATATACATTATATAGTACAACCTTGCCCGCCTTCTTGAAATGTGACTGATGCTTCATCCGTAAGTTTGTCTAGAACATTCCCTGAAGAGTAGAAATGCAATGAGAGGAAAAAATAGAAGAAACAAACGCCACCAATGAGTATATAGAAACACTACCAGTTATTATATTAGAAACACCACCAGTTAGCATATTGGAAACACCACTAGTTACCAATTGAGAAACACCACCAGTTAGCATATTAGAAACACTACCAGTTAGCATATTAGAAACACTACCAGTTAGCATATTAGAAACACTACCAGTTAGTATATAAGAAACACCACCAGTTAGTTTATTAGAAACACCTCCAGTTAGTATATTAGAAACACCACCAGTTTAGTATTATAAATTATCACCAGCTGAGTGGCATTTATGAGAATAGGAATGGGTGGTGTGAAATGGATGGTTTTGTGAGATGGGCGAGTGGTTGGTGATATGGCATCAGCGCAGTGATTTTGTGGCAACTTAAGTAGATTAGATTTATTATGACTTGACTTGAGTCAGATTGGGAAAGTAATGAAGACTTGACTCAAGTCACTATAAAAAGACCTTACTTGAGTCACTCTTAAAAAGGGTTGACTTGACTTCATTTGAGCCAACCAATAACTTGGCTTGACTTAATGTTTTGAATTGAATTGACTAAAAGAAAATGCCAAAAACCAGTTAGGCGCGACTTGGTTTTAAAAATGGCAGTGATGGAAATGTGGATATGGTGTTGCCAGACCAAGGTTTATGTATGGATTAAGGTGTGTTGCGGTTCTAGATTTGGGAAGGAAATGGTATGTAAATCGGAGAGTTTACCACTTCTGGCTTACCACTTTATGCAATTAACCAGATAATGGTAGGAACTTTCCTGAATCTATACCAGCCATATATCAATATGGATAACATTGATTTGTTGCTGTTGGGTGAAGGATTTAATGGAATAACTCAACAAAATGAAGTGTCACTAGGTTAAAAGCTCGCGTTGAATATACTTCTATAAAGGGGGTTGCACTTCAAAATCAGCTCAACTTATGTGATATTTGTAAACTGATCTCATCTTATTACGTAGATATGCAGAATAGAGCATTAAGCAGTATTTCTTGTTTAGATGACATTACATCAAACTAACTACTGCTGTATATTTGTTCCACATATACAGTATATAGGGCAGGGCTTCTCAAATGTGGTGCTTTGAGCAATAATGGTTGGTGCTTGGACTCCTCACAAATATAAAGAAATACATAAGAAAATAGGTGCATTTGGCGCTTCATCATACATTTGATCTCATTGTGGCGCTCCATTAACCCTAACCCCCTACCCACATTTTCCAAGGGAATTTTTACCGTGGACATTTGTGGCACTGGGGTGGTTAGTGTTAACTAATGTTGAGAATCCCTGATAAGGCATTATTCTGGAAAACGTTGAGAATCCCTGATATAAGGCATTATTCTGGAAAACGTTTTAACCCTGGCTCAATGTATGTGTTACCATGCATTTTATCCTGTAAAACAATATAAGGAAATGGTGCATTTGGTAACATGTGACATCATAAAACAAGGGGAAAATACAATTTCAGAAAAATAAATTGAGAATACTAAATTGTGCCACTTACAACACAAAAATACTGCTTTAGTAGGCAAATACAAGCTGACTTGTAGATAATAGAGGTATGAGTTGTCCAACCCTAAAATCTCACCTTTTTTATTTAAGATTTTTAAATGTTACCCAAATGATCAAAATAGTATTATTTCCTGCTTGAAATGAATAAGTTTGCTTGAATAGGTTTTTTTTAAAACTATTATCACACTAGAAAAATTATTTTAAAATTGGCATTTACCAATTTTGTCTTGACGTGAGCCACGGTAGCCACAGTCTGTCAGTAATATTTTTCAGCAATTAAAAAATAAATGACAGAACGACCCGACCACAATATTTGTGGCACTTTAGGGTCAACAACAACATTGAGTTGAGACAATTTGAGTTAAGACAATTCACACAGAGAGTTGCTTTCTATTTCCCAGTTATCTTGTTATCTATAAGGCCTTTTTCTCTTCACAAAACACTTGACATACTTATGTCAACATGAAAACACTTGGTTATTTATTGTCTCAGCATACAAATCTCATCAAAATCACATTTTGCGCATTTTTTCCCATTTAAAATATTTCCCTTAAGTGTGTCCTCAACATCAACCTGATACTAACATGTGTGTATAGACTGCCTGTGATGTTTTCATGCGATATTCATTTATTGTGTATAACACAGGTGTGTACCTGTCATAGCATACACGTGTTTGATAAAGCTTAACAGGTAAGCATCTGTGTCAATGTATAGCAACAGACCGGATTTGACACTTTTATAATTTCAAACTTGTTCAAACTTCAGATTCACTTATTAACTTATAACACTTAACCCAAAACTGTCTGATTGGCACTTGTATAGCACCCGATAAGCTACAAAAATAAGCGGGATCTCTTTCAAAACATCATTTGATCAGTTGCACGACGATTACAGCTGACAAAAATGTATTGGACAATTCATGCAACGCATGTAAACCCCATGTAAACCTGTCAAAAACATCACCTCATTGAAAATATTCAGGGAATAATATAAGAAAAATGTCGCACACAAGTGACAATTCTGACAGTGACTTAACACTTTCCATGCGGCAGGCGTCTGCAGACGACATTCCAAAATGTCACCAAATTATTGAAAAATGTCAAAATTATTGAATTTCATTAACATATCTGAAATCACCATGAGAAATACATTGAAATAGTACACACATGTCTAGTATTGGTTCGGTAATCCTTGAGATAGACTTTCAAAATTGGGAAACTATTTCTGAAAATCTGTTTTATATATGGTAAAACTATTGCTGCGTGGAAAGTGTTAAAGTTCCGTTCAATATAAGTATTCCCCACCTGTGGGTGAATAGGTTTTATGGGTTAACTAGGTTATAATCAAATTGATGTTTATTTAACACTTGTCACCTGCAACAATCCATGTTTTATGCATTAACTGTACTTGGATTGTGGAGTAAAATAATGACATCTAACATGTGTTCACTTGTCAGTAATATCATACAATAAAGCAACATAGTTACTTACGCAAGAATATAAATGCAGGTTCAGGTAGGGTGGTATTTGAAAAACATTGCAAAGGCATACACTCTCAAATTCAATGCAACGCTACAATCGTTCGATCCTTTTCCAAGGGCAATACGTCGCTGTTATGTAAAAAACCTTGTCTCTCCATCCGGCACGTCAGCATGTATAGAGTAATTACTTTCTATGTATAACTTTTGGGCAGTCTACTTTAAACATGTTCAAGGGCCAACAATACATCTGCCAAAACATTTTCTCTTGCCCCTAAACATGTCTAAAGCAAC
The DNA here is from genome assembly GCA_035610835.1 of Ophiura sarsii. Taxonomy (NCBI): domain Eukaryota; kingdom Metazoa; phylum Echinodermata; class Ophiuroidea; order Amphilepidida; family Ophiuridae; genus Ophiura; species Ophiura sarsii. The sequence goes on from CM069444.1 coordinate 75,200,897, forward strand.
ATATGCATCACTTTTGGGCACTTTTACTATATACATGGTGACTGGCAGGAAAACATACACAAGGTTTTGACAGAACAGCAACATATTGCCAACCATAGAATTGCCATTTGCCATTTCAAAAATCCCTTGACTTGCTTTCAGCTCGTCTGGTCCTAAGAAAATTGATGATGATGAATATTACATGGGTAGAAAATATTACACAAGATGAATTCCACTCAACATACAAGTCCTATGCATTACAAGACACGGCATCATTTCGGAACAAGGGTGGATGTGTTATATAGACAGCAGTTCAATAAAATTACCAAATAATTGAAAATGGACTTTTCAATCATCAAGTGGTCAAAACTGGCAGTGGCTCAAATGGGCAAGTTCTTACAGGGTTGAATGAGAAATAATACAAGTTCAGAGATGTCACAGAGGTAAAGTAAAATGTCCTGAAAATAAATTAACCAAATGTGAATATTACGTAGCGACCACGGCCGAGCACTTGCGCACGGTATCAAACATTTACCGGGACATGTACTACGGAGAATAGTCTACATGGTATCAGGGTATCACCCAGGTTTTTATTCTTTATCTTTTCATGCTGAAATATCAGCAATTCTGGAAATCAGAAAATAAAAATCAACAAAACAAAACAAAAAATCAAAAATCCATTTCCGGAATTTATTTTCTATTGCCTAATTTCCGGGAATCTAAAAATGTCCAGAAGTGGTACAATTCTGCAAGTTACCAAGGTGCAGAATGTACAACACGGATCAATATTTGAATATAACGCGATGTATATGGTCTCACAGAGGTTGTGCTTGCTGTATTGATTGAATCCAAACAAAAGATTTGAACCAGTGTTCTTTATAATCATGGTGTCTAGTCTATTCAAAAGAATGTTGTCCCCAATCTTTGACAACAATAGGCAAACACAAAGATGTACATTATGTTATGTTGACCACATGCTCTTCTTGGATGAAGTTAAGTACATGTATGCCACCATACTCACTGCAACTATGTTATTACACACAATCTCTAATAAGTTCTGCTCTATAATTACCTGATTAGCGAATACTAAATTGTACATAATTTGATATACAGGGTGACCCAAAAATATGTTAACACTCCGGGCACATAAGATATCTTAAAAAGACAGGAACACACGGGTCTAATCTTGATGTATTATGAAAGCTGAGTAAATAAGCTTTCATTTGCATTTTATTGCGTTCCAATTGGTTAATTAGAACGGGAGATATGCTTCAGCAAACATGAGGAAGCAAAATCGGCTTGGTCCAATCCTCTCAGTATGAAAGTAAAGCTTTTAAAATGCACAAAGCAAGAAGCACCATGATTAAGTCACACACATACACATCAGTTAATCTCTTCTTTGTTCTTTTCAACGCATTCTTTCGATTCTTTTCAAGCTTAAAAGACATACATAAATATATTCCACATAAATTATGTAGGTATTTTGTCATGAGTTCAAGTTCTATACTCTTTTTCCATGTGCAATGGGTAGCTGTCAGTAAAGCAAAGAGCATGAAATGTTTCAATTTCAATTTTAAAGACTGCTTTACTAACAGCTACCCATTGCACATGGAAAAAGAGTATAGGACTTGAACTCATGACAAAATACCTATATAATTTATGTGTTAACTGATGTTTGTGTGTGACTTAATCATGTTGCTTATTGCTTCGTGCATTTTAAAAGCTTTACTTTCATACTGAGAGGATTGGACCAAGCTGATTTTGCTTCCTCATGTTTGCTGAAACATATCTCCCGTTCTAAATAACCAATTTGGAACGCAATAAAATGCAAATGAAAGCTTATTTACTCAGCTTTTATAATACATCAAGATTAGACCCGTGTATTCCTGTCCTTTTAAGATATCTTATGTGCCCAGAGTGTTAACATTTTTTGGGTCACCCTGTATGAGTATCACTACCAGTCTGTCTACAGTTATAGCATATGCCGCCATACTTAATGAACTGTGTCATTATGCTCAATCTCTGAAAATATCACACAAGAGGAATTCTGCTTAACATCCAAGTCCTATGCATTACAAGACACGGCATCAAGTTTGGAACAATGGGGTGGATGTGTTTATCAAATGACCAAATAATTGAAAATGGACTTTTCAATCATCAAGTGGTCAAAACTGGCAGTGGATCAAATGGGCAAGTTCTTACAGGGTTGAATGTGAAATAATACAAGTTCAGAGATTGAACCAGATTTCAACTAGTGTCCTTTGTCGTAAATAACATGTAGTCTATTCAAAAGCATGTTGTCATCCATCAACCTTTGATAACAATAGGCATACATGAAGAGGTACATGCAGTCGAGTGCGCCACCATACTTAATGTAACTGTGTCATTATGTATATACAATATCTAGGAGTGCTGCTCTGTAATTACCTGATTAGCGAATATTAAATTGTACATAATTTGGTCTTTGAGTATCACTAACAGTCTGTCTACAGCATTCAAATGGTTTCAATATTGAACCAGATTTGAACCAGTGTCCTTTGCTGTAAAGGACATGTAGTCTATTCAAAAGCATGTTGTCATCCATCAACCTTTGATAACAATAGGCATACATGAAGAGGTACATGCAGTCGAGTGCGCCACCATACTTAATATAACTGTGTCATTATGTATATATAATCTCTAGGAGTGCTGCTCTGTAATTACCTGATTAGCGAATATTAAATTGTACATAATTTGGTCTTTGAGTATCACTAACAGTCTGTCTACAGCATTCAAATGGTTTCAATATTGAACCAGATTTGAACCAGTGTCCTTTGCTGTAAAGGACATGTAGTCTATTCAAAAGCATGTTGTCATCCATCAACATTTGATAACAATAGGCATACATAAAGAGGTACATACAGTCGAGTATGCCGCCATACTTAATGTAACTGTGTCAATAAGTACAACCTCTAGGAGTTCTGCGATGTAAAGAAGTGATGTGCAAACATTCAATTGTACATGATTTGGTCTTTGAGTATCACTATCGGGTCAATCAGTCTGTATAAAGTAAAAGCATTCAAATTTGCATTCACCAGACACAAATGTTGTACTTACATCTGTACAAGAGTTTTATTTCATTTCATACATGAAAATAATAACTGGTGCCAATGATATTACAAAATGCTTGGCAAATACAAATCAGCACTTGTATGTAGTGAATAAGCACAATGAGGAGTGGTACATTTGATAATACACATTGAGACGGTTCACACAGAGATAATTGCACTCCATTCTTTCTAGAAAGCTTTCCCTCATCATGAGACACTTGACACAATTATGAATGTGTGATACGATCAAGCAAAACTCAATATGTTAGAGACTTCCGACTCATTCTGCTTGATCACGTCACATATGTAGTCACAGCATACAGGAAGATCTTGAACCCAAAATCTCAGAGACAATTGCCCTTCATTCCTTTTAGAAAGCTTTCCCTCATCATGAGACACTTGACACAATAAACCAATTATGCCAACATAAACACACACATGGGTCTATCTGATACGATCAAGCAAAATGAGGTGAAGGTCGAAAATATCACAATTTTAGTTTTCTAATCGATTTTATATGATATTTGCATTGCTATATTTTGCAGAAACCCCCATTTTAAACGGATACTTAGTTCCAAAGGTAATAGCAATTGAATGGTATTCAAAACAATACAAAACAAAAGAATTTCTACCCTTTGATATCTGAAAATCATTATTGGCGACTTCCGACTCATTTTGCTTCATCTCATCACATGTAGTCACAGCAACCAGGAAGATCTTGAACCAAAATCTCATTACAATCTTCAACTTGCACATGTTTTATTCATTTAAAATGTCTCCCAAAAGAGGTACCTTCAACATTAACCCATTACTTATAATCCGAAATTGTACTGTAATATCTTCATGTGATACTGTAATACCACTTAATTTCGTGAGGGATTCAATTTCCCTCACGAAATAAATACCCACGAAACTGGTATTTTGGCATTAAAACTTACTGTAAAAATTCCAGATTTGCGAAATTAAATGCCTGCTAAAATAGCAGCATTTATAAATTTGTGAAATAAAGTATCGGCGAAATTATAGTGCTGTACAGTAGTCATACTATTGTGAATTACTCATGTGCGCACTTGTCAAAAACTTTAATAAAATACACTTATTTCATAAAGCTAAACAAGCTGATATGTTCAAAATCATCAGTTACAGATAGCATTTGACACTTTTTAATTTCAAACTCATTAAAACTTCAGACTTAATTCATAATTTAGAGCGTTTAACCCAAAACTGTCTGGTCGGTACTTGTAGCAACGTATCAGTAACAAAAACAAGTGGGAACTCTCTCAAAACATCATTTAATCAGTTTTACGATTACAGCTGTCAGAAATTCATTGCCAACTTTCTGCAATATTCAATATTTGTATATTCAATACACTAACACGGGAGAAAAGAACAAATGTTACCGAGCACATATCCATATTTGACCCGTCACTGCACATTTCCCCTGCGCGGGTTTATTCAAACTGCCATGCATGGGTAAAGTAGAGTGTGTGGTCGATATCCTCGGCGGTCATCCAGGCAATGCAATACACATCCTTATCTCTCTGCGTAGTGTGTTGAAAATGCAAATTTGGAAACGTCACAGATATTCATTAACTGATGCTAATCATGGCTTATCATTGTTGTTTTGTGGCAATTTTGGTACAAAATTATGCCTAAAAGATTCATCCAAATGTCTATCTAGCATAAAACAGCATCTAGCATCTAACATAAATTGAAAGTCACTCTAAAGGACCTAAACAAAGTGTATGACTTTCTTTTGTTGAGCACTTTATCATAGTTGCATACACAGAAGTACAACGCCAATCTTGTTTTACAGAACTTGATCAACAAAGTGGTATAAATGATGGTCAGTGTAGCTTTGATGGTAGGTCTGTATCATAAAAACCTGGGGGCAGAGCTGACTGTTAAGCTTTATAAGCCACAAGAAATAAAGCACTGGACTTAATTAACCTCTTGTGCCCAGAGTGCCAGGATAGCTGTATCTATAAAATCTTTTAATGCAGGCATCAATGTGCCTCTTGAACCTACCCTCCTCAAGGTTAGATGCCTAATCTTTGCCTAGTTATATTTTTGAAGTGGTGAATCTTGAACTAATTTATATTTTTGACGGGTGAATCTATGGTGAATCTTTACCTATTTCAACTTCTCCTATATATAACTATAGAACGAACATAATTCACTGCTGTGAATCTTCACCAAAAAAATTGCAGGAAAGACCTAATCTTGACCTTTATTTTTTCCTGAAGGAAGGTGAATACAGGTGAAGGCTTGAGGAGGGTAGGTTTAAGATTCAAATTGATGCCTGCATAAAATCAGTGTAACTTTGATGGTAGGTCAGTATCATAAAAACCTGGGGGCAGAGCAGACTACTACGCATTCATAAACCACAAGAAATAAAGTGCTGGACTTTATTAACCTCTTGTGCCCAGAGTGCCAGGATATCTGTATCTATAAAACTTTTTTTAGAAAGTGTAAAAGCTTCTTGTTATATGTTTAATTTCGTTAGTTTGCTTGCCAGCAAAGTAGTTTTTACTGGGTTTTTTTACCTCATCATCGTTTCATAATCTGAGCTTCATTTCCGATGCTATTTTTACCAAATATGACCAAGAAATTATTGTTTGAGAAAATATGTATATCGTCGCTGTGTTCTGTCAAAACCCTCATCTCCATCCGGCCCTTCAGCATGTATAAAGTAATACTTCCTATGTATTTTCTTTCGGCAGTCTGCTCTAAACATGTTCAAGGGACAAAAACACATCTATCAAACCTTGCAAGTGCTCTTGCCCCTGAACAGTATAAAAATGCTTCATATGCATAACTGTTGGGCAATTATACTTTATACATGCTGAAGGGCCAGAAAAACATACAAGGTCATAACAGTGACGATATATGACCTTAAAATGTCTCCCCAATTTTGAGAAATCTGCTCCTTTTTTCCTTTCTCTCTTTTTTAGGGGGGGGGGGGGGGGGGAATTCTGTACTATAGATAAGAGCTAACTATTTGGGCTCACCCTGTATTGTTGATACCCAATGGCAATAATCACTAAATCACGATAATCACTAAATACTGCATCAAGATTTGTCACGTTACAACCCAACTGAGGATATCACACAATTATCTCATAACTTGGTTAAGTATGTCCCCTAGCAATTCAGTGTTAATTATACGGGACATAAGGGATATATAATAAAGAGATTGAGAAGATAGTAATTGCTATTAAATGAGGCATGCAATGAAGGACTGGGATCCAATTTATGTGTGTAACAGCCATAATTTGATTGCAACCTTTAAAAGATAACCCAAATTTTATTAGGTATAAATTGACTATATATCATTTATAAATGATTGTATTAACTGAATGAAAAAACTCGAAGGTCGTGCATATATTTAATTAACACTTTGGCATCAATATCATTTACAATTTATATTTTATTTAAACATTTATGAACATTTTAAAGATGATTTTCAAAAATGTCAAATGTAACTGACAGGCAATTTAGAACCAGACAAGATGAACGTAAGTTGAATATGGAAACGGTTGATTGGATCAGAACAAAAGTTCTTAGGGCACCAAGGCGACGAAAAAGAGAAACCCTGTTGTACTAGCAAACGGACCTCTCATGTCGGGTTGGTCGGGATTTTTTTTCTTTTTTCTTCTTCTCATTTTCCCTTGAAAATGACCATAAGAATCCCATCAAATCTGTACAAATTCAAAACTATCTGTAAATATTTTACCTTTTTTTGATAAAAAAAAGCCTGAATGATACTAGAAAAGGCGCTATCAAGATCAGAAAGCAGGGGCGGGGCGCTTTGAAGACAAAGCCTCACATGGAAACTGCCCTCAAATAGCCCCTGATCTTTATCTCCTATCTTGACAATGCCCATCCATATTTTTCGGATATCTTAATAAGGTACCGTAGTCTACTTCTTGGGTGTCTGCTAATCCTGCATTAAATCTATTCCAAGGAGACGCTTATAGCATAATTCCCTCCTATCACATCGTAATCCCTGTCTTATTTTCTGTCAAATGGTGATATAAACTGTGATAGAAAAAAGATGACCATATTTATTAGCCGATGGGATATGGCCAATATTAAAGATTTATACTAATGTTTAACAAGAACATAACCATATATGTGTCAAATAAATGTTTCACTGCAGATAACAATTATGCCTACACAAAGACATAACCTGGAGAAAAGAAAAATATGTCAATCCAATTTATAATTTTCATCACAGATGGAAAATGTTTACTAATATTCTCATTGCCAGGATACACAGATTTCAAACGTAAGTGAAATCATAAATTTGATCGACAAAGTTGCACCTAATCTTCTATCGTCCATCATGATGATCTTAGTCACACAAAAATTACAGAAATGTTTTGGTTGTCAGGTGACCAATCTGTATGTTGAATAAAACTATTGCTTTTTAGTTTGTAAATCAGGCCCTCAACTTAATGTAATCTGAAAGCTTTTTACCCTTTTGAATTAACCATCAATTGCCCTACTTCACAGGTCCTCAATTACATTGGCTCATGGGCCACCAACATTTGCCTGAAGTGTCACATAGGCTCAAATTTCTTAGAGTATCTTTCAACTATTTGAGGAAGTCTGCCCTATAGTATCAACGCACAATGTTTAACATATTTGACACTATGACCACAACATAAAACACAATGAACCACTAAGTCAAATATTGCCATTTTCTCTGTCTTCCCAACCCAAGCCATCTGCCTAATTACAAGTACTGCAGACTACACTCTCAGACAAGATCAATATAAAACTATGCCAACCACTATATCTGAAGGGTACAATGTTTTTAAAAGGCAATTAACAATTAGGCTGCACAATACAATTGACGCCTTTCTGTCCAAGACTTGTGCCCATCTTTGGGGACGTTTGATATCGACCAACTAAAATGGCAATTACTATACCACTTAGGCCAAACAAAAAAAACCAAGCTTGTTTCCAGTAGTGCGCGAGCATTTCACTGTGACGCTTGATTTTTGCGCATTTTAAAAAAAATTATAGAAAATACAGGAACAAATATTGTTAAGGAGCCATCTTTTGTCGAAAGTGTATCCAACATATTTCAAGATGGCGATTGGCCACATACGGCAAACACGAAAGTGAAAATCCGCGGCAAATATCACATTTTAGTGAGCTTAAGAGTAACAAAAATGCACAGATTTGACTAAATAAAACCATTTTAAGTGAATCTCCACTGTGAATTTGAGCAAAACAATAAAAATAAAAAAACTCATTTCACATTTGACTTTTCAGGATTGCTACTGGAAATAAACTTGTTATTTTTTTGCCTAACTAGAGACTTTCAATTTTTCACAATGACAAGTGTATGAACACAACTTTCCTCGCAACACAAGATTTATATTATGTTATACTAATACTTCTCAAAAAAGTCCAACTTTAGCTCTATTTGACATACGAACACAGCCACACCACATGTCATACTCATCATGTAAATACATTTTCTGATCAGGTATGAAAAAAAAACGGGGAAAAGATTAATTCAACACACTGAAAATTCGAAAACTGTCCGAAAATTCATACAGAACTTTACAACGGAATTTATTCACTCACAGCGGCAACGTTGTATGCAACTGTTGCAACCAAATGTTATTGTGACACCCTGTATAATCGTACTTTCAATAGAAATGGTTGTACTGCCATAAGCCTGATATGTAATTGAGCTAAGTCTGTGAATTATGGCCCTTGATGTCTGAGACAGTTCGACTTGTCTGTCTGATGCGTAATCTACACCTGCTGTATAATATAATCAGGTAGCTATAGTGTTATAAGAAATAACAGTCTAACGTGGCTGTCTGAAGTGTTTCCCTATATGATCTAAATAAATGGGTTGCATTCATGGCTTGTTTTGGTTCAATTTAATTTGGTGGTCAGGTTCGGTTTGATTTGCTTCCGTTCCACCGCATTTCGTTTGCTTTGGTTTGCTTTGGTTTAGTTCAGTTTGGTAAAATAAGCTTGGAAATTATCTTTGGCTTTTTGTTTTGTTTTGTTTTGTTTTGTTTTATAATTGCTAGCGTTTCATTTTTAGCGTGGGGTGAACAGTATATGGATGACTCTTTACTACGTCACGGGTGTATTGCCAACTTGATATTGGTCCGGGTGTTGGTCGATAGGTCTGGACAAACAAAAATCATACTTATGATATCAACCTATCGAGGTTCTGTGTTCCGTTAACCCTATCTTTACCAGAGGCAACAAAAGGCCACGGCAAATAGCTACTGTGCCGCATGTTTCACGATTCTATCTCGTGGCACGATCCGGCGAGCTGTCAAATGGTCTCGAAAAAGTTTAACTTTGTATAGAGCTCCGCATTAGCACTATCAGTTAGTTGTCAGTCTGCCATGTGGGCGGCCCGGCTTCGATCCCCCGGCGCGGGTGAACAGTGATCTTTCCAAAAGAAATTGACCCGTTTTTCTCCCCTGATAGTTTAGTTGTCAAAAACACTATTAGGAAGTTAGGGTTAATAATATTTGGATATTTGTGACATGGATGTCATGGCGTGTTATTATGGTTCAAACTTGTCTCAGCTGAAAACCCCAGAGCTAATGAATGTCATATTTGTCTGGGTTAAACATTACCTCACCTGAAAACCCCAGAGCTAATGAATGTCATTTTTGTCTGGGTTAAACATTACCTCACCTGAAAACCTGGGAGCAATGTCATCAGTTCGCTTACTGCTTTGTGATGGTACAGCAGTTCAAATTCGGTCAGAATTCAGAATTTGGCCTTTCATTAAAAACTTTGGTGAACTCCTTGGTCTAAGATCTAATTGAGATTTACTGGAATAACATTTGATTTAACTGTAAGCTTTTTACAGTACATTTTTTTACAATTTTGCGGTGATGAACTTCTAACATCGTATGGCTGGTGTTTTGAACTTTCACACTAAAAATAAGCTTCAAAACGTTTAAATATATATTCGATAGAGCACATTCTTTTAAGTAGTAAATACAATTTACTAGGTGTTTTAACAGTTTGTTGTGAAAAGAAATAGTGATTTATTCAACATTGTTTTGCCTTGGAATATGATCGAAATCGATCAAGAATATGAGATTCCAGACATAAAAAAATCCTTAAAACACAGAGCATGCCCACGTCTGAATTTCAGTGTATAAAACAATCATAACAAATCTAAACTTGTGCTAAATTAGAAGGAGAGAATTTGAGTTGTCAATGCAAATAGCAAATGTGCAGTGTAGGAGATTGGGTTTAATGCAAGTGGCCACCTGGGTGTTTCTTCATATGACATCTAATAAGTAAAGGTTAATGACTGCGTATCAGTTGTTTCGAGGTAACTGTGAAGAATCAAAACATTTTCACTTTGGAACCGAGGAAATGCATGAGGGGCGTAGCCCAGAGGGTAATTCAGAGGTCTTAAAGTAAAATATTTGATTCTTCAAAGTTACCGACAAAACAACAGATCAAAGTCATTATCATGATTCAAAACCGTCAATTAAAATATAGTCATTGAATGATACGGACGTTACTTCTATTTAAAAAGTTACACTTTATGGCAATTTAAGCATGCTTCCTTCATCCATTACAAATCGATCAATCTGATTAAAAATCGTGCAAGCAAACCACTCACAAGTCGCGTATAACTACTGCGTTGTGCAGATACGCTATGCGATTGTGGCATTACACGAATTGTTTTGGTGTTAGAACTTGATACGTATTATACGTGGGGTTACTAATGTTTACCCAGAGGTACTTGGTACTTGGTTCTCCGTTAGTGACCTGCGCTTTTTTGTGCGTACCAGTAAAATACGTCATTTGATTGTGTCGCTTGTATTGCATATATTCATGAGGTTTTGAATCTTTAAATAACATGATAAAAACCCGAGTTTTTAATGGAAAATAATGCACATTAAAATAGGACACTGCCAACATGTCAAAACCTGATAGGTGTCCATGCTTAACACTTTCCATGTGGCAGTCGTCTGCAAACGACATCCCAAAATTGCACAAAATTATTCACAAATTTCATAATTATTGAACTTAATTACCATATTTAGAATCACCATGAGAAACGCATTGAAATAAGTACAAACATGCCTTGTTTTTGTTCGGTAATCGTTGAGATAGACTTTGAAAATTGGGAAAGGTTTATGAAAAATCTGTTTTGTATGGACTAAAAACTAAAAGCTGCGTGGAAAGTGTTAAGGCAGTGAATATGATATTCTGTTAATCCATTATATAATGACATCACACTACTATTATGTGTCTTTCTATGTGATTATGTTACTGTTTTCCATTATTGCATTAAGGGATCATTTTGTGCTAGAGTCACACGACTATGTGTCTCTATGTCACGTGACTGCGCTTCAGTGGTAATCTGTATAGTTGAATTGGCTCCAAATTGGCGAGAAATATTTGGTGTTTATCTCTCCGCGCGCAAAAGTAATCCAAGCGAACTCGTGTGTTCCATAATATGGACGAACACACAAGGTTCTGGTCGCATACATCCATCACACCTATGATGGACACTGCGCTCGATGCCTTCAATCGCGCTCGTTTCCTTCTGTATTCACTCGCTGCTGTAAGGAGGCTTCGCCATTTGGAACTGATCAAACTATAGGCTCGCAGATTGCTGGTTTTTCTTTGAGACAAAAGTCCAACTTTTCCAATCTTAAATGGCAACTGTAACCTTTAAAAGTCTATCATTTTAGCAGCACTGTTCATATTAAACTTCCTACCTACCCGCCTTTCTATCTTAACACGGATATACTGTAATCCACTTAATTATGCGAGGGATTTAATTTCGCGGATTTCGTGAGAGATGTGGATTCGTGAAATTAAATACACACGTAACAGGAATGTTTGCATTGAAAGTAACCGTACAATTTCAAGATTCGCGAAGATTAAATGCCCGCTAAAATAGCAGTAATTTTAAATTCGCGAAATAAAGTATCCGCGAAATTATAGTGTTTAACAGTAGTTTTATCGTTTTATTTCTGTATCGTTATTATATCTTAAACGGAAATCTGATGGTTAAGTTTATACCCGAGTGGGGTACATAGATGGTTAATATTCACATAATACACGTGCCTCCAGGCAATACACTGTAACATGATGTATTGCGTTACATATATACAGCACTTGTGACATTATCGAATGTACCTTGCGGGATACAAATTGTCTGTGATTACTACCAATTATATTTTAAGGTATACCACATTGTGCGTTTTTAACTTGCCCGTAAACAATTATCTTAGTTTAATTTTGGTAAATGGGTACAGGTTGGGCAAGGAATGGCAGTGATGAAAAAGGTGGAAGCAATTGGGCTAAAATGATACAAAGTCTCTTATAATAAATGAAAGAATGAACGTTTGTACGCTTAAAAACATGAATTCGGTTGATCATATTGCAACCTTGCTAACATCAACGTATGGTTACCAACTAAAGTAAATTTGATCTTTTTGTACTGAATCTTCAGATTCACACCAATTTCTAACTCTTAAAATTCACACCAATGTCTAAATCTTAAATTGTTATATAATTTAACCTTAACAGGCTGGCAGGCTAATCCTTATTCAAACTTCTTAAACGAAGCAATCGGGAGATGGTGGGACAAACATGACAAAGAAACTCTCACTTGGCTGCACCGGGAATTGAACCGGGACTCCTGTGTGGCAGGCGAGTGATCGACCGTGACACCACTGAGTCTGGCTTAAATAAATTCCTTATTTTTCCTCGCTATTTACACCTTTCCACAATGACACAGTTAGGACACACTAGGAAAGACCACAGCTCAAAGCACAATGCTTGGGGTGGTATTTTGTGGTATTTTTATATGGCCTAGTTAGGAAACTCAAATTGCTGATCGGAATCTTAATTACGACAAACTTTAAGGACGCATTGGAAATAATGCTTGTGTTTACAACTCATAAGTGAGAATTCGTCACCTAAAAATATGTATCCTACTATCGTAATCTTCCTCATCCAAAAGAGATATTAATAAATTTCAATCATTCCGGGCGCAAGTATTTTCTCATCCGCCACATCTAGTCGTGCATAATATTATTCACATTCAATTTCCAAAAATGATGAGCAGTTTGCTGAATATTAGGTTACAGTACCTATAAGGAATTCAATCTGCGAGATATGATTATATGCCACGTTGGCAGTTTATCTTTGGTGCTAACAATTTCCGCATGGAAGCATATTTCTCAGAATAAACGTCATCGTTAAGCTTATGGAAGTCTGCCCTCATCCGTTTATTACGGTTTAACTATGACGATCGCGATGACATTAAACCATTCTGTCTAGACCACTAGTAAACCATGCCGATCTTCACCTCACGGTCACATTTTAACCAATGAGCAAATGGCCGTGATAGCACCCACACTGATGCGTCAAAAGACTAAACATTGGCGCGAACGTCTCTTGCTAACCGAGAGTTCGGCGGCCTCTGATTTCAAACTGGATATAAGTGCAGGGACAATCACTCACACGCTTCACAATTTTCAAAATGAGAGAAGCGCATCATTTTCCGCAAGATATGTGTTGATGAAACTATAGCTGGCTACCGTAGAAAGCTATAATAACAGGGATATATTTATGTGGCATCATGGCGTGGACTATAGTTGAAACTATGTTGATTGTTATTATTACGTCTTTGTTACGTCTCATTGCAATGTGTAATGTTCCTGCAAAAGTGGCAGATGAAGGTAACGTATCTACTGAATAATTAACACTTTCCATGAGGCTATTAGTTTGACCATATGCAAAACAATTTTTTTCCAACTTTTAAAATCTCATCTCAATAATTACTGAACCAACACTACGCATTTGTGTACTTATGTTAAGGGGGGACTTAAGGAAGTTTTTGATTTGATTTTTTGAATTTTGTTCGTGCTGTAATTATTAAACTATTAATCAAATGCATATAAAAGTATACATTTTTGGAAAGGAAATGGATCAGAGAATCCAAATTTGGCGTCAATTTTGACCAAAAAAGTAGATTCTTTGAGAAAATCACAAAATTCACTTTTTTGACCCAATTTTTTTTTAACAAAGCTAACAAAAATAATTTTGAGTAAAAAATGGCCAAATCACTTTATAATGATGTTAAGACACTAATGAAGGGACGATTTTTTTTTTTAAAAACCTAATCTAATATTTTTGAAAATGTTGACCAAAAAGGGCCAAAAAACGTGAAAAAATTGATTTTTTTTGTCAAAATTTCAAAAAATATTGGATTAGGTTTAAAATAAAAAAAATCGTCCCTTCATTAGTGTCTTAACATCATTATCAAGTGATTTGGGCATTTTTAACTCAAAATTATGTTTGTTAGCTTTGTTCAAAAAATTTGGGTCAAAAAAGTGATTTTTTTTGTGATTTTCTCAAAAAATCAACATTTTTGGTCAAAATTGATGCCAAATTTGAATTATCTGATCCATTTCTTTTCCAAAAAGGTATACTTTTATATACATTTGAGTCATGGTTCAATAATTACAGCACTAACAAAATTCAACAAAAAACTTCCTTAAGTCCCCCCTTAATGCATTTGTCATGGTGATTTCAAATAAGGCAATGAAAGTCTATAATGTTGACACTTTTTAATCATTTTGTGAAATTTTGGAACTGTCGTCTGTAATAGAAAGCGTTAACAAACTCTTATCACATGAATCCTTTCTTGTTGAAAGGCTGAATGAGTATTACGTTTCAAAGATATGTTGTGTATACCAATATTTGGAAGAATCACTTTGTTGAGATATCAATGTCTCAATACATGATTTTTACCTGCTTTCTTTGAATAACCATTTTGGGATCATTGAACATGTTTTTATTCTCTATGATGAACTGATACTCATTTGTATCCGATGTGTAAATGTGTAATGTAAAATTGTAAAGAAATCACTTCAGGGTACATGAAAATCAAACCAAAATATCATCCGATCGTTAGCACGCTCCAAAATGTGTTATAAGCGTATCGATGTGCCATCCGTTCGACCAATGCATATTCATCTACGATAGGAAACAAAACGGTGTGCTCTTTATCGTACTTCCATCTTGCGAGATATATTCTTTTGAACACGGAAATGCCGCTGGCCAATTACTATTTCCTGCATGAAAAAGACCATTGCATAGCACATAAACAAAGGAAGATGTTCACCCGTGTTGCATATCTCAAAACGTTTCGAGTGCCGGGAATTCGATAATCGAATGCGAGGATCGAGTGCTAGAAGGCCGTAATGAAATTAACGACAGAGTTTTCATTGCCATGCACAAGTCGCGACCAAGGCAAAGTGATACAGTGATCATTTTTTAAACAAACGATATTTCAGATATGAACGTGATTTTCACAATTGACAACTTCATGAACAGTGTTTAGACAAATACATTAAGTATTAAAGCAATGGTCAATTGAGAACTTAATCGTGTACAGTCAGTATGTTTTGTGGTGGTATGCAAAGAATAAAAGCAAGATATACAAACTTGAAGTGGGGAAACAAGCAATAACAACGGAGAATAAAGATAAAACTAACAATAAAATGTACTAATAGACAAGCATTAATAAATGATATGCACTAAAAGCCAAATAACAATAAACATGAATGTACTGGGAAAAGCAATAAATATTGCTGTGCAATAAAATAAAACAAAGAGAGGAGACCGACGTTTCGAGTGGATAAAAAAGAATTATAAAGAAGATAGTTAACTATACGAGTACACCTACTAGTGAAGTTGCCTACTAGACATCCAAGTTACTATTTGTTTTATCTCTCTCTGTAATTTCACAATGAGGTTTTAGTTTGACGAATTGTTTGGGAAATTGAAATTTCAACTCTGGCGTTCCCTCTGTTTGTTTGGTGTGTGTTTTGTAACTCGTGTTGTGGCTCATAAAATGATAACAACTTTTTGTTTAGTATTAACATTCTTCGCTATTATATTATCCAAAGAGCAGATTTTAGTTTTAAAACTAGCCCAAATCTGGCGGAAAATCACCACGTGTGGAACGTCATGTGGCAATACTGCAGCCCCTCAGGCTTGTTTCTAGTTCCACCGCTTCCACACTCAAGGTCCCCCAGCATGCGGTCAATGGTGTTGGATGGATCAAACTTGGGCTCAAACTTTATAGGCAACTGGAATGTAATAAATATTGCTGTACAAAAAAAAGTATACGAGTACATCACTAGTGAAGTTGCCTACTAGACATCCAAGTAAGAACTATAAAGAAGAGAGTGAACTATACGAGTACACCACTAGTGAAGTTGCCTACTAGACATCCAAGTAGTAAGAATTATAAAGAAGATAGTGAACTATACGAGTACACCACTAGTGAAGTTGCCTACTAGACATCCAAGTAGTAAGAATTATAAAGAAGATAGTTAACTATACGAGTACACCACTAGTGAAGTTGCCTACTAGACATCCAAGTTACTATTTGTTTCAGCTCTCTGTAATTTCACAATGAGGTTTTAGTTTGACGAATTGTCTGGGCAATTGATATTTCACCTCTGGTCAATTGCGTCATAGGAAACTCTATGTGCGGGGACATGGGAAGGGGATTATCCGAAGATGTTTTACCCACTCTAACCCATCAAATACCATCTTTTCATCGTGCTGTCTTGATGACTATCCGTATCTGGCGTTCCCTCTGTTTGCTTGGTGTGTGTTTTGTAACTCGTGTTGTGGCTCATAAAATGGTAACAATTTTTTGTTTAGTATTAACATTCTTTGCTTGTGAGTCGGTAGAGAGTTAATATGATCCCAGTAACTTCGTATAAAATCAATCATAGTACTCACTTCATCCTGCAATGTAACGCATACATCTTCCTGTGACCACGATGCGCTATCTATCAACCACTTACCCATTATCACGACACCCTCGACACCCATTATCACGACACCCTCATCTGCCATGGATAAATCCTCATCTGCCATGGATAAATCGTGATGTATTGATCTCTACTATTGAAATGCTGTATCGTGTTCTCGCCCTTTCTGAATATCGCTACTCAAATGAATTGTAATTTTTACTTCAGGGACGATTTAGAGTACGACATATCAAGTAGAAGAGTCAATAGGTTAAGTGACCTTTCGTTTGACAAACATTTCCAACCATTTAAAATCAGATTCGATGATCTTTGTATTTATACCATTCCAATACACCGTTAGGTACTCTGTGTCCTAGGTTTACTAACTATTGATCAGAGTACAATTATGCACTATATCTATACATCGCAAAAAGTTATCTACTTGAGTCTAGCAATAGAGATCGTCCGTGTAACTGTTTTGGATTACCTGCCCACACAAAGTATTTGAAACACGGTTCGGACCCACAACCCTCCTCATTCAATACAGCATTGTAAATGACCTCAAATTATATACATCATATTGTTTACTTGAAATGTTAAGATTACTTGAACAAATAATGTGCATTTTAACCATGAGTTACTTGAAAAGAGTTTAGCGTTACATCCAAGATGGCCACTAATCCCAATCACTGAAGATCTGTATCTAAGATGGTGCGTGTCAAAACCACTCATCCAAAACGGCATCGAGAAATCACGTCAATCGCACATACCTTATTATCTATATCAATAAAACCAATTCACCATACCATTAGATGCGTCTTAAATTACCCACACGATAATAAGGATGTTGAAACCAGGGCATGGTTCATACATACATGTACAGTACATAGAAGATTGAAGTTAACATTATAGCCTTTGAGTCAATTTATAGCAAGATAGTATAACATCTTGCTATAGACTCAGTCGGTTTGAATTTGATAAAAAATGTTCTCGGCAAAGTTTCCTTAATTCGTCTAATTTAAAGGTGTATGTTTCGATCCCTTAAGGTGTTTTTTTCACGTCAACATATTTTGTATATCAAAAGAAACCCATATTTTTCTCATCATTTTTGTAAAATCTTAGGCGCAAGATATGTTCCATTTAGACGTTACAGGCCAAAATGATGTGAATTACCGCCAAAAGTAGTTAACCATCCGGCTCGTTTGTGTACCTACTCAATGGACAAATTTCATGTCACCTTGTGCTTCTAAAATAAGAACCATTGGAGTACTGCAACTCAAACTTTGGAATATGACTATTTTAAGGATGACCATTTATGTAGAATAGGAAACATTAGGTTAAAAATCGGGCCATTAATCGGAACACCTACCTTTAAAGGTTAAGACTCACATTCCGATTTATAATACGAACTGTGCCATTATCAGTTCGCATTTATTTTTAAACAATAGCATTGAGAAAGTAAAGTGTAGCCGGTAGATCATGTCGACAAAGAAATTCCATAGGCTCATTCGGTTTCTGGATACTACGGATCCAGCTCGTAAGGTTATCAAATATTATGAAATGTAGCTATTTTAGTATGATTTTCCATGTTGTCAGTACAAATTAACTTATTGTTTAGATAGATATCTGTATTTGTAGCAATTATCATGATTATACTGCCCTACTTTTCGTATGACGCGAAAAGTGAGTTAAACTCCAAATTACGTATACTTTACAGATTCCATCGGATACATTTAGGATTCCGCCCGATATCATATTTGACTTCATGTCGGTTTTGGTTATGTATTTATCCCGACATTTATGTAAAATGTTGAGACATTTTGGAAACAATGGACATTTGTTAACCCTATAACCCCGGTTTAGGGTTTTTAAGCGGGATCACAATTTTCGAAAAGAAAACACCAACTAATTCGCCGGAGACCGACCGGGAATCGATCCGTGGACCCTCCGGACATCGTCCCACTCACAAAGCCACGGCCATCAGATACTCTTTCCCTTAGTATACCGCGCTACCTTTATACCTAGCACAACAAGTCCCTGACCAGGCGCTTTGATGTTGGCTAATCCAAAATCAATAATCGATACGAAAGATCTGAGATATACATTTCATGAGCAAATTTCTTCTCCGTAGTTTTATACCTCATTCATAAAAATCGAGAGAATATTGTTGATGTTATGATTGTTTAATCAAACACAACTACCAAAACAATTCTTGCACTAAAAGTGGGTTTCAATGGGATATCCTTCATAAGTGTGTGATTACGCATTCAAAATGTGTGTGTTCCGACTTCCTGTCGATGCCTGTTACCCATTCATCCCATACCTGTTCTGTTGAGATAGCACATAGTGGACAAATCAATCAATGATGCAAATCAATGATATCCCATAGGAAACCAACTCTAGTGCAACTTTGTTGTCGTTACTTGTGGTTATCGAAATCATCATAACTTCAAATGTATCAATTAAATCATTATGAATGAGGTATCATACTACGGAGAAGAAATTTGCCCAATTGATGTATATCTCAGATTTTTGGTTTCGAATATTGATTTTGGATTAGCTAGTAACAAAGCACCATGTCAGGGACTTTTTGAGCTAAGTGTATCGGCTCGGTTGATTACGTCATCGAAAACCGTCGGCACAGGTGCTTGGAGATAGGCTTAGAAGTAGTATTTTGTGTACTCAGGGGAGTGATAGTTAATACAATTCTAGCTGGACTTGTATTATAACGCAATACTCGCATACTTCCAGGTAATGTTCCTAGGTCATTTTAGCAGGTAAACCATTTTTAATTATTCTCTCAAAACGCTTTCATACACGGAACGCGGCGGAATCTCAGTGAGATAAATGTGATTAATGTCGTATAAAGGGTGTCCTAAAACATTGAAACATCGAGGCGTTTACACTTATACAATATGAAATATTGTTGAAGATGTTCATCAGGACTGTTATATTAACATTGTAGATTGGTTTATTATATCTAATCCAGATTTTAAAACATACCTTGCGGACGTTTCGCAAACAAGCTGTTTTCTTTATCAACACTGATGCTAGAGTGACGATCCTGTGTTGATTGCACTTTTTTCTGGTTGCTTGACAACAGTGTTGCTAGATGATTTTGCAACCAGAAGATCGTCGTATACGTGACTGAGGTAGAACTGCCCCTCGTCTCTATTCATGGTGGTGCCCTGCTTCCTGATCTCTATAGCCTCCTTAACCCATCTTTTGTATTTGTCTGTCTCTTTGCCTACGACCCTTGCCTCATCCCAGCTGATGACATGGTTCTTGTCTATCACATGATCTGTAATTGCAGATTTGTTTACTGCAGATTGTGACAGTTTTCGATTTGCCCTGGTGCGCACCGTAGTCACTGCTTTATCTGCCTCAGACTTGTGTTCATCCATGCGTTTACCGAATTTTCTTCCGGTCTCCCCGATGTACACCTCGTCACAATTCTTGCAAGGTATGGAATACACGACATCGGTAGTCTGAAGTGGATCTCGCTTGTCTTTAGGGTGGACTAGCATGTTCCTGAGTGAGCAGTGAGGTCTCATGGCTGACATGATCTTGTATGTTTTTAGAGTTCGAGAAATTCTCTCAGATACTCCCTCCACGTACGGTAGAACGACCATGCCTTTGGATTTGTTGCCATCTTCTTTCTTTTTCTTTTCTTTCGTCTTCTTTGGCGCATTCATCTGTTGTTTGACTTTATTGATACTCCAGGTAGGGTATCCACAACCCTCTAGCGCTTGCCGAATGTTGGCCTCTTCCTCTAATTTATCTTTGTCTTCTGTCACGATTTTGTTGTTCCTGTCAAGTATGAAATAGCTATATTGCCAAAAAAATAAATTAGTTGAAGTTTCATCTGATGCCAATGAGAAAGTCAGGCGTGTTAAAGGGTTTTTTTCAGAAATTTCGAAGCCGATTTGTTTTACTGGATTTTGCTTAAAATGTCCTGTAAAATAATTGAATACACTAAAAAATTGCCATACTCGGCTATTGCCACTTCCGGAGTGTTAGATAAAACGCACATACATAAAATATAAATAAAACCTAAACAGAACTCGGCTTGAGCTCGCATGATGTATATTGGATCAGTTGGGCCAGCTATGGTCAGCCTGGTAATATGACCTAGAACCGATTTAGAAGACTGCAGATATTGAACACTAATAACAACAATAACAATATGCTTGCAAAACAATTAAAAATGGAACTATTTCGTTGTGGCTTTGATGGACTACGTAAAAAAACATTGCAAACATAACAAACTTAAGTTTTTCAGGTAATTAAGACCGGTATCAACTTGCAGATCAAACATGTGAGATGATTATGTTTACACTGTTGTACATGGTGGTGTATAGGCCTACTAATGTACACTTTCCAGAGTCTGGGCTACCTCGAAGCATATAATGAACGTGTGTGCGCTAACATAATAATGTAAACATAATAATATACAGGATCGTTTAAAGTAAACCAAGTCATTGATTGTGCCGTTGAGATTATATGCACTAGGTACTACACGTTTAAATGATGGAGAACGGCCCTCAGCAAGCAAATGTCGGTGTATATCGGGTGACCAATCGCTTAAGCCTTTGCCACTGATGTAATATCAGGACAAGCTTACAACTAGCCAACAGGTAAATGGCATTAATTGTTCCGCCGTAAGGAATCGTTGAATCAGTTATTAGTGTTCAGTATTTTATGTTATGTGATTTTAATTGAAAGGTTTTGCATTCCATATGTCGACAAAGTGTCAGTCTCTGCGTTAATCACAATAACAGTATAACAATGTCACCGTGTCATCACCTGGCACTGTGAATACAAACTGTCTCAATAAAAACACATAATTGACGTTTTACAAATTTGTCGAATTATTTTATCCCGACTATGGTGCTCCATGGTCCGGTGGTGCTGGTTCCTCACGCCTTAAAGTCGGGTTTCGTTATCTTTTTTTTGTAATTGTACTGACTCATTTAATATTGGGGCACTTCTTTTCTTAGATATCGCGTATTTAAAAGAGTGAACATTAACTAACATAACGTGACATGAATTCAGTACACCAAACGTCCCAAAGCAATACAACGTCTCTAAGAAAAATCAAACGAGAAATATATTCGATATGTCATCGGCCTTCATAAGGAAAGGGATACTTTACCAGATTCGTACGTGAGTTAATTTGAAGTCAAATGTTTCGAGAAGAAGTGAGACAGGATCGAATGTTCCTGTAGCTACCCCCAATATAAGTATGTTACTCATCGTGAACGTGAACTTCCATTGCCTATTTAATACACCTGCCACTTGACGAGAGTTTCAATTGAATTTAATTGCGCTCAATAAAAATGGCCATCGACCACCACTGTAAAATTTAATAAACCTCAAGTTAAAATTCATATATTCATATCATGAAATCCTTCTAGAATATTATTCAAAAACACTTGCCACAAAGAACCATATACTTTCAATATAGTGTGTTCTTGATTATTCATTGGTCCGTTTTTTATTGAGACGATTTGTACGGAATTCGGGGACTTTGGTGAGCCAAAGGCAAACTGATATTGTATATTGACTGCGTGAAATGATTTAAGATAGAGAATATGATGCCAGTATTAGAGAATACAGAGGTGGGATTGATTTTTGGAAGGGTCGTTATGCCATCACCACGAGAGTGTTTGCGCTATATTTTCTAGACGCTGGATATGGAAATCCAGACAGGAAGGCTTAAATCAAAGTTGTCTTAATTCAATTTTTGCGACGAGGCACCTTTAAAACCATGCTGTTGCATGTGTTACAATATACAGGGTATCCCAAACGTATCGATATATTTTAAAACCTTTTTACCTCCAATAAAATAATTCGCAGTTTAAAACTGAAAACATATTTGGATAGAAAACACGTGTATAAATATTTTGATACTGTTTTGATATCTGTTTTGCCAAAGTACAGAGGAGAGATTTCCGAACTGTAGAACAACACTTTCATGAACGCAGAGTATAATGCGTTTACGTAATGAGATTGATGAACGAAAGGGAGAGAAGAGAAGGAGTGAAAATTAAGGTGGAAAGTGTTAAGGTCTTTCCATTGTGATTTTTAAAGAGTTCCGTATCATCAATTTACACCATTTAAATTAATTGAAATAGAACCAATGAAAACATCTTAATAAAGATTTTCTTTGGCCTACACATCACGTGCTTTTACGCACACCTGGCGTCCTGAAAGTTTAACGAATTATGGTATCGTGAGTTTAATCTCGTGTTATAAATTAAGGGGCCTCAGAAAAGGGAACAAGTTTGGTATCAAAGTAATTCTACAAGTTTTTGTCTATCCACATGTTCATATACCAGATATGTATAAGCTATAAGGGTATCGAAACTTATGGGACACCCTGTAGTACTATGAATAATTGTACCGGTGATTGTTTGAGATTCAATCAAAATATCCCCTCCAATGACGGACTTTTTTCGTTCACATTATCTGAGTAGTGTACCTAACTACATGTTATGCCCCTGACGTGGTTATGCCCTTGGCTGAAACCCGCAATGAGATGAAGCATCAAATAGCCAACATAGGTTTTGCCAGTAATTTTGTGATGTTCAAAGTTGTTAGGGTTAGCACGAAACAAAGTTTAATCGCTAATAATTAAATAATTTTCGATCATTTCACTCGCGCCATATGCGGCTTGTGCTCGGACGCAGCAGCCACGTAGTGCAATGAATATAGTGCTGAGCTTGAAGCCTACATAACAGTTTCCACTAGTGCCTCCCTCGACGTGATCCCAAGTTTCACACATGTGGTTAAATCAAGATTAGGACTTCCTGAAGATCACGCGCTGAAATTAACATCTCCCAGCATATGATTGTAAAGCTAGCATGGTGAATGCAGAAGCTGTGGATAACCGTTTTACGTCATTGCAATTATTGCTTAGACTCGTCTAATTAAAGCGTGTTTGATACATTCACTTTCTAGAAAGCCAAAATCGCTGTAAATTACAATGATAAAAGTTATATTAAAGCATTCTCTTTGAGAGTAGAATGAATTCCTCGTGACGCATTTCGGTTACACTTACAACTTAATTACCGAACTTGTTATCTTATTTGATAGAAATTGTGTATGGTTTTAATACATAATTGATGGACAATCCAATGCAAAATTAAACCTGAGGCAATGACATCGTTCATAATTTACGGAAGGAAACAAACGTAAGAGTTTTCAGAATGATATGATTAATTGATATATTCATTATATATTTTACGGATATCTGTAGAACTAAGTTTAAGTAGAGCATCGTATTTTATTATTTACGGTGTTTCTTATACGTGGTGCTGTTTTGCAACGAGTACATTGGAAGGAAATAATTGTATTAAAATCACATTATAGCTTAAACTGTCACGTCAAAATATATTTGACGACAAACATATTGAATAAAGATAGTTTCTTTTTGTTCATTTGAGTGTTTTTGTTTGTGTTTTGTGACTTGGTGTAGGGATCATCATCCGGCGAGCCGACAGGCTTTATGATAGTAAAATGATTTTCACAACCAAAACGTGGATTTTTTCCTTCTTAAATCACTTTATTGAACATCAAACATCGATCAACGAGATCAATCCATGAGTAACGAATAGCACTATAAATACTGAATTCTACCTTGGAATAATAGACAAGACTCAGAGACGACATCAACTTTCAAGATTTCCCTAAGTCAACTCCTCAAGATTTTTATAAGTCACCTCCTCAGAGAGATTGTAATGGAGCGCTAATCTTTATAAGATTGTTCTAATGTTCCGATGGGGAATGTACTGGAGATAAACGTATTTCCCTCCGTAAATCGGGTTAATATAGCATCTTTAGTAGTGGTAGCGTTTTTGCTTCCCCAATTAGCATTCGATGTGTTATTCTATAATATGATATATACGAGCGTCATTTAATCATTTCTACCTTCTCGCACATAAAACCGCTAATATGAATGCCTTATAACATTTGTCATAGCGCTGAATAACAGCTACACATTTAAAGTAAATCATATTCATATCTGTTTCGCTTCTACCTTGGAATAAAGAAACAAGACTCAGAGACGACATAAACTTTCAAGCTTTTCCTAAGCCACCTCCTCGGAGAGATTGTAATGGAGTGCTAATCTTTATAGGATTGTTATAATGCTCTGGAGGTTAATGCACTGGATAGGAACATATTTCCCTTCGTAAATTGCGTTAATATAGCATGCACCCTAAGTAGTGTTAGAGTTTTGCTTCCCCAGATAGAGTTCATATAGGCTACTAGTAAAGAAGCAATCTTCTTGCAGAGTGCTTAATCCGATGCAGAGCGAAATATATAAATTAGACCATTTGGAGCGGTTGTTGCTACTCCGAGTTGTCTGATGATCACACAAGCGTGAAACTCGGAGTAGCAAATACATTTCCACATGTTATTATTTATGATATAGGCTATAACATTTTTGCATCTTACAACACTGTTTTGAACACAGTGTTGTAAAATGCAATTTTAAGCCAGTGTGATAACACGCGCACTAACAGGCTGATAGTACGGGTCTATACTAGGGCATTACTCAAAAGGACTGCCCAACCTTCAACGGTTATCAAGCAGTCAATACCATGTTGTATCAAATGTCATCAAAGGCAATTCAACTATTACGCTGAACACCTCGGGTTCAGGCTCTGTAAATCGATCATTGCGCCCAGCAATCAGTACTAAGAAATGGGTAATAAATTTACTCGTAACTCTAAAACTATAGCTGCTACTTGAATAATCAGACTTTGTTGTGAGCACACAGGGAATATGAGTAGATGCTAAGGTGACTTTGTCAGAACCGTTGACAACTTGATGCTTGTACGTACGTACGTGTGCGGTAGCAGCATGGAAACACGCAGGATTGTTTCTTTAAATCGTACACCTGTATGATAACATGCTGGAAAATTACGGGGTAGTTCATGCGACTGTAGTGTAGATCTTCCTGGACCAGCGTTACCTTGCAGCATATACGCATTTGTGTCGACATGATGACAACGGTGGTTGATGCTACAGTTCACTTTCTACGGAGTCCCTACTAATTGTACCGGGGATTGTTTGAAATTCCCTAATGATAATAACCCTAGCCCTAACATCCCAGGTGTGGTTTAGGGAATAATACTATCGGTAAGAATTAACAGGTCAAAATTACGCGGATTTTCGCTCGCAATATTATATTGCTCCCATGGATCCGCAATGATATGAAGCAGCACATTATCATCACAGGTTTCAAAAGTTGCTTTTTCATGTTTGAGTTTCTAAGGGTTATCAAACACAATATAAAGTTTACTCACAAAAGATTAAATATTTTTCAATCATTTCCCACATGCAATATGCGGCTTATGCCCAGACGCAGCAGCCTCATAGTGCACAGACTACACTGCTATACTGACACAAGATTCCAAACTAATGCCTCCCTTAACGTGATTCTAGGCCCTCGCACGTGTAGTTAGATCAGGGAGTATGCGTTCTTGAAGATCCCGCGCTGAAATTTAGATCACCCAGCACATGATTGTAAAGCTATCATGTTGAATGCATTAGGTGCGGTTTATACTTAAGCATTCTCTTTTAAACTGCGGGAACAAATTCCATATGACGCATTTCGGTTACACTTACAGCCTAATTATAGAACCTTTTATCTTATTTGTGTATGGTTTTAATCCATAAATGATGAACAATCTAAATACGGCATATTAGTGCAAATAAAACGTTCATAATTTACGGAAGGAAACAAACGTAATGGTTTCCGGAATGTGATGATTAATTGATAATTATATCCATTTTACATTTTGATTAAAAGAGCGATTATCTTTACATATTAAACCTTACTCACTGTTATCATGGTGACGTAGAACATCGTATTTTATTATTTACGGTTTTTCGTAGTACAACAAGTAAACTGGAAAGAAATGTTAAAATCACATCGAAAGTTGTTCAGTATTAAAGTTTAAAACTGTCACATCAACATATATTTCAGTATAGTAAATCATAATTGATATCTGTTTCACATCTACCTTAGAATAAGGAAACACGGCTCAGAGACGACATAAACTTTTAAGATTGTCCTAAGACACCTCCTCGGAGAGATTGTAACGGAGTGCTTATCTTTATAAGATTGTTATAATATTCTGGCGGGGAATGTATTGTAGAGAGATGGAGAGAAACGTATATTCCTCCGTAAATCGCGTTAATATAGCACCCTTAATAGTATTAGTGTTTTGCTTCTCCAGATACGTTTCAATGTGTAATTCTATATGACACATACGAGAATATAACATTTGCTTACTATTGGAAATAGCGCTGTGTTCAAAACAGTGTTGTAAAAATGCAGTGTTGTAAAAAATGCAAGCCACTGTGATAACACACGTACTAACAGGTTGATAGTGCGGGTCTAGGGCATTACTCAAAAGGTCTGCTCTACATTCAACGGTTGACGACCAGTCAATACCATATCGTATCATATGTCATCAATAGCAATTCAAGTATTACCCTGAACACCTCAGATTCAATTGCTAGCTAAGTAGTGATCTCTGTAAATCCATCATTGCGTGCAGCATGCAGTGCTAAAAACCAGGTGATGCATTTACTCGTAACTCTAAAACTATAGCTGTTACTTGTTTAATCAGACTAAAATTGTGGAGTAGAGTCACCCTAAATCACATATTATAAGTGAGGACTGATGCTGTGAGCACTCAGGAAATATGAGTTGATGATATGGTGAATTTGAACCGTTGTCAACTTGATGCTTGTGCGTGTGCGGTAACAGCATTGAAACACACAGGGTTGTTTATGTTGCTGCAAACATTTTCAGAGCGATCTTTCCTTAAACCATACACCTGTATCATTCATATCATACACCTGTATGGTACCATGCTGAAAAATTACGGGGTAGTTGATGCGACTGTAGATTTTTCTGAACCAGCGTTACCTTGCATGCAGCATATACGCATATGTCGAAATGCTGACAACGGTGGTTGATGTTATTGTACATTTTCCTTTATAACTTTACACATATTGAGTAAGTATTGGGTACCGTTTTGGAACCATGTGCTGTGCATTGTACTAATGTAAACTTTTCGTTACTGGCGTCACCTTACTACAGCTGCTAATGTAAACGTTTCCAGATCCGGCGTCAACTAATTGTACATGTCATAGACATTCTTGTCAGATGATATGTCCCATTGTGTACGAGCTTTATCACAGTTTTAGTCACTCAAAATGTCGACACCGCAAATATCATTTTACCATTTTTCAACATCCTGGTCTATGATCACCATATTTTACCTTTAACACATTTGTTACATGAGGATACACTCAACATTTATCCTCACAGAAATATATAAATATTTATAAACAAATTTAGGCAGATTTTGAGGACTATGCATTTAGTATCAGCACTAGGCGCACTCAAAGTGGAGAAAGTAATTGATAGTAATTTTAGAATCAAGAAAAGAATATATAGACAAGATAATAAAACAGGTTCGTGTTATGAGAGTAACGTTACGAATTAATACATTTATATTTATATAACATATTTAATGGGATATGTCATAGATAAACTACGGCGCCAAGCTTTCTTTGAGATATACCAAGAGATATACCAAGCATATCAATATTATAGTATTATGTAACATAGTTTATAGCGAAACACCAGCTAAAATATACATGTGATTGTATCAACATTATGATTGCTTCTGTAAAACCGAAGCATGAATATTAAAGAGGTATCCAAAATGTGATTGCTTTTGTATATTATTGGGCATATTTTATGGAACATTGCGTATTGTAACCAAACGTATAGAACACTTAAGGGGGACTTAAGGAAGTGTTTGTTTGAATTATGTGAGTGCTTACATTTTTGAACTATTACTCAAAATGTCCATAGTAGTATACATTTTTGGAAAGGAAATGGATCAGAGAATCCAAATTTGGCATCAATTTTGACCAACAATGTTGATTTTTTTTTGACCCAACTTTTTTTGATCAAAGCTAATAAAAAAAAATTTGAGTAAAAATTGCCCAAATCAATTGATGATGATATTAAGACACTAACTTAGGGATTTTTTTTTTTAACCTAATCTAATATTTTTTGAAATTGTGACTAAAAAGTGTCACAAAAAAACAGTTTCCATTTTTTTTTCACTAAAAGGCTTAGATCCAGGGGTGTCGAGCAATTTCAATGAATTCTTGTCATTTAGGCGACGAAAAAAGGAACCTGTTCTACGGGCCTGACCGACCCTTTATGAAGAAAATGGGGAGGGGACTTGTAGAAATCTTATTCAAATTTCCAAAATAGTTGTAATTCACCCATTTTTGGAGGCAAAACAGCAACAGCAAAAATACCGCCCCATCGACCGACCCCCACTGAGAGGTCCGTTTAAAGAACAGGAAACAAATATCACTGTGTTATAAATTGATCAAGTTGATGATATTAGAGCAACATTCAAGAAAAACGTTCCAATCAAAATTGACTGTAATTGTTTTCATATGTATCAGTTTAAGTTCCCTTTTTAAAAATCATATATTTATTGATATGAAGACAAATTATTGGACTAAAAGTTGACTTTTTTGATAATAAAGATGATGCTTGACTTATTAATGTAATACATGAGCAGAATGTTTTTAACTCAAAACTGTGTTCTGTTTAAAGGTAGATGACCCGATTTTCAACTTGATGTTTTCTATTTTACATGACAGGTCATCCTTAAAATTTGTTGCATTCCAAAGTTTGAGTTGCATAACTCCAATGGTTCTATTTTTAGAAGCGCAAGGTCAAAAGGCATGTGCCCATGGAGTAGTACACAGACCGGTTAGTGGTTAACCACCTTTGGCAGTAATTCACCACATTTTAGCCTATAACTTCCAAATGGAACATTTCTGGCCCCTAATATTTTACAGACATAATGAGAAAAATATGGGGATTCTTCTGATACCAAAATGTCTTGATGTGAAAAAAAAAATCATAGCCCCAAAAAAGTGATCGGGTCATATACCTTTAAGTGTTTTAAATGCATAACCTACTATACATTAATGCAACTGTAAAGACTGACTTTGTACATGTCTACCTCAAAGTGAAGATAGATAATTTCTCGATACTATATAGGATCCCATTATAAGTTGACATTATGAATCAATATATTTACATTGACAACTAATGTGAAGAGGTTGCTATTGAGAGAGGCTGCATTTTAATGGAAAGTGTATGGGTAGACTCTTAAGAATGTTTGGCGACAGGTGCTCGCTTTGAGGTTTAGATAATTAAGAAGCGGAACAACAGCCGGAAGTCATTATATTACTAAAAAGTGTGATTGCTTTCCTGTCCCGAAAGTATCTATATTGCATAGAGCGTTGCATTAAATTATAACCATATTTGCGTAGGTCGTGAACAATACACTGATCGATTTTGTTATTAGCTGCAAGCTCAAGTATTAGGATTGTTTCCCCGACCCAGACGCCTTGTGCTGTTCATTTCACACGGGCGTATTGTTTTTGCCCAAGAAACGAACTCAACCTATATTATGCATCGATGAGTTAATTCATTTGGGAGTTTTGGAGGTGATATCTTTTAAAGCATTAACTACTTTTAACTATCTCGTCATCATCATCATCATCATCATCGGTCGTCCTGGGACGGAATAGTGGAAGCAGCTGACACATATTGGAAAAATGTAGCTTTATTCATGATGAGCTGTGGAATATCACTTAGGTCAAGACCCATGTCCTTTGCAATGCTGTCAGAATAGGTAGTGTTTTTTCCTGCCACGGTTAGAATGCCCATATTCAGAAGTCAAAAACATCAAGTGGGATATAGGCTGGTCCTTAGTGCGTACGCAGTGACCTGCAAACTGTAGACTCCTCTTTCTCAAAGTGACTGACAGAGGAGGGATGTCACCTTACACCATTAACCCTCTGATTGCTTTAAATAAGTAAAAACTAAACGATATCAAGTCACGTCACACGAAATGTCATGGTTCTCGTCATGCCAAAATATGATCCTGGAACTATATTGTCCTACAACTGTAATCATTTACAATAATATCTAGATAAAATGGACGATCAGAACTATACAATATGTTCCCACTCCTTTAACACTTTTGGGCCTGTGATTTGACATTTTGCCGGTAATAAATCATCTGATAAAGATGATTTAACATCTAAATAAGTTTAGATCCTGCTTGCAGTAAAACGAGCGTGATTAAATATTGCTATATTTGATTAGATACAACCAAATATAATTCTACTATTCAAACACAATCCGGTTCACAACCATAATTACAGTAACATAACACCAGCAACAGATATCTGTACGTTTCCATTAATTTCTAGGTTTGTGAAATGCTTTCCAAAAATGTAATCAAATGTGTCAATTATGGCCTTATTTTCCCTTCATTATATTAAATCTGTCTTATGTCCCTAGCATTTGCTAAATCTTCATGACTAGAATTTGGGAATATTTGTATCAAACTGTAATCATGATCAAAAAAACTCTTTTTTACCTTTAATCAAATCGTGACATACGGATTGTGTGCATCTCTACAAAAGAACATTGTCAAAATTAAGTAAAATCTTACGAGTTTGACATTTATGTTTCATCATATGAAAAGTATTATGTATGATGAATTGCTGTGACTCCCGGGACTTATGACTTAATACAAAGCGGAAATGCCTAATTAACCTGGTTGAAATAGATAAATAGATGGAAAAGCTCAAGACATCCATGTTTGACAGCCATTGTCATTCAATAAAATCTTGTTTTGATGAACAAAGACATAGAAGTAATTTCATCCATATTCCGTTTCCATGGTTATACCACGTTTTCTCATTGAGCGGTAAATGTTGGCTTGGCTTAGTATTGATTAAGACAGATATTTATTCAGCGTCTTCACAACCGTGATATATAAAGCACAATGAAGTTCCATTTTAAGTTCAGAATCGGCTTTCAGCCCAATGAATTGAAATTTGCATTATTTTGTTCACTTTGTTTTAGAGTTGGACCGAATTGCTTGTTTATCCTGGAGATGATTATACTAGGTATCTATATCTTGCAAGGATACCTTTTGAAATGAAAATAATGTACTATAATGCGACGAAAAACACCTTGTTCTACGGTCAAACGAACCTGTCAGGTAGGGTCAGTTTGTTTTACTACCAGGCTGTCAACTTTTGAGAATTGCCGCCGAGTCACAACTTTGAGAGGGGGGATGTCGTCGAGTCAAGGTGGGGGGGGGGGGGGGGGGGGTGACGTTGCATTTCCAAAACCGGCGCAAAGAAATCGAGCTCAAAAACAGGCAGTACTTATATGTAAGCAATTTCCACAAAATGTCAACAACAAAAAGAAAAGGAAAGGGCGAAAGGGCCGATCCGATTTTCCATCTTCTTACTCTTTTGAATCAACAACGCACGTTTAGTTAATATATAAAGTTTTGCCATCTGTGCATGTTTTTGTATGATGTACGTATTCAGTAACCAGATAAATCACAGTTCGGATTGGGATTCATTTAAAAGGAAATGGATACTGTTAATCTTTAACCGTGTTTTGTGTAAAATCAGGAATAGTATTACAATTTGTGACATATAATATTGACTGATTGCTGGTCAATACGAGACCGGCGCCAAAGCAACGGAGATTAAAGTATGGTTTCAAGTTACTAAGATTTTTTTATTAAAACCCCTTTTGATACAATTGATACCTTGTCAAGTACCTAAACTTGAATGGTTTATTCCCTATGCACCATTAAGCTATATGTACCTCGCTGTTTCCAATAGCGCATCGTGTGCAAAACAAAGTAGATCCCTTCGAAAATTTGATTTGGTTTTAATTTTTATTTCCTCATGTCTTGTTAATCAAATAATCATAACCGCTGAATGTTTATGAATTGTTAGGAAAACATTTTCAAGATAGTGAACGTTTCAGTCCTACAGTTTGAATACAGTTGCATACTAGCATCTTGGTCAGGAACTGTTTGCGTCATAGTTTAATCAGTTACATAGTTAGGCCAAAAACCTCAATTCAGTGACCATTCTCTGGCTAGTAAGGTTTGACTATTGATTCTTAGAAAAAAAATTAGCCTCCATGTCCCTCGCAAAAGTGTTGGGAATTCCCAGAAGGCAGCAAAATCCAAAATGACCGCCATACAGGGGTCCCAAAATTAAGGTTTTTGACCTAACTAACATATTGACGAGAAATATTCGGTTTTTATCTCTCCGCGCGAAAAAGTAATCCTAGCGTTCATGCATGATTATGTGAACACGCACGCAGTTTTGGTCGCACGCACGCGTCATGCATATGATGCACAGTGTACTTGATGTGTTAATGTGCGTCCACTTCCCTCTGTATTCACTCGCAGCTGTAAGGACACTTCGCCAATTTGGAGCTGAACAAGCTATAGGTTCTCTATTACTTTGCTTGTAATGTATACAGAAAACGGGTCTGGCAACACTGCGTATAACAACAAAGATCTAATTTCCCCAAGAAGTAATTCCTATTTTGAATCATTCATTTTGTGGAAATAAGAACCAAAGTATCAAAATATCTCTTTACAATTCGTTGCTATTATCGTTACTTTACATACAGGTTATTATGACACCTTACATGTATTTATAAAATAGTAGTGCCATCGACCATCCAGTTTTAGACTTTAACTGATTGTGAAATCTTAGTAACTCTGTGACTATACCGCTATACAAATATAAAGGGAATTACAACCTACTTACTGGAATTATATATAAACTACGATTCATTGTGCGCAGGATATAGAATGTCATCTTGAGCTCGGTATTGTATGAACAGGAACTCTCCCGAGAATGATTTGATCTGACTTAATCTTGTTATCAACACAGGGAGGAATTACATGAATTTACTATAGCGTAGATTGGAGAATATCTAAAATCTTGATAGCAGAGAGCACCATATACGACATATTGGGTGCCAAACAAATTCGCATGTTTTCTGCCTTCAACTATTTAAACTCATCAGGCGCGGCAATTAAGAGCGGATATAATCATCGGTAACTAGTTAAGGGCCCGTGGAATAGTGCCATGATAACCCTGGCAATAGTCGTCTTTCCCTGAAATGTTGAAGAATGAAAAGCATTTTATGTTGTAGGTATTTACCGGTGTCTTCAAACTGGTCCTGATCCCTCAGTGTCCCTCGTAATTATGGTTCATAATTGATAAACTCCCTATCGGGTAATCAGCGCAGAGTAATTTTTCTGTACCAAAGACTTTAATGCGATTTAAAAGCGGGCTTTTAAAAAGCGCCGTTATGAAATCATTGACATTACAGTAGATTTTACTTCAACAGAATTCAATTTAGAGATTCAGAATCCCCTTAACTCATTTGTAGGTTATAAGTAATGCCTTTAGTATGTGGTTCCATAATGCGTAAGAATGCGTAATTGTCCTTCTCTGTTTAAGGAAATTTCTGGATGTTAGGGCATGCCTATCATTTAAGATTTACGTAATACGGCGGCTCTATAATGCCTCGCAGTTTTGATTTTAATGTTGAATCAAGCTACCCGCACAGACATTCGTCATATTGCCTACTTTATTGGAAATTCTGCTAAGCTTCTATAGATTAATCTTAAATGCTTGTTTCGTCGTGATAGAAAACAAAACTTTTCTTGGTTTTATTTGTTGCGATTAGCTTACAAATTCGTCTGGCAAAATGCAATATAAATAGCGTAATGGCCTCAAATAAATAATAGAATGATACATTATGCTTAGGTTTATGCCTATGTTTCTATCATGGAGTTCCTATATAGTGTCACTAAAACTAAAGCCTCACTCGGTTACTTTCCTGACCACTGACCTACCGATGAAGACATTACAGAGTGTTATCTTGTTAACACGCCCCCCCCCCCCCCCCCCCCCCCCATGTTCGTAGATTCTTTAAAGGGAATCTTTGATTAACCCTTTTTCAAGAAGTGATGACATAAAAGTTTGACATTATGAATATATATATACACAGATATATCATAATGCTAAACTGCAAGAGTGATTACCATTCTAGTGCACACTGTATTCACTTGGTCAATAATCCAAAAGGTAATTAATTAATATCAACTTTATTATCACGTGTTGATGCAAAAACAATCATAACTTCAAGTTTATCCCTGTACCTTTATAAAGTGCTTTCATTAAGAGAAAGTACACTCCTGGTGTCAACAATGATAGGATTGATTCCATCACCGGACTGAATTATAATGTTTGGCGAAGGTATTATCTATAGAACCGTATATACAATACAATAAGTTATTAAATTATAAAATTATGGAGTAATTTTGTCTATTTAATTTGAGACATTGTTCGCGAAAGATTTGTTAAGGACGCTATACAGCGAAAAGAATGAGCCAAATTACGATTTTCATTTTGGTACTTGGACTATAACACGCTGGATATGTTGACGGTGTATGCAAAAGCCGTATTGATCAATTGAATCATCCTCGATCCTCATCCCACTATCGACCGTTAAAGGTATATTATGTGAGCTTTCCAAGGAACGCCCTCAACATCGAAAAAAAAATTGAAAGCAGATTTTCTTGCAGATTTACATTTCTGATCATAAATCGAACATACATTCCAAGTTACAGGGCGATACTATTCTTAATTACTTCAAAATTA
Organism: Ophiura sarsii; assembly: GCA_035610835.1. Lineage (NCBI taxonomy): Eukaryota > Metazoa > Echinodermata > Ophiuroidea > Amphilepidida > Ophiuridae > Ophiura > Ophiura sarsii. The sequence continues at coordinate 75,236,421 of CM069444.1, forward strand.
TGGTTTATGAGTGAAAATAAACTGTCGGGATAACACGACAGTTATATTTTCACTCTAAATTTACTCTAAAACCATAATTTTAAAGTAATTAGAAATCGTATCGCTCTGTTACTTGGAATGTATGTACAATTTATGATCAGAAATGTAAATCTGCAAGAAAATCTACTTTCTAAAAAAATCATGAATAGAGGGCGCTCTCTGGAAAATATCACATATTATGCCTTTAAGTGGTCGCTTCAATTTAATCACACATTTTATTCCGATACTACGTACTAAAAAATCCAAGTGAACAAAATGAAAAATTAACTTTGTCTTGATCATTGACGAATAAATGTCTTAATAGTAAACCAAACTTGGCCTATAATATCTCAAATCAAAATACTCTATATCTTCATAATTTAATATTCTTACGTTGGAGTCATGATGATACTTATTACATGGTATATTTATAGGTCAATAAATGCGTATCGTGTTGTTTCGAGAGAAAGTAGACAAATCAATGCACGCGCGTTGATGTTGATGTGTGAATAATGGCACGACCCCGCAAGTGCATTAATTTGTCTTATTTTTGAGAAACAAAACATACGCATGTATTGACCTAAAGAGGCTAATGCACGACACTGTACAAATCAAAATTCACAATTTGACCCTAATTTTGATCTATGTAATAAGAATAAAAACATGTTAACAAGTTTGCTAACACCCGCAGTAAAAATCGGCGAACCCCCGATGCCTGAACAACGAATCAAAACAAAATGCATTAGACACTGTCAATGCACTCTGCGTATGTTAGGTTCTTGCTTTCTGATTGGTTCGACACTGCTAAGAGTGTATGACTACTTTTTGAACACTGTAGTTTGTTTTCGTATTAAACATTTCCTGTTCTTTCTTCGGAAAATTGACGTTTAATGAATCGGGTTAATCTACTTTCCATGTAAATTCCATAAGATAATGTGTAACATTACCAAAGACGGGCAAGGATCTATATCGAATACATAAGTTTGCTTTGAATTAGGTTAAAATTACTCGAGGGTTAATATATCAATATTAATTTGAAAATCATTGCTGCAACTGCGAGCATCTTCCGATGAATGGAAGCCGCAGAACGCTAAGCGTTAAGAAATAAAAATGCATCATGTTAAAAGCTTCGAGGGAATGTATGATGGTATGGCTTCTAATTTGTAGATGACTTAAAGATGTTATAATCAAATCAGTTCGTTGCATGCCTCATCGTCAGTGTCTTTATGTTTGATATATCCGGTTGTCTAGGCATACACAAATTTGAATAATATGAGTCAAATACGGTAACTGGAATTCAGAGATGTCTTACTATTTCGTATCAATCTATGGTGCACAGCTTTATATTGACGCCATCATGTTTATATGTAATTCCGATATAAACTGTAAAATAATTAGTCTTAATGGTTGTATATCCCCTGGGTATACCACGAGATATAGTGTGATTGATTCATATTCCGTCATTTTCGGATCCGTATCAGAAAAGGATATTCAATTGACGTTTACCTATTTGCGATGAACCTTATGTGCCGCCGAATCAAATTTTTGAGAATGGGGGGCGGGGCTGTCCGTTAAAACAAATTTCAACTGCATTGCTTTAATTTTGTTATTTTAAACGCAATTCTCAAATGTTTCATAAATGTTACACAATTTCAAAATTTATTAAAAAATTGGCCTAATCGTATATTGTCAAGTATTAAATCTCAAAGCAGGAAATGACATTTTGGCTATTCAAGGGAAATAAAATAGATCTCAGGCTAGATGATCACGCTATGTACTCTAAAGCGAAACGGTAATAAAATGCGTTAAAGATGGTATGTCTGGACAGTATAGTATGGACAGCATAAACTTGATTAATGACTGCCTGTAACAGCGATAGATTATACTTTGATGTGTAGCTCGTAAAATGAGGATTTATGTCAATTCTTTATGCTTCGTTTTTTTTAATCGTCGGCAATTCTATTAAAAGTGATTCATCTAGACAGTATTTCTACATTTCCAATGCTGGAGTGTAAAGGTTGGTGTGAAGTGCATGAGTAAGATGCACAGTGTAACAATATCATCGGTCACAAACTTCCAAATGCATTATTCAAATTGTCGAAATATAAGTGTCAGTCAACATTGTTTACATTAAACTCGAGTGTATACATAATACAAATCAGGCATTCTCAATGTTTAAAGCGTAAACTCTTTTCATTACAAAAATGGAGAATTTGATTTGACATTCGCTGCTAGTGCTAGTCATTGAAATAGCTTTGCTAACGGAATTAAACTGTACATGATACTCTATGGCATTTACATGTTACATTGTGTATAGGGCTAGGACCTTATAATAGATGGATTCAGAATGTAATTTGCCTGATCATTGATATGAATAGATATTTAGAAAGTCGGATTGGTCAAGCATTTGTCTATTAACCTAAAACTCTTCCGCGTTTGCACAATAAATGATTTGAATAAGTGTGATGTGATCTGGAAAAACCTATCGGATGTTGCAAATGTTAAATAGGGATTACTAATGGGCAAAAACAGTTTATAAAAACAAAATCATTTCCAAATATTTTGTATTATCATCATTCATAAAAATCCAGCTTCAAAGACTTTCTTATGTCACTTTTCTGATTAACTGTATAATGTCATCTATATATTTTTTGAGCTGTTTTCATGATTGCTTGTTTTGTAGCGTTTTACGACATCACAATCATCATTCGTAGGGACCGCACAAAAATGATTGAAACAGTTCTGTAATCAGTAGAGTCTCAGCTTGCTTATGATACAAACATCCCCAATATGAAAAATGTCAACATGTGAAGGGTTTTCCCAGATCGCATCACAAATTATCTTGATTTTATACAAATAATAGTCATTATATAGTGTTCTCTGGTGTTGACCATCGACTCATATCCATTATTTCATCATTGCACACTGTGTAACTTTTGTTACAAGGTACACGTCAATATCTCGCAGTCGAATAGTTTCTCTCTGCACCTCTTTGGAATGCACATAGTGAACTTATATTCTTGGAACAATGTATACTGTTCGAAATCTACCTCAGGTTACACGGGATTTGTTTGTACGTGATAGTGACATGAATGACATTTCGGCAATGTTTAAGCTGGTGGATATTTACTTTTGCGCATTTCGTGATCAAATCACCTTACAGGACGACTGCGTCAGACGATTGGTTATGACACCCGTTGCAATAGGGAAACAATGTTTTCACACACAAGGTCCCATAGAGTATGTTAGTGACATGTTGGCAATAGTGAATCTATAGACTACAATCGCTAACCAGTAAAGGACAGATACATAAACACTTGCATGAATACTTAGTACAGATTCCATATTACTCCGCCAAACCTGACGTGATTTTGGCACTGAATTATTGCTACATGTATCTTAATAGAGATTCACGAATGCTCAAATGAAATTCAACCAACTTTTCGTGCTAGTTTTAATTTGTTTGTTATAGCCTTCTGATTCATTTTTCAGTATATATTTACCAAGATAATCAATCGATACTTGGGAATTATCACATTTCTTTACTTATATGAATAAAATATCGATACACTGTATCACTTCTGCTTCAAAGGTTTGGACCATGCATTACAGTGAGACGTGATTACTTCTATAGGTGAATGGAGGACGTTCACCTGTGCTGCTCAACAAGTTAAATTAATACGATGTTTCCATAAGCAGAATGCCTTTAGCTCTATATGAGCATTTGTAACTAGGGCTAAACGAGCTTATAAATACAATTTCCTTTCTATTGCAATAAATTGTTTTAGCAACATTTAGTGTGATTGACATGGGGCACGGTAGTAGATTGAAGATGGTTTTTGATAGATATTATTTTAAGCCTGAGGGAACTTTATCTCACACTCTGTCAATGGCACAACAGACAAATAAAATAACGTTTGTTATAAAGGGTCAATCCCTTCGGACAACCGTGATTTCTTTTCTTTAGATACTCTCTTGTTTTGTGGAGTTTTCCATCAGGTGGCCCTACCCTGTATAATTTGAGATTGTTAGCACACATGCAGGAGTTGTATGTATATAGATGCAGGTGTTGTATGACTCACAGTCCCCTGGAGCCATAGCCCGCCCTGTACAGTAAAGGTTGGTATATCTACTCGCAACACTAGTTTCACGCTTCATTCCGTGTATGTCTATGGAGGCCGGCTTCATTCCGTGTATGTATATGCAGGCCGAACTATAGCTCCAGGGGACCATGGCTCCTTTCATACCGGTTCTAAACAAATTGAAAATATGCAATACCACGTAGTTTCCAGTCATTATTGATGTATGTTTTCGCACACGTTCATGCTGCAAAGTGACGCTGGTTCTGGAAAGTGTACATTAGTGTTAACCACCGTGTAACAAAAGGTCGTAACGTTTCACTACATACACACATCATACATTATATTGACGCCAGATCTGGACATGTAGTTTGCATCATATTACCTTGTGCGTTTTCAAACTGTCAATGCTCATTTAAGTTATATTAGGTGATGACAGTTTGTTCATACTAGTGACAATGAATACACCGCCAACCAAGTTTGAGCTGATCTAAATTTGCGCTTTTTGTGATGCGATCGCCCTACTCTGTGTGTTTCATACAGTGACGGTGATCGTATGACACCCGGTGTGTACCTTGGAAAAGAATGTTAACCAGTAGAAGTCCTGTAGGGCATCTAGTAACCTGTCGTCACTTGAAAATGTATTTACTACGCAAGCTTGAAGCACTTAATAATAAAAATACAAAAGATCGCTAACTATATAACTAAGTGCCCTATTTTGCGCAGAATTTGAATGATAAGCTGATATTAATTGAGCCAGATTTTTGTTTTGAAATCACTCTATTGTCCGATAGTATTTCAAATGCGCTCTTGTGACCAATTTTAAACTTGCATTATGGCAAACGTCTAATGTACGATCCAATGAGTTCCCACGATGTGCAATCAAAGCAAACATGTCGCTATTCAAGATACATGTGTTGCATATTATATAATTTATATAGGGTACAATCATACTGCAACCACTTGACCCTAAATTGACCATGTTATTAATACTTTATCGTTATTGATGGAATGAAATATGATACGTTATGATATTGACTGCTTGGCAACCTTTAAATGTAGGGCAACTCTTCTAAGTGATGCCAAGATATAAAAAGCCTTTTTACCTCAATATCATTAACGTGTGCAATTACAGTGGTTTAAAATGGAGATAAACAACCCCGTTTTAAGAAATATCAAATCAAAATATAGGGATATGAACTATATTTGTATTAGGTATCATATGTAATTTTCCAGGACTGGTGCCACCCTTCAGCCTATGCATTGCTAATGTACACTTTCCAAGACCGGTGTCACCATTATATTACAGAATATACGTGTACGGTGAAACCTAAATTGTAGGATTTCTAAAAACTCGTTTTGTGCAATAGGAAGGGCGATGGCGATGCTTGTTGAGCACAAAACACTCATTATTTGACGATATCAATGTTTATATTACACTTGGTCAGACAGTCGAAGCGTTCTCTATTCACCTATGATCACGTATAACCCCATATATATGACTTTTTTTAAAGGTAAATAATCGTAAATACAATTTGATTATCGTGATGAATCTCTTTGAAAGAAATAACAAATTATTTAAATGTATGACCGGTTCTTAATTTCCGTTGAAATTCGTATGCAAATTATGCCTCACTGAACATTAAGGTGACTAAGATTTGGTATCAATTTTCTAGATTTATTGGGATACTTTCACTTCAGTTGAAAGTTATCACTTTTGTATATATATATATATCTTTTAGTAGTTGAAGTTTACCAAATTAAAAAACACTTGTACAAAAAGAGCGTTACTAAATATCTTAGTGGACTTGCACGTCGTAACATTCTTACCCTCCTGTATCAGGTGCCACATCCAATCATCTCGCATTCTACAAAACACTTACAGAAAGGTGAATTCATCACGAAATGCTCAAAAGTAAATATCCACCAGCATAGACATGGTCGAAACTTTATCCCTGTCACTATTAAGTACAACATTGCACGCGATTCTAGACGTAGATATCGAGCAATTGATATTGTTCCAAGAGGTTTAATGTTACTATGTCGCCTACTGAATGTTTGGATAATAATAATGTTGTAATTCTTAGATGTCTGCGTGCATATCCATTATTACAAAGAGAAACTTTAACCGTTAAATTCCGAGATAATCATGTTTCCAGGTGTTCAATTCACTTCAGTAAAACACCAGGAGAAATACTACGTACAATACAAGGGTTATTGCAGTTTCATCTCACAAAATCGAGATAGAAATATTATAAACCAATGAGAATGCAATATTTCATCTCCATAATGTAGTTATTCAGTGAGAATTCTACATTTCGTCTCTACGCCCTTTTTAAATGGGGCTTTCAATGTAAAAATTACCTTACAAAAGGATGTTCATTTAGTGACAAGTAATAAAGGGGTCATAAAAATAAATACTTAACAGGTCTAACAACAATTAAAAAGGGTTAAGATTTTCAATAAGAAATTTAGGTTGCGTCTCTGTTACACGGTACCAATTCATTAACTTAACACTTTCCATACGGCTATTAGTTTTACAAAACATTTTTGTTTGTTTTTAGTAACCATTCTGAACCAATACTAGGCATGTTTGTACTTATTTCAATGCATTTTGGATGGTAATTGAATTAAATACTTTTAATATTTTTGAAACATTTTGTGAAATTTTGGAATGTTGTCTGCAGTCGCTTGGCGTTTATAAGGTATTCTGTTCTATTTGAAATTTATTTATCGGCGTAAATCTGGTTTACTGCATAAAGACACGCAATAAAATTAGGTTACAAGGTAATACAATCAGATCAATATTCACAGACATTTATGCGAATTATCCTTAATGTTCTCTCAGAGGAAACATTAAGAATGATTGTATAGCCTAATCTTACAGCGGAATTGCCTATAAACATGATTAAGGTATCAATATGTACCTTTGTACTTTTGTTTATGCAAATTGTTACTACATCAATGCATAAAGTACAAAACCTGTGAGGCAATGCCGGGTCATGATAGAAGTCGCCGTATTTGGCATAAGATACACACATTATTCGCCTATTGTATTCCTAGAATACTGCATGTATCTAATATATAGATAAAACAATTGTCCTTCCCCTTCAAGAATAGATTATGTATTTTTATTTCTTCAATGCACTTAGCGAACTGCAGCTTCTAGTAATCTAACAATGCTTGCAGTTACAATAAATATCGAATTACTAATGATACAATAACCCTCAGGTTATTTAATAAACTAATTCTACAATACAGCTATTTATCTTTAAGTTCCCTCAAAATATCACGTAATGCAACTTGTATGACAAATAGATTAATTCTATATATCAAACATCATTCTTTCTAAAATATTGATGGATATTTTTTTCTTCAACGACTTAATATTGATGGATATTTTTTTCTTCAACGACTTTACCCCAAACGGAACAACGTTTTTTCTTCAACGACTTTACCCCAAACGGAACAACATTTTTTTACATATACCCAGATATTATGAAATCACCATCACATTTAGAGGATAATATTAGTATAATTCCCCTTATTTAAATTTGTTTTTAACATCATGACATATTTGCTAATTTTCTTAAATTTGATTAACTGATTTATTCATATTTCTAAGTAACGGCGATATTTCCTATTTCTATAAGTCGGTGGCAAAACTGTTATATGTCTCATCACTCATCGCTATACATAAACATATTGTATTCACAACGGTATTATACACCTTCATTTCAAGTCTTTGTAATTGTACAAAATAATGATATGGGGAAATAAGGCTATTTATAATTTCACTCCGGTTGTTAATTCCAGGGCACTACTTAGAGGTACTGCCCTGCATTCAACGGATGCAAACAGTCAATATTATTACATATCATATTTCATCAATAGCAATTAAAGCATTACCCTAAACAACTCAGGTTCAATTGGTTAGTAGTCTTGGCAAAGTCATCATTCCACACAATAAAAATGACTTGATATGCGTGTCACAAAACTCAGCACATTCAATTGCATATATGACGTACGCACTTGAATGTGAAATCGGTCACACAATAGCTGATATAAAATATTATTGGACAACAGAGCTACGAGTGTCATTCAATAAATTTTAGTTCCTCTCTCATAACTTTGCTATTTCGGAAGCTAGCCATTTCAAATTGTCCATTATTGTAGCTCTTGGTCAAAGCTATACATTTATAGAGCATTGCTACTAGAGGTTTATGCCACTGTGTATTTTACTGTCGTTGCATTACGCTACGTGTTTGTTGATCGTTCGAAACCATACATGTACACTGTGATTAATAATAACATAAACTTTCCAAAACCAGCGTTACCTTGCAGCCTACAAGTGTGCGGTGAATTGTGCGTTGGACTACTAGGCGACAACTCAGACAAAAGTACATAGTATAGATGCATCAATCGCGATGTACTGAATACATCAAACGCGCTGTTCGAAGGGAAATCAAATCATATATTATTCATTTACTGCTGTCAACTCGCCAGCAATTAATGAGATTTAAATCCCTCTTATTCCTGAAAAAGGATATATTTACGCTATGTAACATTTAATTGAAACCAAACTTTTAAATTGATTCAATGATACAGAGAGGGTAATGGCATTATTAAGACCGTTTAACCCGAGTTACAGGTGCTCGCAGACGCTTAAGGCATTTAACTCTTACGGATATCTCGATATTAATCAGACTTAAGTAACACAGGCAAAGGGCTTCGGTGAATACCCTTCAATATACCTACGATTACGTATCAACGTATGCATGACAGAAATGTAAAACATCTATATTGTAAGTTAATCTAACTATCTACCAATAAGGAACTAGGGATACAAGATCTGTGAGAAATAACTAGGTATTATGGGTACTTGTACTTCAGTTAGGCAGGCTAGCTATGTTTCTATCCTTTGATAGTTTAATTTTGCCCGAAAAATAAATTCATTAGTGTCGACAGATTCTTAAATACCCTGTGTGAGTTAACACTCGGAAACGTTTATTTCCCTCTTAGTATTGTTGCAGTATGTGCCGTTTAATTGAAACCAAACTTCTAAATCGATTCAATGACACAGGGATGGCACTGGCATTTATGAGACCGTTTAACACAAGAACAGGTGCTCACCGAGCGCTCAAGGCATGTGACGCTTAAGGATATAACAATATTAATAAGACTTGAGCATTACAGGTTATCGGTGAATATCCTGAAATTTAAAACGTATACATTTTTAAGTGAATTGTGTAAAGGAGTTTGATAATTCAAAAACACTGACACTCTTGGTATACATGTACACCTACTAACATGAACTAGGAACTAGAGAGACAAATCTCGTGAGATCTAACTAATGTAATATGGGTACTCGTGCAGTGTACTTGGGATAGCAAGTGATCTTCTATGTTTCTCTCTTTTAATAGTTTAAGTTTGCTTTGTAAATAAATTCAATAGTGAAGATAGATACTTAATTACCCTGTGGGACTGACGCGTAGACAAATTCCTATATCTCTTTCACCGGGTGTCACATCCAATTATGATGCTAAAAAACACATACAGAAAGGCGATTTATCACGAAACGTAAAAAAGGTAAAATATCCAACAGCTTCAAACATGGTCACACATTCATCCATGTCACTATCACGTACAAACACACATCCCGTGTCGCTTGCCCTAGATATCAGATAGATTGAAATTGATATTGTTCCATGAAGTGTATTTTTACTTTGGTGCCGACGGAATGTTTGTATAACAATAGCGCTGTGCTTGTATTGCTGAGAACGTCAATTTACTCCGTGAGATTTTGGTCCCACTGTACTAGTATCGTCCGATACGGAAACACCAACCAAGTATCTTTCGATCCTGGTATATATTCAGTGTTCCAGTACCGGACGATACTGGCAAATAACATTTTCAAGTATCGGGCAATGCTTGCCTTAGATATCAGATATATAGAAGTTGATATTGTTCCTTGAAGTGTATTATTACTTTGGTGCCGACGGAATGTTTGTATAACAATAGCGCTGTGCTTGTATTGCTGCGAATGTCAATTTACTCCGTGAAATGTCATCACCAATGAACCCATTTTTGTACTATATACAAACAAAAGGTACTTCATGTAGTTTAAACTTTGGTTTTGTTAGACACAATACAAAAAAGTATATTTTACATCAGTTTTTATGAATTCATGGACACTTCTGTCAAAAGTTTGACCAATATTAAGTGACGTCGTATTCATTAAACCCGTTTCTACTTATCCAAATCGGGGCTCATGTCCATGTACCTTTAATACGGCTTATTGAACCATGGCCTGAGTCAGTATATGATACTTGTTGTGTTTTTATCAGAAATGAAACGTGATAATAGGTTCATTACGCCACTTGAAATATCAGTTACAGTCGCAATGGCGTTTGAAGAGCTTATTCAAATGTTAGTGATAACAGCAAATGGCAAATAAATGGCCCATGCGTATTTCTATTCCTTGCAAGAAAAACAATCCGAATGTTTGCATTTGGTGTTACATATAACATTGGGATTTATGTAAGCAATACTGATTGACACTTGTATTTCAAGTAACCATCTGAATAATGCATGGAAATGTTGTGGCCAGACATGCCTTAGTTGCATCGTGCATCATACCCATCATCGTCAATCTAACCATTTTGCTTTTCCTACCCATCATCGTCAATCTAACCATTTTCTTTTTCTTTTTGCAATGCAGAATAAAAACTCGCTTTAATACTAGAAACATCAATCTTAAATGAATTGCCGCGCCAAGCCGCAAATTAAGATTATATTTCATTGCCCAATAAATAAAAGAATAGACTTGAATATTGAATTATTTACAACGATTCTCAGAAATCCCCGTTCTATGGATTATTTCAAAACATTATATATCGTCGTGTGAGCCAGTCATTAATCATACTATTATTGCTAAGTTCAGCAGAGGTAATACCATCAATATCGATGTTATTACCTTTGCTGAGCTTCTAGCAAACAGGTTGATCTAACCAGGTATCTTTTAAGCCAACATTCTTTTTTCGTGGAATGTAAGACATACGAGAATATCATTACGCTCCCTGTACGTTATCCAACTTTCTTGACCACGGCTTTGATGCTTTATCCAGGGTAATAAATCATCCCTCCTACACTATTTATCTGATTTATTTCACACCACCTGTGTCTTGCCAGCGTGCTTGCTACCATTTCCACCGCTGTCCTAAGCATGGCTCAAGGCTCTTTAGTCTGGGTGTAACTAGAAGCCCTATATATTAGTTTGAAAAATGTTGTTGTGTTAAGAAATTCCAACTTTTAACTTCAATTTGTCATAGAAACAAGTGCTATATCATATTTTGTAAAAACAAAAGTTCAAATTTCGAGAAAGAAAATCACATTATATTATCCGAAAAGCTTATTTTAGTTTTAAAACTAGCCCAAATCTGGCTGAAAGTCACCATGTGTGCTAAGTCATGTGGCAAGACTGCTGCAGTGCGTGCGTGCTTGCTACCAGTTCCACCGCTGCCACACCCAAGGTCCCCCAGCATGAGGTCAATGGTGTTGGATGGATGTAATTCTTTGGTGGAACTTTAATACTAGCGTCATGGTCAGTTCAACCTGTCAGACTTGGGCTCAAACTTTACAGGCAACTGGGATGTATTGATGGCAAATACATGTATGTCAAATCAGGCATCTTGACTCTTGTTTGCCCTTTATGACGCCTTGAAACAAGCCAATCCAGATAGGATATAGGATAACCAAATTGCATTTACCTTTGTATAACAGTAGATGATATTATATTGGTTTATAGTCATAGCTAGAATCGCAGTGGTTGAACAACAATATATGTTGTTCCTTTCGTCGAAGATCCATGCTAGGTCATATGAATGCCATTTGATCGCACATGTAATACCAGATAAATACTCAGCAAAATACGGTCGAATTTCAGACTTACAGATAGATGTCTTTAGAATTATGTTCCAGCTTCTAGGCAACAATATATTTTCTCCTAATAAATGTATATTAGGCCTATATCATTGGGAATCAAAGATACATATAAGTATAAAATACTCGTTTTAATATTTAATGGATGTAATCGTGAGCTGAAAGTAATTCATACGGATACAAAGATAATTCTACAAGATTATACAAAGGTCTTACAGATTCGTCAACATTACACGATTATTTCTATTACGTAATAAAACAATACCAGATTTATTGGAGTATGCCGAATTTACGTAAATTCATCTATCAGTCTGAAGCCATTTTACACATTTGAACAAAGCCAAAAACTAGGTCAAATGAATCAAATCTAGCAATGTATCGTGTTACACCCAGGGGAATCCCTATCTTTAAGAGTAAAGTTACGGTTAGGCGGAATTGCCTATTAACACGTTGAATGAATCGATATTAACCTTTGCTCTTGCAAATTGATACCACATAAACGCATAAATAGAAAAGCAGTTAGGCAACGCCGGATTACAATAAAAAGCTACATTATTTGACATTAGAATATTATTCAAATTTTGTTCGCCTGGAAACCCGTGTATATATCACACATAAAGACGATGATGACGCATGCTGACATTAATGAGAAGGTTTGATTGAGACGTTAAAGTTATCTACAAATTAGTAGCCATTTCATCATTCCCTAGAAGCACAAATAATGTATATTTTTACTTTTAAAGCACTTAGTGTTCTGCGGCTTCCATTCATCTGAGGATGCTTAAAGCTGCATACAATTAGGATCGACTTAATATTGATAAATTAACCCTCGAGTAATTTTAACCTGATTGTAAGCAACGTTATTTAATTTGACAGAGATCCTTGCTCGTCTTCATAATGTCACATATTATCTCACGCAGCTTACACGAAGAATACTAATCCGATTCGTTAAGCATCAATTTTCCGTCGATGAAACAGAAGATTATTTATTTCAAACAGCTCTACATCAACCGGAAACAATCTTAAGTTCTGCAAAGTCGACAGGTTCATTAACAAACCTGTACAGCTACAATATTACCATAGATGCCGGTGTTGCAAGGAATCGTCTGTTCTGGATAATGTACAGTGACATCAGACTGTATATGATGCAAGGGGACACCGGTTCTGGGAAGTGTACAGTAACATCGTTTACCCGGGTAGATTAGGTCTACCTTTAAATTTACTATTGTTGTTTACACCAAATGTTATTGATTGGATATAAAAGTTGAAAAAAGTTGCTTTATCAGTCGAATTAAGAACCATGTTGCACAGTAAGTGCTAAAGTTGTAATAATTTATGCAGACAAGCACATTGATTGGCGTGCATGCCAATGACTAAACCTTTTATTTCATTACCTCTCGATGAAGGATCAGTCATAACTTCAAAAGAAGACATGACCAATATTGCGCGGCCTACCCGAAGGCCGTTAGTTGCTGTCGAATCGCCAACATAATTATCAGAATAGCGTACACATTTAGCGCCCAGAGCTAGATTGAATATACCAGCAACCTGTTTCATAACTAGACAACTCTTTAAATTGGTTCATTGGTGGGCCAGTAGACAGGAAGTTTACTGAGTGAAGATGTAGCCTTAGTGACATTATATAGGAACACCTTTAATAGTCACATAGCAGATGCTTCTTAAATTATTTATCATTCAATCTTTTAATTCAGGCCATTAAGCTTCTTCAATGCTTTTTTTCCAGACGAATCTGTAATTTAAGCAGAATTAATCAAACTAAAGGGAAGCTTCGTTTTACATCCCAACGAAACTTAAACCATTTAAGAATAATTTAGAATTAGAAGACTATCAAGCAATCGATATGAATCCCTGAGCAAGTATCCCGCCAACACATTACAACACAATGCAGAGCCGCTGTATTTGATATATAAATTACATCCCTGTAAACCAAATGTTTCGTAAACAAAAAAGGGTTATTAATACGCGTAATGAATGTGCCTACTAAGGGTATTACCTATAGCCTATATATTCTTTAAGGGAACCTGAAACCCCTAAGAATTATATATATAAAGTTAAAGCCGTATTATTTCAATATTAATATACTTCACAACAGCGATATTTAAAAATCTTTTATAAAGGGATTTGCACTTGATATAAAAGTAATGTTAACACTTTGTATAGCAATTACAGGAGTAATAGTCAATAACAATCTCATAAATTGATCACTCATTACACTTTGCGAAAAAACCAACAAATATTGTTATATTTGGAGAATTGCTCAGAACCTGTTTCGAGACATTAGTAGGTACATCAAGAACACAATAGCATGCTCCATCCTATACACGTTAGTGTCTCGGAAACACGACTATTACGGTTTATTACCGTGATCGTCGTAGAATTATGTCATGGGCTCTTAAATATAGTGCCGTTGGTATGATCCGCTCTACCATTGCTTAACGAGGTGAAAGTGTTTCAGGCAGGAAACATGCGGATATGTTCGGAAGCCATTCTTTGTTATATGTCGTATTGTTAACTAGATGAAATCAAGATTTGTCATGTGCTAAGTTACGCATATTAAGATGTGTTATTACTCCACCAAGTGTCGATAATAGATATTCAGATCAAGACATATCTTGTTATTATCAGGAGAATTGCTGTTTATTTGATACCTAGCTCAAGACGCAATCATACAATAGATTGTAACATAATACCGGTATATTACATCTCATACTCATGGCTCTCTTTCAGCTTCAATTACATTAGCGAAAGTGTTCAAGATAGTAATTTCAGTAAGTAGTTTGTACGTCCGTTATATTTGTATAGCCATAAAGTGACTTGAATTATCAGTGAGTCGATAACTTGATGGTCAATGGCACATCTATATATAAACGTGCGCCAGATATAAGAATACAATGGATTTTAATACGCCGTGACAAAGACGACATACCTCGCCATCAGAAGATTGGGAAATTAAAAATGAGAGCATCGAATCGGAATAAGCTTATGTAGCCTAAAAACTAAAAACCACACCATATCTTGTTCTCAAGTGGAACGTATATGGGCGATTCCATGAAAACGAGACGCAACAAAAAGAATTTGAAAATTGCTCACAGCAATTTATTTTTACCCTCATATTGTTCCAAGCTTATTCAAGGGTTTCAGGATTTTTTTATAACGTTTGGCTATTGTTTATTGCGAAAACAATCGACTTCTTTAACTTCGAGAGGGGTAACATGCGTTACAGGAACATCACTTTTTAAAATATATTTCCTACATAATTTGGTTTTAATTGATACCACTTATAATTTTAATTTTACTACTAAGGCCCTATCTTAAAATAGTAAACAATTAGATTAATTCATAATTACCACTTCACAATGAGCCATTGAAATGTCGTAACGCGTGTTACCAAAATCATAATCAGGAAACCTCAATTTTCTAAATGTTATTTATCACTATTTATGGTTTATATGTTAGTTCAATTGTCAAAGTCAAGATTTCTTTTAATTTAAAATTTAAATAAAGTATCAAATGCTAGTAAATTATGGTTGGACAAAGTGTAACGGGTGTTACCGAACGAAGTTGGGCATTTTTGTTATCGCGTCTCAGCGCTTAACGCTTGTTACCGATATCGCAGTGGTCTCACATTAAAATCAGCTAATCTTTCATCTCGGGTTTAGGATGGATGACTAGCCTTGAGTCTTGGGTATTATAATACAAAATATGAAAACTTCATTCAAATCACTTTTGCAGCTAGAGAATGGAGAATACTAAATGGCGGGCTTAAACGTAACGCGAGCTACCGTGGAATCGCCCATATTAGGTTGATACATAACTTTCGATGCTCCCTCGGTATTTTAATAATAAGTTGAATAAATAAATAACAGGCTGATGTAGACCACGAACATTTCAATCGGAGAATATTTCATGTTACAGTCTACAGATAACCACTGCATACAATTTCCATGAATAATGTCGTGGTTTGTTCCTACAGTCAACATGTTGAAATCTGTGTGTTGTGTATTTACACGGTTTCAAACAAACTGGGATGTTATGTTATATAAGCTTCTCTAAAACATCTGCCACAAACGAAATAGTAATGTTCTTACTGCGACGATTTATGGAGTATCGGATGCTTTAAATGTTAAGTTTGTTGGTTCCGTAAAGAGAAACCTAAGTGTGACATTTAAAATAATTAGATCCATAGAAACACCATTAACCACAATGCAAATTAAACGTTTTACTTTGGCACCAGAATTTCTACTTACCAGGGCCTGTACCAGCTAAACATTCTTCAAAACTCTTTACCCAGGAAATCAATGTCAGTAAAGTACTCGAATCATAGCCATCCGATCCATTATAGATATGCAGTCATGGTACATTTAATTACAAGAAAACATGATCGTGGCATTGATTAACCCCATACACTATTTTAACAACAATACAACCTTAATGTTACTTTAACACCACACGTTGATCTCCGTATTTAACACATTTTGGAGATACTTTGGGTAACGCTATTCCACATTGTCGTACATAACGGTTGTCAACCTGGAAACCTGATTCAATTAGTTTTTACTAATAAGAAAACGTCAACCACCGTACTTTTCTATCTTAGCCGTCGGATACCATACGGTATTGAAATGCGAATCCGAAATGCAATAGCGGCAGATTGTGCTCTGTTACGGTTTGGGTTGTGGCAGATTTCCACTTTATGTTTTACTCTTCGGAGGCTAGCCTTGCGGGTGCTTCAGACACCAATCACCCAATATGATCATGCCGATCTAGTACAATTTACGACGAATTAAATCACATACGCCTTAACATAGCCCGTCCCACAAACCCCGTCCACACGACTCATCCTCACCTATTCAATAATGCTAATTTATTTCATTGTCATATTATAATAAAAAAGCGTTCTTATAATAACTTTTCATTCAATTAGTGTAGTGTTGATGAAATAACAATAATACAATAGCTGCACACGCACAAGTACATCCGATTGGAATGCAACAGCACTGAAATGCTAAATGGTAAGATATAGTCCAGGGCTTTAGCATTATATTTAGAATATTAAGTTAATTAATATAAAATCATTAATTAATATAAAATCGTTAATTAATATAAAATCGTTAATTAATATAAAATCAAACAACTATCCCAACTCATGCGGTTTATTGGTCCGCCCTGTATATCGCGCTCTATGTTTTCCAAGAAATATCCTCGGGTGTAATGACATCTCGGACGCATCAATACATCCTTGAAAACTCCTCAACGTCCAGCTCTACAATTTACGTGATTCGGAACTGTAAGTGCCAATTGAAATTGTAACTGTGCGCGTATAATGAGGCTAATGCTCTTTACATCCCTTATATTGCTCAACGCTCAACTCGATATCTTTATGGCACATTGAAATTTAAACAACTGTTGTATACTGGAACCAGTAGCGTAGCCAGGGGGGCAAGGGGGGCAGAGTGCCCCCCCCCCCCCCCCCCGAAAAATAATTTGACCGGGAAATCGGGAAGGCAGTGGAAAATCGGGAAGGTAAAGCAAGGGAAAGAAAGGGAGAAAAGGAAGGAAAGGAAAGGGAAAAAAGGGAAGGAAAGGGAAAAGAAAAGGAAAAGGCAGTAGCGTGCACAAAAGGGGAAATTTGGCGGGTCAATTTTTTTTTTGTAGCAGGACTTCGGCTAAATAAAGAAAAATGTTATAGAGAAAACTGATGAAAACCCGGAGGATTGGCCAAAACTGTGGTGTGTTTTGTACTGCGCGACTTTTTGAGTGTGCGACTTTTTTTTGGACCGTGCGATTTTTTTTTAACCTCAACCGCCCCCCCCCCCCCCCCTCCCCCCACCGGGTCGAACTGGTGCTCACCGGGAAAAAATACCTTTGCCCCCCCCCCCTGACAAGTGACCCTGGCTACGCTACTGACTGGAACGTATATACAGTCCTCAAAATAAGTAACTGACCAGGTAATAAATATGCTCTCAACTCCAAAACTATAACTCCTACGTAAAAATATTAGACAATAAAGTTGTAAGACAATGTCTTGTGTTTAATTTGAGATATTACACGTGAAGATTGAATGAATATTGACTCAGTTATGTTCCCTAAACCAAAATAAAGTCCGTTTTTCATTTTAACATTTCGTTTGTCTACACGCAGCCTCGGACTAGCAACAGGCAGATTATTGATTAACTGGTAGCGACAACGATAGTAAGACGGGAATTGGGGATGCATCAACTGATCAATGCAACCCATACATAAACCTGTCACAATGTCCCGCGTGTTCAAATCCCAAGTGTTAAAATGTAAACTGCACTTTGTTCTATTCTTTTCAATGTCGCGTGCTTAAGTATTAATCGATCTTATTGAATAATGTATCAATTACGTATCGAGTATATTTATTACCTAGTCAGTTACATATTTTGGAGGACTTTAGTACAACAACTTGGGTTTTGAATGAGAACAAATCTCGAAAAATTAGAGTATATTAACTGAAACTATAGTATTATCTTCCTCTCTACATTCCCTTTAGCAGCGTCAGATCGACAGTAATTTACTAGTAATTACTCATGTTTGTTATCCGTCTCATGTAATACAATTCCATTGACCTTATTTTACACAAAACGCGGTTAAAGATTTACAAGATATATTTCATTGGAATTTGGCCGTATGATGAATGCGAACTACATAAGTAAATAAGGCGTGCGCCATAAAAGCTTGCTCAAATGCAAAATCCTGACATCTCATCTATGACATTAAAAGAGTGACTGTCACCACAGCCACGCAACACAGTGTTGTCTAAGTCATGTTTGACCACAATGTGCATCCTTCCTGATTGAATAGAGAGTTTCCTTATTTTGATATATCGGTCATATTGGAGGGAAAACTAAACTCTATTCAAGTATTTTTGGCTGCAAATGCAAGGAATCTTAATATTTCAAAACATTTTAAATACGAAATACACTTTCCCATCCTCCCGAACTCTCACTTTATTAAATACTTGAGATACCTTACGGGACCAGTCTTATATATCAAATCTGACAAATAGGTTTGATGTATTAACACATCCTAAGATTTATGTGTGAAACGGGAACATATCGTGTGGCATCTATAAACGTTTATTGCACGTGAGTACGTGCTGTCAAGGGAACTTGTACAGCGAGTTTCTGATAAAGCTTTTGAGAAAGGATTGTATATAAAACAGCATGCAATTTTAGCAAAGATAGTTGTTTTATTGAACGAGAAGAGATCAGGATAATACAAGTGAAGCTTAAGAACCATATTCAGTAAGAATCAAGGAAATGTTGAAAAATGTGGCAGACTGAAAAATATGAATTTTCTTCATACCTTGTGCATGAATGGACCTATGGTCAAAGTCAACAAATATGGAAAAAAAATTGGTGTCACATGTATGTTACCATGGTAACGGGCAATTCCATTAATTTGATGATTTTTCTCATTTTTTGCTGTTTTATATGCTAATTTTAGCTCAACTTGGATCTCACATTTGTAGCATACAAAATACTTTTAACAAATTCTTGTTTTTATATATGAAAGGGCAGTCCACAGTCAAACTAATCCATATTTTTAAAAAAAATCTTGGAATTTGCAATTGGACTATACCATGTTTCCAAATAGGGGTGTTTCGTCCCTTTTACAAACTATCAATTATTAGCCAAATCTAATCACCGTTAACCCTGAAAGTGGCACTTTTTTTTCAAAGATATTTTGCATGTAGAGAGTAACAATGTTGCTCAATTGAATTCCAATGAGAAAAGTGTGGGTAATCTTTAAACATGGCAGCAGTGTTTCCAGAAAGTTAAATCTTAAAATTCCTATTATCGAAAAACGGACAATTAAACAGTGAATTACATATATATAAGCGTTGATTAGGATATATATTGAAGATATTACTTTGTTTGTGAATGTTTGCAATAAAATAATATGAAATGTACTTGTTAAAGTTGCCAGAGTTCTCTTTTTTACCTCAAATTAGCAATATTGCAACATATGCCATGTGGAGTATAGTATTAACATATATGCGCAAACCATTTGTGTGATAACTTCTGAGTTTATATCAGTTTATAAATATAAGTCTACATGCTGCTAACTTTAGAGTCAATATCTCCACAAACAGAGCCTTTTAAGGCTCAGTTTGATTAAATATCCCTTAAACACCCCTATTTTGAAACATGGTATATTCCATGTTTAATTAAATCAATCTCTTGATGTTTTGTTATATTAATTATGCTTAATCGAGCTAATAGAGGGTCATAGTTTCAGATCATGCTTGCTACATTATTTTTTGATGACTTTATACGTACTGACAACATTTTCAAAAAAATAAATTGAAAAAAATTGCAAAATCCAGGGTGCCCCGGCCAAAAAACCACAAAAAGTCGGCCATTTTGGAAAAACAGTATTTTGATCATAAATTAATCATGTTGGTCCAATCAATTTGATTTTGGTGGCAATACCCATGTTTGTTGGGACATAGAATAATCTTACACAACTTTTATCGCATGACGATGTTTCGTTTTCCTGAAAATGGCATTTTAGTGAAAATAGCCCTGTGAGGGCGCTGTTTAAAAAAGATACCTTTCGCATCGTAGCATCTCAAATTCTAATGTTGAAATATGATAGGAGTTACATTTTAGGCATTTCCTGAAAATCTGAGTAAAATACCATTGTTGTTTTGAAGCTACACCATTTTGAACATCTTTAAGGTAGCTAACTCGGCTCCTACACCACTACAGAAAAACTGCTGTAATACCAAATCAATTATATCTATACTCTTTATACTGAGACCACAGTAAAGATAAGTCTTTCCTCTACCTGTTTCAGGACTTTTGGATCATTTTTGAAATTTCTTATGTTTTTCTTTATTTTTTGAAAATTCCCTACATTTTCACCTTCTGGAATTTCTGTAGACTAAACGAAAAGTGCTATGGCCATGAAACTTTAGGAATAAATTTGTAAGCATATTACCTAAATTCTCTCGTGATTTTTTGCAAATACAGTGTTTACTTTTTGAAGAAAAAAAAATCAATTTTAATTTTAGGGAAATTTTCAAAAGGCTGTAAAAAGGTCTAGAAACACTTAATTAGTAAAAACTCACGAGATAACCTTCTAAACTTAATTACCTTTAATATGACACCTTGTTTGTGCAAATTAAACAAGTAGTTTCACAAAGTTTGGCAATATAGTGTTTCTAGAAAATAGTGAAAAAGTACTAACATTCCCAGTGAATAAACCATCCATCACCACTCAGTTGTGGAGGAGAAAGAAATGTGTTATACCTTGATGTTTTGGCATCAAAATGAAATAAAAGTCTTTAGCATACATTGATTTTAAAGAAGAGAAAAATATTAACAAAACTATGTGTTTTCTGAAATTTTGCAGTATTTGGGGATTCGGCTACGCCTCCTGTATTAAGTCAATGGGTTTTCAAATAAAGAAAAATTCCGTAAATAAAAAAAGGCTTTTTGGAAAAAATTCAAACTTGGCATATCATGTTTTCTCATCAATATACACATCCTCTGTTATTTTGAAGCAAATCATTGCCGGTCACCGTAGCCGAGTTAGCGAAACACACACACTAATGAAAGTTCGTTGACCCCTGTACTATCCTATGGAAGTGCTTTTAACGCGTTCTTTTGATTCCACGGTAAAACGAAAAGAGGTAACATGCTCACATCTTCAGACAATGTTTCTCGACACACTCTTAACACATTTCATTTATTCAAGTTCATTTTTATTAATGCGATAGCTACTTTTTTGCAAAGCGCCCTCACAATCCAAATTTGACCAAAATCAGCTATTACAAGAAAACGAAGGGGTTATATGAGACGAAACCAGCATAGAATGACATCTTGTACCTTTAAACATGGGTATTGCCACCAAAATCAAATAAATTAGACCAAAAATGACTGAGTCATTTTATCAAAAGTCTGTTTTTTCCAAAATGGCCGACTTTTTGTGGTTTTTTGGCCGGGGCACCCTGGATTTCGCATTTCTTTCAATTGTTTTGTTGAAAATATTGTCAGTAGGCATAAAGTCATCAAAAAATCATGTAGCAAGCGTGATCTGAAACTATGACCTAAACATGACCCTCTATTATTGTATTGCTAATGATCATAATGCGTTCACATCATTATTATGAGACATCTAAGGGCTATTAACAAGTTCTACTAACATGGCAACACTGTCTTGACCTTTTGTTATTCACACATGAATGTAAATAAACTTCACTTATAGTGATACAGTAAATGGATGTAGCTGTCAAAAGCAGATTTAAGAAGAATTCTGTTTGTTTAATACGAGTCTGTTCTGCCATGAATAAAGTTAAAACTCAACCTACCTGGCAACACCTTTTTTGAATATGCACTTTGAAACATGAGCAACATTATCCTTGATCCAAAAATAGTTGTTCTCTATTTTAGACATAACAGGATGATTTATTAAATAGTTTGCTGAAATTAAACGTGTATTTTCACACCATGTAATACCGATTTCTTTTGGAAAAAGTCAACACTTTCTGGCAACACTGTTTGAACAGGTATGAATTACCCATGGATATTTTTACATATTATTATTCAGAATTTCAGACATCCCTCAAGCTTTCATTTGTAGAAGGTGAATGCAAAAAAAACACCACTTTGCTAGTTGTGATTAATTTACGAAGGTGTATTTTTTTCACACAATTTATTATGAAAAACACCCCTTTTTCAAATCATGGTATATCCCACAATACAATTTGTACACGTTTTTTTGTTGGACGGAATGAAAGTTGAGACATGTATGGTTATATTGTTGAATGAAAATAAAATCCTGGTTGTATTGT
This sequence comes from Ophiura sarsii, assembly GCA_035610835.1. Lineage (NCBI taxonomy): Eukaryota > Metazoa > Echinodermata > Ophiuroidea > Amphilepidida > Ophiuridae > Ophiura > Ophiura sarsii. Next base: position 75,259,305 of record CM069444.1, read on the forward strand.
TTGTTCAAAATGATACATGTGTAAATTAGCAGTTTTGAATTTCTGAAAAATTGAAAATTTTGTTAAAAACCATGCAAATTCTAATATGTGTCGTTGTCATGGCAACGAAGGCAAAACAAAAAAAAGTTCCATTTTAGTGTTTATTGACCAAAGGTCTATCAATGACCAAAGTATAATGGAAATTCATATTTTTATGTCTGCCAACAAAAACTTGATTTTTAGGGACAATGGCACTTAAGTGGGAAAGGACATTTTTGTTGCTGAAAAAGTGGATCAACGTCGTCTTTAAATTAAGAATTTTGCTGAAAACTTGCTGTCGAACGACACACCTACAAAGCACACAAAATAAGAGTTTATAGTTGCTTGCTGTCGTATCAATATATACACATGGAAAAAAGTTTCGCACCACTTTTTTTTCTTTGAAAAGTGCAAATGTGGCTTCGAATTTTGCCACCATGGTGTGATATTACGGATCATTTGTTTGCGTAAGCTGTTCAACAAAATGTTGTGCAATAAAAGGGCCACATTTGAGTTTGTGACGTAATCGATGTAATGTTTTTTCAAGGCCAAGGGGAAAATGCATGTTTTTGTCCAAAAACATGCATGAAAAAAGTTTGGGTATAACGCGATATTGAGAGGCCCGATGATTAATCTCTAAAGTTATAATCTTTGGTAACACAATTAAGTATTCCAAGGTCAAAGGTCATCTGGGGTCAAATTAAACAAAAAAAACTCCCTTTTTCGTACGCCCAACAATTATGGGGTCTAAGGTCAAAATAGGTCAAATTTTAAAGAAGTTCAAATGACAAAAGCAATATTGCGAAGGTGTTGACCTAGGTCAAATAAATAAAAACAAAATCAACGGTGACTAATATAATGACTATTTTAAGTTTTTAAAGTCTATTCAATATCGCGTTATACCCAAACTTGTTTCATGAATGTTTCTGGACAAAATCATGCATTTTCCCCTTGGCCTTGAAAAAACATTACATCGATTACGTCACAAACTCAAATGTGGCCCTTTTATTGCACAACATTTTGTTGGACAGCTTACGCAAACAAATGATCCTTAATATCACACCATGGTGGCAAAATTCGAGGCCACATTTGCACTTTTCAAAGAAAAAAAAGTGGTGCGATACTTTTTTCCATGTGTATAGAACATTTATGCACATTTTAAGATGTAAAGGTGTGCATATTATTCAAGCGGCGTATCTAGGATGTTTTAGGGGTGGACATGATTTAGATTTGTTACCAATTACAGCCGCGGAATCTTCAAAGCAAAAATATCCGCAAAAGCTTATTTTCCAAAGTGTAAGTATCACTACTGACCCAGTTAAATAAACACCAATACGTGAAATGATTAGCTTGAGGTTATTGTAGCAAATAGGTTACTTATGAAACCAATAGGGGAGAAAACTGTGGACAAATATAATTTATTTTATAGTAACACAGTTGCCAATTTAATTTAGAGCAATCTGAACTTCTGCGGTCTTTACGTTATACTTACGATAGATGCTAAAGTAATATTTTACATCACCATCACGCGCAAGCATGAAAATTGATCTGAGAAGCAACTATTTATATATAATGGAAATGTTTTCATTACTCTCAATTCAATATCCATGGATATTACTTTAGCGCATGAAGTGCATGTAGTTAAAGTCTTATACGTACAAGTCACTTATACGTACTAGTTTTGCAGTGCGGCCTTAACACTTTCCACGCAGCAGACGTCTGCAGACGACATTCCAAAATTGCATCAAATGTTTGAAAAATGTCAAAAGTATTGAATTCTATTACCATATTTAGAATCACCATGAGAAATGCATTGGAATAAGTACAAACATGCCTGGTATCAGTTTAAGTAATCTTTGAGATAGACCTTGACATTTGGGAAAGGTTTCTGAAAAATCTGTTTTATGGTGAAACTAAGGCCTAAAAAATAGTTTGATTGGCCTAATATGACAAAAACAAAAAAGGTAGGTCGGTCGGGATTATCATTATTATTATTTTTTGAAATCACTTGCTTATGGGACTTAAAATATCCGAACATGAAAGCAAACAGTCAGAAACTATAATACTTTGTTCAATTTTTATAAAAAAATTTTTTTTTTTTTTTTTTTTTCTTTTTTTTCTTTTTTTTCTTTTTTTCTTTTTTTTTTTTTTTTTTTTTTTTTTTTTTTTTTTTTTTTCCTTCTTTTTTTTCTTTTTTTTTTTTTTTTCTTTTTTTTCTTTTTTTTTTCTTTTTTTTTTTTTTTTTTTTTTTTCTTTTTTTTTTTCTTTCTTTTTTTTTTTTTTTTTTTTTTTTGTTTTTGTTTTTTTTCCCTTTTTTTTCTTAACTTTCTTTTTTCCTCCCTTAAAATAATAAAAATTATTCAGGGTTGGCGCAGGGTCGGCGATGTATTTAGGGTCGGTCAGGTTAGGACAATCAAACTCTTTTTTGTTAGGCCTAATATCCGCGTGGAAAGTGTTAACTTGTCTCCGTCTCTTTACGATTCAACTTTGATGTCAGCTCTAATTTGACATTAATTTCTCAGAATATAATATGATTTATGAATAACCAATTGTTCAATGAAACGTAAGATATGAGATATATTTTAATAATGGTGTACTTTATTGAATTCTCCCCGATCTATTAGTCACGTTTTGAACACAAATGTTCAAAATGTATGAAGACAATCAGGTTTTCTGTCATGATTACATTTTGAAGCAAATCATCTCAAATTCAAGTCATGAAAGTGTGCGCCTGTAGGAATAAGTGTCACACAAAAGCTTGTTTAAGAAAGGTTTGAGACAGATTGGAAAAATAAGATAAAAAATGACAATTGATTGATATTTTTGGAACGCACCTTATTAACCTAAATAATGGAATCAGTTATTGATGTTGCTTGGGTTGTTTAAGATCCCGATTTTGAACCAGATTGTGTTTGAATAGTCGAATTATATTTTTATTGAATTTAATCAATATGCGATATGACAATATTGGGATTAGTTTTACTTGAGTGAATCCATTGACAAACAATTGATTAAGGTTTTTTGAAAGGAAGTCAAAATTGTCAAACTACCCACCATTGGATTACATTGGCTTATAATGAGGTTAATGAATTATTCATGAAATTTGTGTGGGGATTTAAAGAAGGCACATGTTTTCTTCAATTCAATGGAATTGAATTAGCAGATGTTGTAAGAAACATGAATTTATTAATGAGAAGAGATTCAACAACACATTTGTTCAACTTGTAGTGAAATATTACACTCCAAATTGAATATGGGATGATTTTGACACCATAACCAAGTGTCCTAATACTTTTGGTTGCTAGTAAATTATGTAATGCGCTCATTGCAATATGAACACATTTTCACGTAGGATTCGCTTCAAGTCTTGCCCGGGTGTTGGTAACCAGAAATCCGCGTATTTTGCATTACACATGCAAAACCAAAATTACTTGTTTTTCAACACTTCTTCAACAAAGTAGACAACTTTTTTATCAACTTTTTGTTCACAGTGCAATCAGTTTGTGTAAGCCGCCCTCTTCTGTGCCCGCGCTCTCAATAATCACATAAATATCACTATGTAAGTTCCGACAAGCATATGTGCCTGATCTAATGGCAGATTTGTATGACAGTCACAGATCACACTCGTTTGATTCTATCGTAAGCTCACGAGAGCGCTAGAAATCGCATTTCATTTTTCACGTTCTGTTCACTTTTATGGATTTTCATTTTCATAACGTGCTTATAACTTGATCGGGACAGGACAAATACTGATTATGTTACACTTATCGGTGAAGCTCGACTTTTGCAATCTTTACACCGGAAGTCAAGTCGGGACGTATTTTCTTTTTAAAGTGTACTTAAAGTCATAATGTTGATGAATAATAATAGATCCTTAAGTAACAGCAATTCCCGCACAATTTCAAAACGTGATTTAATGCATTTTGTAATCTGTTCATTTATATAAATGCTTTACAACGTTAAACTGAATCATCCAGAGATCGCCCGAGGGCTGAAAAACAATGGATAAATAAACGTTTTCAGGGCATTGTCTAAATTTGGATAATACTGATGTTTTCATTACCACTCGTTGATTTAGTTCCGGAATTAAGTCAAAATCAGAATAAATACTGTGATGCCATTGAGCATAAATGAGGTAATGTGTTAATGTGTGTTAAGACGTGTGTCCGGATATTCGAAAATGAGAAATATTTGACAAAATGGGTGAGTTCAGATGTGTAATACGTAGGGCGTATGCACTTAAAACACTCATGGAAACTGCACCGTAATATGGCTATAAACAATCATGCTGATTGCATACTAAGGTCATTCCCAATGACAAGTGTACGTCATTATTGCACCAACCGCACGGTAAATCATACATAGTGACTTGCCAAAAGTGGAGACATGTCGCAAGTCCCCAACTAAAGGTCAAGTAGAGATAATCCGTGTAATTCGGTGTTTAATCACTCCCTGTCGTTGGATCACGATGAGATGATCGGGGACAAAATCTAACGAACGCCAGAACCTCGAAAGTCGATAACCGTGACATTCTAGTTGACCGCTTTGTGAATCATATAGAAGTTTCTGTTTATTTCAAGCGAACAGATGGCATCGGCAGTTAACGTTAAATTATTACCTCTAATCACTCAAATGAATAGATTCATCGATGCGTATCTCAGATTAGAAAATAGGGTGTCTAAGCAATAGTTCATTTGGTTAAAGCAGTGTACATAATAATACGTGAGAAATAAACAACATAAGGCGTCGGTTCGGGTATACTGCATTTAATGGTTTTAGCTCGTAGCGATGAACAAAACCTGTCAATAGTTTAAGAACACGCGTCAACCTGATTCCGTAACCCTGATTATAAAAAGTAATGCAACGTACAGCATTTATGCTTGTGGAATAGATGGTGTGACCGGTGATGTCATGTATTTACAAATGGGACACCCTCTGTTGATTCCCTCCAGGCAGAATATACAGTCAAGTTAATGAAGACAACATGAAATTTCTTTCTAATGAATTGTAAAACTCATTTATTTTTAATTTTGTGTGTGAAATGCGATAGCTTATAGCATTCCTAAGCAAGTTTAAAGACAGTTTTGATAACAATTATCAATGACACCACAATCTAGTTAGTTAAACCTGATTTGGCCTATGTAAACTATAGGAACTCTTGCCCGGTGTGTTTTGTCTCAAATCAACAGAGGGCGTCCTAAATGTAAACAACGGTCACCTCATCTATAGGAAAGCCGATTACACACTTTGTAGTATTGCCAGGGATACTATTAATCTTGGGATAAGAAAGTCGTATACTAACGTACGTAGCGAAAACGGTCCTTTTGAATATTTGAATAAATTATGATTTTCGTCTGGAATGCGTCGGTGACCGGCGTGTTAGTCAGCATAGAATTGGTGGCGCTAAGCACGCGGTAGATTTACACACAGCTTGCTGTCAAAAATGATACTGACACTGGAATTGGTTATCCAACTCCAGCGGTTTTTGGATGAAATAATTTAGTTCCAACGTGTGATGAATTTTATGGGGTCATATAATCAAAATCCCGGGCAAAATCCATTGTTACATTGAAAGTAATGGAAATTCAAAATTAACGACCGTTCGTGTCTACCATCGTCTGCTACAATCACGTCTTATCAGTATAGCGCCATCAATTCTATGCTGACTAAATTTTAATTTAAAAGTGGACCCGATCGGCAAGCTGAGAGGCACACCCCTGGTATTGCGATGACTTCAAGATGTTGCTTCGTTACAGAATTACCCATATTCCTATTCTTGATTATTACTCAAATAGGAGCAGCTGTCGGCAAACATTGTAAAGAGTTACTCCTACTAGATACATTCCGTTAACACTACCTCCATTAATACCATTCCCCGTTATAGGAGCAGCTGTCGACACACATTGTAAAGAGTTACTCCTACTAGATACATTCCATTAACACTTCCCCTTTAGGTACCCAACATAGATATTGGTTCATAATGTCATAATGAGATCCTAGTTAAAAGTATCGCTTTTTTGTGTATTGCATCAATTCTTTAACAAATTGGTATAAATTATCTTTCTCCACTTTCGAGACACGCAGAATCCAGACATGAGATAATGGTTTGCTTTCATGTTAGGGCATGTTAGTAGTAAACGCATTAACACATTTAGTCACATTTCAAGTTGTGAATTGTCTGATAGATGAATGACGTGTTTTGTTTATTGCTGCACTAGAAAACTATTAGTGTTGTAAAAAATCGAGAACCATGAAATCCTGGTTTGCCATTTTGTATCGTAAACATTCTTGTTATTTTTGTTTATTTTAAGCGCAGTTGGTATCAGCAGTTGATGTTAAAATATCACCTCCAAAACTCCCACATGAATGACTTCATCGATGCATGTGTATAGGTTGATGAGTTCGTTTATAAGTCAAAAACAATATGTATACCCGTGTGTTATAAACAGCGCAAGGCGTTTGGGTGAGGAAAATATCCGTAATGGTTTTAGCCGGTGGCTAACAAGAAAATCGATCATAAGTTTGTTCAAACACTCCGTAACCATGGTTATAGTGCAACGCCCCATGCAATATTGATGTTTGCGGGGTGCGAACGCAATCACACCTTTGGTAACATAATAAAGACTTCCGGCAGTTTTTCCGCTATACAATTACCTTCATTTAAATTATCTCTCCATAAAAGAGCACCTGGTGACATACATTGTTAAGAGTCTACTATACTAGACACATTCCATTAACGGTGCCTATAATTATGTATAGCCTACCAGCCCCTCCACATGAATGTTGCCATTGTAAATATATCGATTAGTATCACTAACAGTTCCTGTTTTTAATAATTTTGCGTCGATTCTTAAATTAGTTTCATTTCTTAACTTTCATACCACGTAGTGTTTTAAAATATGTTGCTATAAATAAATGAAATGAGTTGCTTTCTATATGAAATGCATATTCTGCTGTAGCAGTAGAATACCTATTAGTCGAACACTTAAATTGAACAGGCACGGAACATTATGTGAATTTTATTCAGTCACAGGAAAACTGTCCGTGAGTTTTCAACGGTTGGGGCCGGCTCGCGAATATTTTCGTAACGAAGCGAGGGACCCCCTAATGTTAACCCTAAACCTAACCCGAACCCGAACCCGAACCCGAACCCGAACCCTAAACCGAACCCGAACCCGAAACCGAAATCTAACAAAAAACCTAACCAATACCCTAACACGTGTTACAATCCCTCGCTTGGTAACGAAACAAAATACCGCGGGCGGCTCTGCCCAGCAGCATCATGAAGAGACATGTGCGTTTGTTTTTAATAATTTATCCTGAACATGTAAAGTTTGCAACAATGGAACTGTGAAAACAGTTTCATTCTTATTCTTTCAAATTGATCTTTAAGAAAAGATTGTTATTGGACGGACGCACAACTACAACAACAACAAGCTTCATATGAGTAAATTAACTTATACTCTGGTTTGACTAAGCAATATCGTGTGACTAAGTATTAATGTTGTGTTTCCATGTTTCAATCAGCATACTTTGGAAAATGCGAGTACAGAAATATGAAAACATTGTGTTTCTGAAAGAAGTCAGCATTTTAATCCTATCTCTTCTGTATGATATTTCTTCGATTCTAAAAATATGTTCTCTACTCCACTTGAGGGAGTACCCATAACCAGTGCAGTGATGCATACTTATCAAAATACGTCTATAAATGTTAGAAGTTGAGTGTATAGAAAGTATAGCGTAATAAGTATCAAATTGACGTTTTATGACAGTCTAACCAGCTTAGAAACAAGAATATTTACGTATTAACCCTAAACTCTCCTACACACTATACGAAACGCGACACTGCTACAGGTTTTATTAGCCTGACCCGTATAGCTCAGTCTGTAGAGTCTCAAACTTGCACGGACGCGGTCCGGGTACAATAATAATAACAAGACATTTCTTAGGCGCTTAATACAAAAAGCCTCTGAGCGCCGTACAACAAACAAAATATGATTCAAAGAGAGCAGCAATAAAAATTTACAAAGTTAAAATGCACAGTATGAAATATAAAAATTGCAATAAAATACAGAAGAAATATACACTCAAAAATACAATAACAGTTAATAAAGTTCTAAAAATCAGTTGTAGTATTGGTTAAACAAATAAGTTTTCACAGATGTCTTAAAACGATTGATCAACTTGATTCTTCGGATTGTTTCTGGTATATTGTTCCATAGCGCTGGAGCTTGTACCGCGAAGGCCCGAGCCCCATATGTCTTTGTCCTTGGTGATTTGGGGACAGCGAGCAGTGTCAAAGTAGACGAACGTAGCGCGTTGGTTTGTACGGTGATATCAGCTCACACAGGTATTTAGGTGCCATACCGTGGAGGCATTTGAATGTTAGAAGAAGAGTCTTGTATGTGAGCCTTTGACGTACAGGGAGCCAGTGGAGCTTGAAGAGAACCGGGGTGATGTGTTCGGATCGTTTAGTGCGACAGATGAGGCGAGCAGTGGCATTTTGCAGTCGTTGAAGTTGCATTATGAGTTTATCCGGAAGACCTAGCAGAAGACTGTTACAGCAGTCAATTCTTGAAGTAATAAACGCGTGAGCGAGCTTCTCTGTAGCAGCCTCATCAAGATATTTTCTGAGCTTTCCTAAGCGGCGAATACACGCCCATCCGGCACGACAAATAGTTGAGATGTGCTTTTCCATTACTAGGGTATCGTCGAATAGTATGCCCAAGTTTCTAGCTTCATGAGATAAATCAACCAAAGAGTCTCCAATTGTGAGGGAGGTCGGGGGATTGCAAGCAGAGAATTTGGAGTGAAAGTAAAGAATTTCAGTTTTAGCATCATTGAACTTCATCTTGTTCTGAACTGCCCAGGCTTTGATGTCTTTGATACAACCTTCAAGGCGGTCTTGGAGTCGCGATCACAGGGGTCAAAACACAGATACAGTTGTGTGTCGTCCGCGTAGATGGTGTGGTCTAATCCATGCAAGTTGATTATGTCACTAAGCGGAGCAGAGTAGTAGGTGAATCCAGGTGCACCTGCAACTGAACCCTGAGGGAATCCAAATTGAAGATGATGCGGAGTTGAGACTGCCTTTCCTACAGAGACTGATTGGGATCGTTCATGCAGGTAAGACTTGAACCAGTTAAGGGCAGTGCCTCCGATACCATAACGCTGTGATAGTCTTTGAAGGAAAATGTCATGGTCAATCGTATCGAAGGCAGCGCTGAAGTCTAACAGAACAAGGATGGCTTCCTGTTTACCATCAATAGCACGGAGTAGGTCATTTTGCACTCTGAGCAATGCCGTTTCACAGCTGTGGTTGGGGCAGTAAGCCGACTGAGCATTTATAAGCAAGTTGTTGGAGTCCATATAGCTTTGGATTTGTTGCAAGCAGCATCTCTCAATGAGTTTTGCAATAAACTTAAGCTGCGACACAGGTCTATAGTTCTTGAGTGACTCCTTATCAAGTCGAGGCTTCTTGAGAGTGGGACATACATGAGCGATTTTCAGGCATGATGGAATTGTACCCGTAGAGAGCGACATGTTCACCATTGAGGTTATTACTGGCAGGAGACTGTCAAGACATTTCTTGAGGAGCCATGTTGGAATACAGTCAAGGGGGCAGCTCTTAGTTGGAGAGTCAAGGATGATCTTCCTGACTTCTTCTGCAGTTAGCTCAGTGAATCCATTTAAGGAGGTAGCACAAGATTCATTTAGTGTCACTGATAGAGCAGGTGGATCACAGGAGTCTATATCAGAGCGAATGGTGTTAATCTTCTCTTCAAAGTAGTCAGCGAAACGTTCAGCAAGTTCCTGTTCAGATTTATGAGATGGAAGAGTGCGTTCTGAGTTAGGATTGCTGAGCTGCTTTACCGTCCTAAAAAGATCTTTTGTACTGCTGTCAAGGATGTGTGACTTATGATAGTCAGTCTTTGCGTTGTCGAGCAGTTTCTTATAGGACTTGCAGTGATCTTTGTAGACCTGTTTATCTACCTCAAGTTGTGTTTTGATGCATCTCCGTTCAGCTCTGCGTTTTTCCTGTTTTGCTTGCCTCAGCTCATCAGTATACCAGGGGGCACTTGATCGCACAGTAACAGTTTTCGTTACAAGTGGAGCGTGACTGTCAAGCAGCTCAAGTAACACAGTGTCAAATTGAACAGCAAGATCGTTTAGGTACGATCCCCGGTGCGTGAGGAGACTGATTTTCCCACAAAAACATGCCCGGGAAGTTAGGGTTAAGCTGTTCCAAAAAATAATTAGCCTCTCTCGCAATCGCCCTATCAAAAGATCATTAATCTGTGTAAAGTATCAAATAGTTGATAATGTATATAAAACATTTATTTCTGTTTTCTCACAACTGGGAATATTAAGCTCACCTTCGGCAATTGCTATATAACTGGTAATGGCTATATTGATTCACCAAATAGGGGAAAAAGATAATATAAAAAGTAAAAGAAAACGCACGAAAATCCCCGTCAATTTCGTGTGAAGCACAGTGCTGATCATTAAGTAAACATGCGATTGCTTAGATTGTATTTTGGATGACTGCTAGAAATCATGATGAAATGAATTATTGTTTGTTTAGACCATGAAATGACTAGAATCCCCAATAGGATTATTACTGTGTAAATACTGTCCTGAAAAAGAAGGAAAAAGTTTAAGCTCCTATTTCTAAAATGATCAAATATGACCATCGTCAATTTCATGGTTATGATTGGCGATACTGAGTCACTTCGATGATTTATTTATCGATTAAGTGAAATATCGCTTGGCAGAACAAGCGTGTAATATAGTTACCGCTCGTATTTATATTTGAACAGATATGATTAGAATTGATATTTCAAATAGAGATTTATCTATACTGATATATGAGAAGGTCATTAAGGAACGGGTTTTGGAAAACGAGATTTTGAAACTAATTTGTAAAATTGAGATTTTCATTTAGCAAAGTAGGTCTACTTGTTGACCTAAAAATGTGACGCGGTATCACATTTGAATATATTTGCAATTTGTGTTACTGTGTAGCGAATAGTGCGAAAGCGAGCGTACGAACCATAGTGAAAATTGTAGATATGAAATGAGCAGTACTGTTAATGACCCGATGGAATCAACTGTCAAATTCTGCAAAAAAAATCTAATATAAAATGCTGATTTTATTTTAAATGAAAAACTCTTGCAGCGCATCTGCCACACGCAAAGTTGTACACGTGGTGCACACACCGTTAAGTCTGACGTATCGATTACATTACTTTAGCAACCCTAACGGTTCACTGAACTCTCGCCTTACTCCAGCGCTCTGTTCGTCAATTACGACGTATGCAATTACTATCCCTAAATAAGTTGTAACGTTCACAACGGTATCATAACTATACTATAGTAATTACCTTCCCGTTCATGGGCTTTTAGGTTTTTAATGTCAAGGGTAGTTGCTTTATGTTTTGAAAAGCGAAGACTGCTAAATGAAATGTAATGATACCGACATTTTCAAATTTCATTTAAAATTGCAATGTGTTAGTTTGCCTTCGAAGAGCAATTTCGTTTTTCAATTAAAGTCCACATTGTGTTTCAATATAGTTTTAAAATCCGGTTAAATATATCACATGGCTTGTTTTATGTTACACAAACTGGGTTGCAAGGATATTGATATCGAATTTACCGAAGGGGATACACGAGATCAATTGTATTTAAGGGTAAAGAAATAAATGCCCATGAAATTACTACTGACTGGTGATATTCCTGTTTTATTATCGGCTGACAAAATTCTTTCAATAAAACTCGTATGAGTATGTTATTACCAGTGAACGGATTGTCACAGTATGCATCCTCTTTTCGGTCAATGTTTCCAGTTTCAAGGCCTGTCTTTATTCATTTGTTAAACTAGCCATCCATCTGTAGGTAGAACAATAGTGGCTATATTACAAGATAATGAGAATAGGTTCATCTATATTTTCTGTATATATTAATGTGATATAAACACCTCTTATCGTACAAATCTTATAAAAAAAGAGAAACAGTACTCAATGATGTTTCACTATAAACACTGATTATTTATCAGACTGACAATTCGGTATACTGTACATGTGCCTAGATGCTATACTAATGTCCAATTATTGAATATACATACACCCTTTGTGATTGTCAGCATCTATAAGTCTGTGAGTAGTAGTCTGAATACCTAGTCTGGTGAATATATGGTTGTAAAACAAAAACCATTCTCGGTCCAAAGCAACTTTGTCAAACACGAATAAAGATAGGCATATTTTACACAGGTGGTGTGTGATTTCAAATTCTACGCAAGGCATCTTTTAATTTTAACTTTTATTGTCAATTTTTAACCAATTTTACCCTTGTTTGTATCGATAGCCCACGGGCATTTCATTCCTGAGCGACCAATAACGCTCTCCAAAAATACTATAAAGATGCAAAACTGTACAAATCAATACAGTACAAATCAGTACAATACAAAGTCATACAAACATGTATAAGCAAATAATGGTGATATTCAGAAATATCGGTGCAATAGAATAGTAACGATGCTCAATTTGGGCGCAAAATGCCCGATGTCAAGTAGGTCGGACCATATCATGCACAAAGGTAAGGATATGATTCTCAGGACAATCGCTATCTTACATCTCAACGTACGTCTTGAGCCCAATCCACATAGACACAAGGAACTAGATTGATTGGAAACTCCATATTGATGTTGACCAAACACGCTGCTGGTCAAGCAATGGGCTGTCTGTTTTCAATTTATACTTTGGACACAGGTCTCGTGAACGAAATTAAGAAGGTTTTAAAAGGAGACGTGCGGTTTGTCCGATATTGAGTGTAAAAGGTTTGAACAAACAGTCTGACTCTGTATCATTTAATGATACTCAGCTACAGGAAAAATTTAAAAAGGTTAGATGTGCTTTTACAATGAAAAATAAGTCTTCAACGTGATGTTTAAATCGTTCATATATCACTGTCAAATGATGTGATATGAAAGATGGTAGGGGTTGTGGGGAAACTGGAATATGGGTATGTTTCCTTCAAAACATACTGAAAGTAAAATGTATAGTGATGTATTGCCTGCTTGTCTTTTATCCTCGCAACTTTCACGCAGCGTGTCAATGCTACAAAGGTATTGTTTTCTATTCGACATTTGTTGGGAGAACAAAAAACGTTTTAATAAGATAGAAGGCAAAAGCATGAAAAGTCAATTGGAAATTTCACATGACCATGAATTGTTTTCAGAGTTTGGATGGCAAGCTGTATTAGAGTTTTTCAATTAAGAAAATAAAGCGTGTGATGAGCAAGAGGTTGATATAAACTGTTTGTTAACCAGTGCATTTGTCAACGATACGGAAAGTTCTAATCTTCAGTTTTGTCCATGGCGTGTTCGTAACGAAATTCGACCACTGCTACTAAATATGCAATAATATCTGTCATTAACAATATCCGACGCATAGCTGTAGCAGCCGATGTTAGCTCTAATCAGGCTCTTATGACAATCTGATCATAAACAGGCCAAAGTGTTAATAAACAGACTCTTTAAGTAGTTATACACTTCCCTTTAGGGAGTATTTACCGGATATTGAGGGCACCACTCACATTACAAATCGACAGCATGATCTACAGTTAATGATATTGAACACGTCATCGACCGCCTGCTTGGCCAATCGATTATTCCCGCCGAAAAAATAGTGTTCAGCAAACTGACCGCACGCACATGTATTAGATATTAGAGTATAGAGTACAAGGCCACAAAAAACCTGGTCTATGGACAAAGGGACCTTGTATTTACTTGTATATTTTCGCTTACAAAAATTGTTTACTTAACTATGTTAATACCTAATTGAAATTTAAAACTAAAATCCATTGTTGTTAAGCCTAATTATGCGCACTGCAAAAATAAGAAAATATCTTATATCACGTTAACTAGTAAGGATATAATGTGATCATCCACCACAAACCCATTGTAAAGTAGCCAGGGCCTTTTCAGAGATATAGCTTAATAAATTCAAGAAAATTCAATAAAAAGCAAAGGATTTTCAAGAGAATTTTTGATTATTTAAGTGCAAGCAAACTGTAAAAACAATTGCTACACTTTAAGTCACGATGACTTACTCCACTTTGACTTGTGAGTTGTATTGGATAGGCCTACGCATTATAGTATGTGTTACAATTAATTTGGTAAACCTTAAATAACACTTGACGCAAGCAAACTGTAAACAAAAATTGTTACACTTTAAGTCACGACGAATTACTCCTCTTTGACTTGCGAGTTGCATTGGAAGGGCCTACAAATTACAATACAAAATGTATGTGTTACAATTAATGAGGTAAAACCTTAGATAACGTTTGATGCAACCAAACTATAAATTAATCCTCTTTAACTTGCGAGTGGCATTTGAAAGGTCTTTAAATTACAATATGCGTTACAATTAATGTGGTCAAACCTGAATTGCTCCTCGTTGACTTGTGAGTTGCATTAGACAGGCCTTCAAATTACAGTTTGTGTTACAATTAATGTGATAAAACCTTAATTAACATTTCATGCAAGCAAACTGTAAAAACAATTGTTACACTTTTAGTCACGATAACTTACTCCACTTTGACTTGTGAGTTGCATTGGATAGGCCTACGCATTATAGTATGTGTTTCAATTATTTGGTTAAACCTTAACATTTGATGCAAGCAAACTGTGTAATGATTTTTAACGGACATATTGAAGGGGGAAAGGGGGAAACCCCGACCGACCGACCAAACCCTACGTTTGCCTATAGAACAGGGGTTTCTACAGGGGTTTCTTCGTCGCCTAAATATTATTTGAAATGTGTCTTTTCCTAGAGAGGTCTATATCTGAACTCTATATCCTATATAGACCTCACTGTAGGAAAGGACAAATTTTGATTTAATTACACATATATATGATATTTACATCTCCCCACCTCCACGTATTTTATTTATGAGAATCAATTTTACATATAATTGGGACGAAATAGATGTTTAACTTTCCAAAACAAGACTGTTAAACGTTTACATAGCTCAAAAGAGATCTATGGCTAGACGGCTATGTTGATGGTTGATTAGCTTGACTAACCAGAATAAATATTTCAAAAACATCAGATTGGATGTTTGAGGGGGGGGGGGGTGGAAGAGATCTTTTCACAAAGATGACAGGTTTCTAAACGTTTTAATTCAACTGAGTGCAACTTACAGCGTGTCCCAAAAAACTGGGTCCAAAACTTTCAGAGCTTATAACTTAAAATATGGGAAACACAGATGCTTCATGTTTGGGAATATAAAAGTAAATATATCTGACATTATTTGGTGAAATTATGCGACCAATCGGATGTAAGGGTTTAGAAATACAAAGCTTTGCATACAGCGTGGTCAGAACCCGTTTTTTCCGATTTTGCCCATGAACCGTCCATGCGTTGCATTTGCGCATCGTACTGACGTTATCAAAGTTTTGCCTTTGACTTGATAACAATGACTTACTCAGGGAAATCTTCGTCATAAGGGGGATAAAAAGTGTAAATACCTATGATTTTTGTTAGAAATATCAATAAATAATATTATGAGACACTGCCATCTTTGAAGCAGTTCAAGAACCATTTGTTCAAAATTGGAAACCAGCTGTTAAGTCAGTCATCTCATCAAAGGAATTAGAGGCAGGGCTGGAACTTCCTTTTTTCAACCAGCCAGTCGGGATCGGGCAGGTAACTCACAAAAATACCTGCCCAACAGAAGTTCCACCAGCCAGTGTAACTTTCACACTTGCACCGTGCGTTTGAAATTGTTTACCCGCCAGTCGGTTGCCGGGGTACTTTTTCCCGACACAAAATATACCCGCTATGGACAGGTGGGCGGGTGCTATTTCCAGGCATGGTATCAGGGTAACAGTTACTCTGTTTTTGTATATTCAACGACAAGGTTACTGCAATGGGTATTTATAATGCTGAATATTGATCCAAAATACCTATAATTTAACCCTTTTCTACCAAACATAAGAGATTTCGGAGAATAAACACCATGCACATGATGTAGGGAAAACTTGCACACAACGCAAATGCAAGGCATAAGGTGGTTTATTGCTAAATTGGGGAAAATGGGTTCTAACCACGCTCTGTTGAAAGCTTTGTATTTCAGAAAGTTGCCATTTGATTGGTCTCACATTTTAACCATTTAAGGTCCAATATGTGTACCTTAATATCCTAAAATATGGAGCAGCTAGATTTTCAACTTTTTAATTTACAAGCTCTGCAGATTTTGGACCCAGTTTTTTTGGGCACGGTCTGTTTGATATCCCGCAAGCTATCAATTCCATTTGTTATATCCGCTAGATTAATTTGTGAAATATAGGAATCTCAACATGTCATCTGAAATAAACACCATGCAGTGTATAGAACTATACCAAGCTGGCCTCAACTTTTGGGGACGATTATACAGTACAGTAGCCAGGAGATATAAATCACCATGTTAACCGAGATTTTAGAGTAGGCCTATGTATCCATGGGAAATTTCACATACCAAATATGATAATGAAATTCAAAAATGTTGACATTTTTAAACATTTTGTAAAACTTTGGAATGTCGTCTGCAGCCGCCTGCCGCGTGGAAAGTGTTAACAAGCTGCTGATGGGTATATGGGCACAGGTTACACTTTAAGACTTTTAACGTCTTGTCCACATAATTAAGACGGATTCACGGGAAACGTGCTTTTCTTCAATGTCTCTATGTTTAATGTGAGTTCGTCGTACTGTCACGCTATTCATGATGGTTTTTACGATAGTTCGTAACTTTTACGTAGGGGTTATTTTTTCGGAAGAAACACAATCAAAACTCGCATTAAAAAGGCTTTCATATTAGTAAAATCTAAAAAGCTATGTGATCAGGGTTCCGTGCCTATGATGTATGCGTCTGTCAGCACATCGTGATTTAATATATTATACGTCTAAACTAATTAAGCCAAATTACATTCATGGATATAACCAGTACGGGACGAACATTGATTTTGGGGTCTGTACAGCGTTCAGGTAATAGTCGATACTGATTTATAATCTAATTTGTCTTATATCATTTATTTACCATTATGCATTGGTTCTAAGTAATTCAATAACTTCTTCCAGGAAACTAGTTCCGGGTTTTCCTAAGACCTTTTTAAAGTAGAAAGAAGTTACGACGTAGTAACGATAGAAAAATTCAAAGTTTAGACCTTCCAGTTATCAGTTGAGCACTTTTAAGCTATCTCGAAGCTTTTAGACCGGTCCTGAGAAATGGTCTGGTTGGCTTATGGGCTAGAGAAGTGTGATACACTTTTAGTGATTAAACACCATTGAAAGTGTATGCATGCCAATCTAGTCCAGGGTTAACCAGTCACACAATCAGTATCTTTGTCGTCTGACGATTGCGTTAAGCATGAAACTCAGAGTAACGACTCCCTTTCTCGGAAGGTCTAAACTTTGAATTTTTATATAGCTCTTCCTTTATTGGAATTGAGCACTTTGATTCGAATGATAGTCTAACCATGAAATCGATTCGATGTTCATGACATTTTATGTTATGCTCCTGACTTTTTATCAGTTGAGCACTTTTAAGCTATCTCGAAGCTTTTAGACCGGTCCTGAGAAATGGTCTGGTTGGCTTACGGGCTAGAGAAGTGTGATACACTTTTAGTGATTAAACACCATTGAAAGTGTATGCATGCCAATCTAGTCCAGGGTTAACCAGTCACACAATCAGTATCTTTGTCGTCTGACGATTGCGTTAAGCATGAAACTCAGAGTAACGACTCCCTTTCTCGGAAGGTCTAAACTTTGAATTTTTATATAGCTCTTCCTTTATTGGAATTGAGCACTTTGATTCGAAAGATAGTCTAACCATGAAATCGATTCGATGTTCATGACATTTTATATATATATTATGCGGGAATATTATGCTGCTCTGATCGCTGATCAAAAACACCATTGATTGTGTATTCGCATTATCATATGTGTGCTGGATCTGCGATCAGAGAAGCATCTATTCGCCTGATGATTGGACAAAATGACCGTATGGGATTGTCCATGAAACTCAGAGTAGCGATAATATTCCGGAAGGTCTATACCTCTGAATTTATTATATATATATATATATATATATATATATAATTAATGATGTACAGCAAATTAAAATCCTAACATCGTTGTTGTTACTGGCAGTTTCATGTGACCCTATCGGGGCACAATCTTCAGACAAACTGATGCTGTATGTACAGTACTATAGACATCCCATTGTACCATAAAAACCAATATCGGGAAGGAATTTTTCAAACTCCTGACCCGCCACTTCCCAAAGGGATCTCCGCTGCATACGATATTTAACAAAAACACTGTTAAATTAAGCTATTCATGTATGGAGAATATGAAATCCATAATAAGCATCCACAACAAGCGTGTGTTGACGAAGGCCCCCGCTACAAACGACCGTACATGTAGTTGCCCAAGTAAATCAAAGCCTAATTGCCCGCTAGACGGTTACTGCCTATCCAAAAACATCGTTTATAAAGCATCTATTACAGCTGATTCCTCCCCTACAAAGCAATACATCGGCCTAGCCAGCACTACATTTAAAGAAAGACTAGGAAACCATACACAATCTTTCAAGAATAAATCATTATCCCTTTCAACCGAACTATCAAAATACGTTTGGAACTTAAAGGATAAAGGCACACCGTACAACATCAAATGGTCCATCATTCAGAAGGCAGCGCCCTACAACCCAGCCAACAAGCGCTGCAATCTGTGCCTTGCGGAGAAATATCATATCCTGACTGCACCAAGAGACTCCACCCTCAACAAACGATCTGAACTCATATCAAAATGTAGACACAAGCGCAAATACAAACTCATAGCCTTTGATGTAACGTAACTTTTTTCTTGTCTGGCCCAAGTTATTATATATTAACTCCAAATGCTCCCTGATCTGTGCATTAGGGTCAATTTTTAGGTCAAGTGTATATATGATACAATGGGATGTCTATAGTACTGTACATACAGCATCAGTTTGTCTGAAGATTGTGCCCCGATAGGGTCACATGAAACTGCCAGTAACAACAACGATGTTAGGATTTTAATTTGCTGTACATTATTAATTATATATATGCTCTTCATATGAATCGAGCACTTTGATATCGGACAGTATTAATCTACATCTCTCTCTCTCTATATATATATATATATATATATATATATATATATATATATATATATATATATATATATATATATATATATATATATATATATATATATATATATATATATAACTCAATGTTTAACACTCTACCTTAACTTTAAGGTATCACTGAAAGTTTTCACTTAACTCAAGTTTCACTTTCACTACGTATATCAAACAGTTATCATTGATTGTATCTCTCAATGTTTTAAAATCAATGTTTAACGTTTTACTTTACTTTATATCTTACAGGACTCACTGACGAGATCTGCCCATACAATGTTTGCCCAGACATACCCAGAAATACCTCGACTGCAGCAGACGGGAAAATCCTTTGTTATTGCGACGAGGAATGTACATTCTACAATGACTGTTGTTACAACTATCAATACAAAGAACAGTTAGGTGCCGCAGTAGATGCGCCTGTTTTGCCTTGTGTTCAATTGAATGTCACTAATATGAAAACAACAAATATTATAATTGGAAACATATCTCTTGTGCAGGGTTTTCGAATGGTTACCGAATGTCCAAGCACGTGGTACGATGACGTTACCAAATCAAATTGCGAAACACCTAATCAAAGTGATTTCATTTCGAAAACGCCAGTTACGGACACCAGTCGCAATGTTAGCTTTATGAATGTATACTGTGCTATTTGTCATGAAGTGCCCTTACAAAGGATCACATTTTGGAAGTATGAAGTCTTTAAATGTGATGAAATCTTTGGGATGATGATCAACAAAATCGTTAAGAATGGTCAATGGTACGCAGCTCTGACAAATGCGGATAATGATTGCAAATCTATAAAATATACTTTACCGAGTCAAGTGTCAGCAAGACCATGTATTGTTAATCAGGTCTCAGATTGTCCCGCTGATTATCCAGATGACATTATGGTGAAGGATTGTCAATCCCATATTGCACTGCTTCCAGATGATTTCACACTGTATCGTAATTCATTCTGCGCGCGGTGTCACGGAAGAGAAATGGTCAATAGTGCATCAGACGCATGCGCAATGATACTGATACCCTCACCATTAAACGTTCCGCCACTTAGTATTTTGTTTGGGTTTCAGCCAGAAGATACTGAAATGTCGTCACAAAAAGAAAATGCCGGTACCTTTTCTGATCTACGGTGTCAGCAAAATGAAATGTACGACCCTTTTGTAACGAAATGCAGAGTGCTGTTTTGTAAGGATGGTTTTAAAATTAAAAATGGAATCTGTGTCCCTCATTTTAACAGTCAAGCAAACTGCACGCTGAACAAAGGTACTATCAAGGCTAAGGTACGTGTTCCAAATGACGCCCCTACCTCCAGCAGATGTCGGCAAACTGTATTAGATATTTGTCCTCCATTGGAAAGATTACTTGAAGTATGGAATGTTACACTAAGCAATTGCAGTGATATTGACCTCAACAGCCCAGGTGCACTGCACAATGACATTCAGCGCAATTATACTACGCCAATGAATAATTATAGGTATTTTGAAATTGAACTTAAAACGGAGAATATTTCCATGAAAGATATTGAAGATAAGCTTATTTTTGAAATTCAGAATAAATACAATGCTTGTGAATTGCAATACATGCGGATCACAACACAGTGTTATGGGAATTGGTCTGCGCACAATTCATGTACAAAAGAAAGCTATAATTGGAATGATATTGTCATTCAGGGCAGTACGGCATTAGTACAAAGTACATCGAGATATAATTTAAATGAAACTCCCTTTGATATAACGTATACTTTCTACAATATCAACCAATCTTTAGCGCAGATGTACACCTTTTATATATGCAATGAACAATGCCCTGAAAGAAGCTTCGGACCCGGGACCTACATATTTAATGGGACCAGCGTAATCCTTTCAGAAAGTGGGATTATATTATCCGAACACCAATATAGGTGGTCGGACAATTACATTTACGCGTGTGCCAATTTGATATCAAACAAAAATATCATCTTTCAGTTTGATCAAGTCCAGGGCATCTTAACCTTGATTGGCACAATCTTTTCTTTGATGGCGCTTTTAATAAGTTTTGTGACATATGTGCTATTTCCGTCGTTACGAAATCTCCCTGGAAAGTCGGTGATGTGCCTCATTGTGGCACTCTTTACGGGTCAATCCATGCTCCTGTTGGTTGGAAATACAACTAACAATCAACCATTTTGTACTGCAGTTGCTATCATCCTTCATTTTATGTGGTTAGCCTCGTTCTCATGGACAAGTACCGTTGCTTTCTATTTATCACGAACGCTTGGTACTCAAGCAAGGCCCCGTGCCACCGAACACCGTGACTGTGATAAGAAGTTTCTACAATTCTGTCTACATGGCTGGGGAACACCTTTTATTATTGTGTTTATCTGTGTGCTTATAGAGTTTGGATCCAATAGACATATCACGTATGGAACACAAACGGTGTGTTGGATTGGTAATAAACTAGCCTTAATGACGTCCTTCTTTGTACCAATTGCGGCAATGCTGTTAGTGAACGCCTTTTTATATGCAAGAATTTTGATATTCTTTACATTTCGAGGAGGACTTTCCAGTGAACCAAGTATGGATAAATTACGCAAGAAGAGACTCAAGAGAGATTCTATTGTTTCTCTCAAGGTTGGTAACATTATCTGCTCTTTTATCATGAGGTTAAATTGCCCATCAATATGAAAGCCTCAATAAATTAGTTTGATACCGTAGAATTGTCTATAGGAGCGCATCCTCGATGTTTATACGGTATGTTATCAGGCAAGTACAAATTGTTACAGAAGCTTTGACTAGATGAAAGCTCGGTTATTTTTTGTGGCTTCCGCGGTGGCGGTGGCGCATAGGTAGGTTCGCCTTTTATATCAAAACCCGTCCTATCTCCATTGCATTTTTATCATTGTAAACACTAAATTTCATATCATACTGATTACATTTCGTCTCGCCTCTTGTTCTTTAAGCATACAATGGGATAATTCTAATATTTCCCAGAAAATTTGTATGAGCTATCACAGACTATCATATAATGCTTTATAACCTCCAGCTATTAATATTGACGTTATATCTTACCACTTCTCTTTTTACCCTATATATTTACACAATACAGGTTGCTTTTCTAATGGGATTCACATGGGCGTTCGCTTTCATGGCATACTGGACAGAACTAGACACACTATGGTATGTGTTCATAATCTGCAATTCTTCCCAAGGCGTGTACATATTTCTCGCCTTCACCTGTACGCCTCAAGTCAAAAGCCTGTGGAAGGTGAAACTGCTGCAAATTGACGAGGCAAAGCAAACTCATAAAGCCGAACGGCACCGGATGGTTGAACGAACTTCAAGCCCTGCTGGGAGGAATGAAGTTACTACGTATACACAAGGAAGTCCAAAGGCAAGTCCTGTTACAAATAGAGGGAAGTTGCAGCGTAGCATCGCGGGAAGCTTCAAGGGCAGCTTCAAGGGCAGTTTCAAGGGAAGTCCAGTTACAAGCAAAGTGTTTACAGAAGGAGGTGCGCGGGAAAGCCCGCTTGCAGGGAGGAGTCACGAACAGGGGAGCCTAAAAGGAAGCCCCGGGGGAGGCTCAATAAAACTGAAAAGACAAGCCACGTTGACACACGAGGTCCCAATTACACAGAAAGTAGTTATACCAGGAAATCCTCAGGGGTGGCCAATGGGTCCCCAAGACAGTCCAATTACAAACGTATGAAAACAGGTGTATTTTCTTTTCAATTCTTTTCAATTCTGATCAGGGTTCCATGGAGGGCTCGTCAAACAATACACATTATTATCTTTGTTCAGGTATATTAATGTTAACACTTTCCACGCGGCAGGCGTCTGCAGACGACATTAAAAAATGTCACAAAATGTTTCAAAAATGTCAAAATAATTATATTTCATTACCATATTTGGTATCACCATGAGAAATGCATTAACATGAGTACAAACATTCCTAGTATTGGTTCAGTAATTTTTGACATAGGCTTTGAAAGTTGGGAAAAGTTTCTGAAACATCTGTTTTAAAATGTTAGAACTGATAGCCGCGTGGAAAGTGTTACACATAATAATGTACAATATGATATGATATTTGTACTTGATCCTGTACATGCTAATGTATTAAGAATATGTTACTGACACTAGGCATGCATGCCAAGGTCAGAAAATGACATGAGCATGCGCCACAAACAGCGTCAGAACAAGGGAGTATGATACAAATAATTTCTCTGTGGAATGCCGCGAAAGCGTTTCAGAACACATCTTGTAAAGTATTGCCACACAGAAACTACTGGTTAACTATCCTCCTGGTTCACTTTTAGTACGGCATGAATAATGGTTATATTTCAGATTACACTACACACTACACTACCATGGAGATCATTAACTGTTTGTGATTAAGTCGATCTGTAGAGATCTCCGCAAATATCATGTGATGATAAATGTATCTTAAAGGAACTCCTGCCTAATTAAGCTTAGACCAGTAATGTTGAGAGAAGTTGAGTTTTTAGGTAACATTAGGCGATATCAATACAATTATGATCACAATATGAGTTTGATTATTCAGATTTCACTTTGGTATTCACCGTATTCAATAAGACGATTTAAAACAAAATAACGACCTATATGCCTGCCCACACTATGAACGAGTAAACTGGCAGGTTATTCGATCTTTGCAAGGATCCGCCATTTGCGAGGTGAGCCTCGAACTGGAATCAGATTGAATGAAAATGTTGCATCATTTCACAATGTTTCACTGCATGACCAGTCATATTGTGCAGACTGCAGAGAGAGTCGAACTAGAAACATGCTGTTATGGAATAATCCCATTCAATTCGGTACCAGTTCGTGGTTCTCCTCGCAAATGATGGATCATGCAAAGGGCGAAAAGCTGATTATTCCAGCCGGCAACACTGAACACTGATACCATGATTACACCATTGGGCAATTATGGAAGAATAGCGGGAAAATAATTCAACTTTTGTATTAAAGGTTAACGGTGTCAAATATATCAGTGTATATAATCATGTCAAGTAAAATGAGGTTGTACTTTAAGTGATGAGAATAGTTGAAATCTATTTCTGTTCAAAATATTTTCGTTGAAAATGGTGATATTATCATAACTGTTAATCTTCCACTCTTTTTTAAACCAAAAGCCATTTTGTATTTCTTCGCTGTGAAAAAGGACCAAATATATTCTATTAGGACCATATCTGTGGTACATATCATTTAATTCAAAAAATTAAGAACTATTATATACATATCATATAACTCAAAGTTTAAGAACTATAATATAATATATCAACGATTGCCTGTATTGTTCATTAAAATGTATGTATCAAGAACTATATAATGAGTACAGAAAACACTATGAAAAATAGTACTTTCAAAACTATGTAAAGCACTTTTAAAATAGCTGTATGAAAAATTAATTAAATACAGGGTGTCCCAAAACTGTCGATACCTTTTTAATGCGTTGTCCATCTTAGTCCATTATCTGTGAGTGGTACCGTGTGCATGAATGAGGCACTCGGTTACTCTTCACATCAATGACCTAGACCATCAGACATACCAACAACTTGAGGGTAGACAATTGGTACCCTGGCAGTTGCTCGCTGGAGGACGTTTTCAAAATGGCCGCTAAAATCCAGCTTATTAGCATATTGAGGCTTGAAAAGGTTTTACTGTTGAGATAGAGTTGAGTACTTTTGGTAGCATGAATGGTTGGTAAATATAAGTATACAAATATATATTAAATGTTCAAGATGGTCGTCAAATGTTTAAAATGGTCCCCAAATGACAAAAAAAAAAACTTTCAACATGGTTTCCTGATATAGTAAGGTTATTTTAATAATAAGATCTTGTATAAATTA
The DNA here is from genome assembly GCA_035610835.1 of Ophiura sarsii. Lineage (NCBI taxonomy): Eukaryota > Metazoa > Echinodermata > Ophiuroidea > Amphilepidida > Ophiuridae > Ophiura > Ophiura sarsii. The sequence continues at coordinate 75,284,374 of CM069444.1, forward strand.
TAAGATGCCAGGACTAAAAAGATATATTCATCAGGTTTAACCAATCCAAAATCGCTGCCATAATGCAAAAATAGTAATTAAACAGCCAAAATACATCATTTAGAGCTAAGTGCAGTTTTACAGTTCGGAAGACTTTATTCTGTACTTTTTTGTCAACACGGATAGCCGTTATTGTGTATCACAATTATTCTAAAAGCCTTCTCTATCCAAAGATGTTTTAGTTCTTTCTTACATGTACTACCACTTACTATTCATTTATATTTCTGGTTTTAAATTTTGCATGGGTTTTCTATGAGATTACAAATCGTTTTGTGTTGGGCAATTATACTGGTATTGCATCGCGTGCAACATGTTGTCATCCGGTATGCAAACCTCACCAACAGTAAAAATGCATGGCGTTTCCTAGTATCATCAAAGATGTAATACTCGTCTTGAGAATTTTAAACACTTTCCACGCGGCTATTGGTTTTTCCCTATACAAAACAGATTTGTCAATAACCTTTCCCAGCTTTCAAGGTCTATCTCAAGGATTAATGAACCAACACTAGGCATATTTATACTTATGTCAATGCATTTCTCATGGTGATTCCACTTATGGTAATAACATTCAACAATTGTGACATTTTTGAAACATTTTGTGACGTTTTGGAATGTCGTCTGCAGACGCTTGTCGCGTGGAAAGTGTTAAGATTTCATTCAGTGCACGCGCCATTTTTACCCCAAACGTGTCCAACGCATCTTTTTAAAATAAATACACAAACGGTTACGAAACTATAGCTTGCTACGTTACCTGCTAAACCATCACAACGAAGACTATCTAGTCGAAACATTGTGATCATATCTTTAATTTCGCCTTGTCTATCTAATTCATCTCCCATTTGCTGTTGGGAAAGGAATGGTATTTTAGCATAAAACCCTTTAGGTTCCTGCCATTCACGAGAAAATATTTGATTGTATAGTGCCTCATGGAATTGTCTGATGTCGTCAAAAGTGCCACGACTGAGTGTCGGGATTTCAGAGGTTAAAGTATCATTTGGATCTCACCCCATTCTCAGTCAAACGTGACTTACGCATCTCCGTAAAATAAATACACAATCGTAGCTGACAAATACGACATCAAGGCACTGCAATTTACAACTTACTATGTTGAGTGTGTCACCGTCACACTTCGTCAAGCAAATCACCCATATTTGATGGCAGTTTACGGAGTGTTACAGTTTCACACGCAAAGTAGCCAGATTTACAGGTATGTTTTATAGTTTCATTTTAAAATTGAGCATTTTATCTTCAACTGTTTGATGACTTTAGAACATCACGGAAGTGTTATAGTTTGCTTTATTAAAATGTAAAGTATCAAAAGGCGAAGCAAGTATTGCATATCACCAAGTTTATAGAGAATGCCACATCGATAGAGTTTGAGAAGACATATCGAAATTAAAATACTGGTACTTTAAAACATGTACATGTATAATAAAGATCTCTGATTAATATACAGTGTGTTGTCAGGATGGGCAAATCATCCCTTTGTAAGACTTCACTGGAAATTAGTAACTTTTAGAACTTTTTGGTCCTCCCAGGAAAACCTTTTAAGATTCTATATATTAAACCTAACCCTGGTAAATCCAACGAAATCCAACAAAACCCAACAGAAGCATGGCGCCTGTAGAACCCCATTCCCCAATTTTAGCAATCACACAAAGGTGTATAGTCTCCAAAAAGGTACTTTTCTGAGAGCGACCCCTTAACGTGATGCACGATCACTTGGACTCCGGTTGCGGCGGCCCGGGTTCGACCCCCGGGTGTGGCACACAACTGTCATTATTTGTCCCGTGTCCCCCCTGTTAGCTTCATTGCTATAAAATCCGAATAGGTTAGGGCTGTAGAACCAAAAATACGTTTCCTGACGACTTCAAAACCAATTACTTATATGAATACATCTTGTCAAGTTTCAGGAACTATACTCGGCTTTCTTGACATCTTTGATGGTTTTCTTTTGAGAACAAAAATACATCAAAATCACGATCAAAAAATTAATACGCAGTTGTTTAACCGTACACTTTTAGTTCCGTCGAAACAACCTGATAAAAAAAACCCGGTCACAACGGATGATCAGTAGATATTGATTTTAAAAATGACACAGTCCACAAATACTTAAGGGTTAATTATTACTCAATATACTAGCGTCGTCGTTGTAAATATTACAACGATAAAGGGCTGAGCAGACTCCACAACACTCGAACTCTTTGCTCTCTCACACATGCGTAGTAGCTCCACCACAACACAATGATGCAGCCTGATTTGTAAACAGTGGTCAATGCTTGCGCTCAGCGTTGGAGCGTTGTGGAGTCTGCTGGGCCCTTAAGACTACGAAGAAAAGTTGATAAGAAATCTAACATACATCCCAGATTATAGTTGGTAAATGGATACTTGCTAGACTTACCATGTCCTTGTAACATTACAGGCACTTGACTATTAAGAAAAAGGACATGACGTCTTAGGACTAATTGTCTAGTAAATTGAGGACTAATTGTCTGGAAAATTGATATTGCCTAGACCTGATATGTCCTCAAGTAAACGGACATAACATCTTAGGACTAATTGTCTAGTAAATGGATACTGCCTAGTCCTGAAATGTCCTCGGGTAAAAAGACAAACGAAATATTATATAAAAACAACTTCTCAGATTACATCATGTTAATTGATGCTGAGTTAATTTGGTGTGTCTTTTGGTATATATTTGCTCACGGAATAAACAATGTTGATTTATTGTCAGTTGGCACATTCAAAGCGAGGACAAGCACAACACATACAAAGTGAGGTCATTTTGACAAAACGAGAACAAATTACCTGTCCTCGCATTACTTTGCTTATAGGGGGAGTATGTGCTATGTCCACGCTCTGTATATGTATAGCTCTACATAGACCTCACTTTGTATGGGTCGTGCTTAATTTTGTCCTTGTTTCGATGTTCCTGGACGCAATTTTTCACACGCTCACATACACACCCCCTCGCATTGAATTGCACAGCACGTAGGGGTATGGGTGTGTGTTATCTGAAGTGCTCACAATAATTTACCAGATGATAGTGTATACGCGTAGGCATATTGATCAATGGAGACATCCCTGATCTCATCGCACTATTGAACCGTGAGTGTCATTCCATCTAGCTGGGTGTTGCTTCACCAGGCCGCGTGTTGCAACACAGGGCAAAAATCAAAATCATACTTTGTTTTGTTTTTAACACATAGCATTCTTACAAGTAAACAATTCTACACGTGCATTATCTGGAGAAAAGAAAATCTCCACATTACTTAAAGGGACACAATGTCATGTTGATTTTTTTTAAATTTTAATTAATTTACTTCAGAATTCAAGATGAACATTAAAAATTGCCATTATTGTTGTTTCTACTAAAAAAAACCCAGCAAAACTTGATTAAAACAATGCTTTAAATATGTTGGAATACCACCCTTAATCATGTAAAATGCTGGTTGCGGCTCTACCCGTATTTTTGAATCGATGTTTGTTGTACAAAGAGGGCTGAATTTTCTTAATCCTAATAGGTGTAAGTTCATACACGTAATATAATTGTAAAAATATGCAAATCCAAGTTTTTATTATATATTTTTGTAATTGAGGGCGCTGCCTCCACCACATCTCTTAATGTCCCTTTAAAGAAAATCCGTGCAGTAACTTTTGATCAAAGCTATAACGAAACAGTTTTTACATCTCTGTTTCATGTACTGATACTTTCGATTTATGCATTATAAATTCCTGAGTGATTACGACCTGTTGCTGATGAGGCGGTTTTAGTAACGATGACGTCACAATATCGAGTATGGCTATCCCATTAGCAGTTTCAAAACAATCATCGAGCGCGAATTTCAAAATAATCACAGGTTGGGGATATGCAGTTTAAAGCCCCATTACCAAATTAAATATATATTTGGAAAGCGAAAACTTGAAGAATGATTTCGGTACAAAATATGAATCCTTTTTGAGGTCCCCCCAATACAACGCTGAAAGGTTTGACCACATAACTCGCAATGCCATATAATTGTTCGATTTGCTGGACGCACTGTATAAGTCATTGTAATCACATGCAGCGTGTTCCTCACATTCAATTCATTTGTGCACCCTATTAATTATGTTCATAATAAGATTAATATCAGTCTGAATATAAAAAAAGAATCATTATAGAGAACCCTTGCTGTCTTCCCTACTGCTTTCCGTTTGTCGCACCCTTGTCGTTATTCAGCTCGTTATACTACGCTTTTATATGAAAGTGCAATTTTACAGTTCGGGAAACTTTCGTCTGAATTTGGGGAAAAACACATACCTTTTATTGTAAGTGTGGTACCAAAATAATTCTACAATTCTTCTGTATCCAAAACGGTTTATATTTTATACTGCGAATTATTTAACTGGAGATATAAAGCTTTGAAAAGGTTTCGAAACTTTTGAGACCTTCTGTATTATTGTGTATGTTCATTGATGATTTAAACTGTAAACATTGGTAGTTGATCAGCTTGATTATCAGTGAAGTAATGAGTGCTTTGTATGTTTCATTTGTTTTATAATTTGTATAAGCTTTTTGGTTCAAAGCTTTTTGGGCTATTCTTGGTACTTTTGCTTATATTGTATTATGTCTATATGTTATTCAAATTGCTTGGTGCAATTTAGTCATGTGTATTTTAGATGTTTTTATCTCTGTATGATGTTTGAGTACCCAATGAATTCAAATTTAAATTCCAATTCAAAATATACAGTTTATTTTTTTGATTTATCTTAGTTCCGCATATGGAGCAAATATCTCACTATATATATATATATATACGCAGCAATGGAAATACCCACATGACTTTCCACCCGGGGTAGACCAACCCTAAGTCGACCAACCCTGGGTGGACTAGGGTTAGGGTTAGGGTTAGGGTTAGGGTTAGGGTTAGGGTAAGGGTTAGGGTTAGGGTTAGGGTTAGGGTTAGGTTTAGGGTTAGAAACAGTCCCTGGGTATACAGTCCCGGGGTTGTTTTAGAATGATCCGTCCTTGTTTTTACCTCCCCGACCGCCAACCCCCTGAGTTTTTTAACATATAATTTAGAATGAATATAGTTTCCAAGGTGTTTTTTAAACAGTATTATGGTTTATTCCGTAGTCCACCCAGGGTTGGTCGACTTAGGGTTGGTCGACCCCGGGACTGTCTATCCCGGGTGGAAAGTCATGTGGGTATTTCCATCGCTGCATATATATATACCGTGATCTCAGCAAAGGAAAAGGTGGTTAAAATAGGATGAAATAATGCTCTTGATAATGGAAAATGCCGGAGTAAAATCCTGGAGCTTGTGTATATGTATCAATATTGTGTTTGTGAAAATGACATATTTGTATAAGCAAAATATTGATACATAAATAAATTTCCAACGTCGCAATTGCTCTGCTGAGATCAGATCTAATTATGAGGTTTTACAATCAATCTGTACACTTTTTGATGAAACAATTGATTGCATGCCTATAGCGATTGTTTGTCTATGCGTGAGTATAATTATGGGAGAAATTGTTCGCGCTATATTGTCAATAAAGCATACAGAATTGATAACTACGTTGGGTGCTGTTGCTTTAAAAAACTCATCATATCTTATCATAGTCTTTTTTGCATATGCATGAGTGTATAAAGCGAACAAAATTAATCATTATTCTGTGCACTATTGCTTTGAGGAAAAATCCGATCCTGTTATGATAGTCGTTTACAATTTGCATTGTTTACACAGGTGTAGTTTCGCTGGAAATTAAAAAGTAAACATACTCGTATTTAATCAATGCGCAGTACTTGTGACGATATATAATACAATATCAATATTTAATGTCAATCAAGATAGCTATTTTTGAATAGCTTACACTCAAACTCAAACTCAAACGTTAATTTAAATATCCCTGCTCTTGTTACATTGTACACAGAATATAAAAAATCCAGACCTAGTATGAAACATAAACTAAAACCAATATTATAGAGATAAACATTGATTTCGCAGATACTGAGTATGTAAGTTGAGATGATGTTACAAAATTAATACTAAAAGCAAACGAATGAATTGAATACGAAATTCTACAAACACCATTTGCAATTTCCGCTTGAACTAACTGAAAGTTGGTTAGCCTATGAGGTAAAAGCAAGTCCGAATTCATATAGCTGATTAATAGAATGAATATTGGGGGAAAAGTAATTTAGGTCCCAGATTCTGGACTGTACAAGTAACGTCCGATCCGATACTGGAACACCCGGTATCGTTCGATATCGGCCGATACTGGCACATATAAAATGTTCCAGTATCGGGCGATACTGAAACATAATTATGTACCAGTGTCGTTTACTACTTGGACAAATATCACTGGTATCAGTACCAGTATCGCCCGATACTGGAACATAAAAGCGCTTGAATATCGATCGATACTGGCAACCTTTACGTTGCAGTAACAAAACTTCAATTGTACATATTAAATACAGAAACATGAACATTCTTACCTTCTTTTGCAGGTAATACATCATTTCAAAAAACAAGCGTTTATGAAAAATGACAACGTTTGAAAAAATCACATTATGGTTTATGTTATATGCAATCATTTAATGCTTTTTAAAAGCATTCAATTCAGAACGTTAGTTTGAGCTAGGCTTTAGCAAATTTCAAATAATGTCATCTTAATTTAAAAGAACTTTATTGCTTCTGATAGTTTTTAGCACACAATGTGGCTATATTAGCCCTAGCGGCCATCAAAGCTAAAACTCTAAAAGCGGCCATGAAAGCTATTCATTACTTCATGAATAACCGCGATAGCTGCGTACCAAGTGCGTTCCAATCAAATTAATCGTTAGATGAGAACGCGTACGCCGAGCGCGGGTTACTAATAATTGCCCGAAAGTACTGCGCCAAAGTGTTCCATTGTTTTGCTCACTGACCAACCAATCAAATTAACGCCTCACGCCCCTAAACTGAATATTCAATGAGTTATGAGGAAACACGATTAAAGCTGATTGGTTGAATGATAAAAATGTTAATGAGGGGATGACCCGACTTGGACTGTTTCAATAACTAAGAAGGGGTGGACAAAATAAACAGAAAACTAATTAATTATTAGCAAGATGATATCGGTACAAATCAACGATTTGGATAAAATATGTATCTTTTTCAGTAATGAATGAGAATAATGACTGCTTAACAACTGTTTTCGTGAATTCGTTTTGAAATCCTCGGGTTTTGTTCTGGTCATTCGGAATTGTCCCTCGGGGGCTGCGCCCCTCGGGACAATTCCTCAGACCAGAACAAAAACCTCTGATTTTAAAACAAATTCACGAAAACAGTAATTACGCAGTCATTATTCTCTAAATAGTACTACTCAATTAGGTGCTGGTAGCGCGCGCTTTCCTGGTCTCCTGGCTGACGGGCTATCATATGCGTAGGAAATCTGAAGATTTCCAAACTATCTCCTTGGTTCAATCATACAGGCCGGACTGCCACTGGTGCCGGTCGAGGCGGGTTTTCCCCCGGGTTTTCCCTCCAAATGTGACCAGTTTATCTCCCCTGAATGGTTTTATTCCACAAACCACTCAGGGCTGGGGTTCTAGGTCTGGAAAGGTGTACTTTAGATCCCAGATAATCGTTCGATACTGGAACATAAAAGTGGCCAATACTAGTGGTCGGTCAATACTGGTACGATTTTACTGTTCCAATATCGGTCGATACTAGTACACCAAATTGTGTTCCAGTATTCAGCGATACCGGAACATTTTTATGTACACGTGATACAAGTGAGATTTGTCCCAACATTGAACGATAACATTTTATATGTGCCAGTATCGCCCGATACTGGAACACTGACTTATTAGTACCTGTATCGAACGATACTGGGTGTTCCAGTATCGGACGATACTAGTACAGTCCAGAATATGGGACCTAAAGTACAATTTTTCCTGAGCATATCTCTTATATTCGATTGGAAAGGATATGGAACAAACGAGAGACAGGAGGAGAGATGGATGAGCTCAAAACATATAAATGGTTTGAAACTACTGGTCCCTTGGCGTTGGACGATTGGTGACTACCTCTCGACGCCGAGATGAACCATGTTGTAGGCCTATTCATTTTATTACACCACATTCATATTTCAAATTGAAGAATACACGTAACAAGCACTCATCCTCTTGCAGGAACAATATCATCGAAAACCGGTTCCTTTGCAATAATCGGGGACGAACTTCACGTATTTTTGTATTACATGCTTTGTCAATTCAGCTTCCTAATTATCCAAAATTACCCCCAAATCTGCGTCTGTTAGTTGCGCAAATATCGTCAGATTATAGCAGTCGCCGCCATTTTCTTATTATTTTTTGGCTGTCAACGAGTTCGCCGAGCAGATTTTCAATCTCGCACTTGGCGTCGCCTTTCGATATTTACGTAAAATTGTTTTTGTATTATTTCGGTGTTGAGGGAAGTAGTCAAAACTTCCGCACATATGGCAGTATTATAAACACAAACATGTATTTTTGACAGGTTTTTTTTATTTATCCAACTATGTTAAAAATGAAACAAAATAAAGAAGCTGCGTCGGCATTAAATAATATCAATAATATGGAGTAAAATATCAAGGCGGTCTCAAAACGGTTTTAAATTTGGCATCAAACAAATTCTGCAAGTGTTCTCTATCCAAAGATATTTTCAGATTATAGTGCGAATTATTTTACCGGAGATATGAAGCTTTGAAATGGTTTTGAAACTCTTTTGGGACACCCTGTACTAGTGTTGCAGTGTGGTCAAGTCGTTGTCCAATTAGACAGTTTCTGAACTCATACCGGGATTTTATGATACAGAACAAACAAACCTTTACTTGTGTTGACTTACTGGAAACAAACCAACCTTTACCGATGTTGACTTACGGAAAACGTTACGGTATTACGATATTGAAGTGGGGAAGCTCCAGACAGGTATACAAAACGGGAAACCGGGCAGGAAACGGGCCATGAGGACCACCGTGATTCGGGATAATCACCCAACCTGAGTCAAAGAAGACAGGGCCCAGTGCGACAAGAAATCGCTCACTTACACTGAATGAATACTCTAATGTGACAAGGGACTGAAAATGGAGGTGGAGTAGGCGAATACAGCCGAGCAAGACAGGAGGTCCTGAGGAACCATCACGGTTAGGTCAAATCACAGTAAGTCATTGTTGACTGATTCATTCGGTTGAAATTATTAAGGACTGTTATGTTATATATAGATACATTAATTCTAAAATAACAGAGCCTATCATTGATTTCGTTCCAGTAATATTGCTGATGCATAACGTCCTTTAAAAATCCCAACAAATAGTTTCAAAATCATATTAGCCGTCTACAGTCACAGAAATTATATAGAACATTTTAAATTGCTACCGTATCAATTTGCCTTGTGATTTCAATCCTATGGGAAAATAAACATCGACAACATTCCTTTTTATTTGAAAGAAATTAGCATTCAAAATATTATATGATGTCGAAAATTCAATCTTTAATAACAACCCCATTTAATTCTTCTTCTTTTTTCTAGAGATGCTATGTATACATTTTGTACGTATACTTATACAATATGATTCAGATGTGAAACTGAAAGCACTGGTACAAATTTCCTAAAAATAGAAATACAACATTTATCAGATTTACATCGAGACGTTAAAAGTAAATGTAGGGCATCTTATATTATGCATCCACAGTACGCTTTCATCCTAAGGGTTAACTGTATACATTGACGATATTGCTATAGTTCAATCAGTTCCAAATTGGCGAAAAATATTCGGTTTTTATCTAACCGCGCGCAAAAGTAATCCAAGCGTATAAGCGCGATTTCGGCATACGCAAGGCGTCACGCATACAATGACGCGATATTGCGCGCCATATTGCGCCATGCGAGCGTTTTACGAGCGACGATCTTCTTAATTCATTCGCTTCTGTAAACAGATTTCGCCAATTTTGAATTGACTGAACTATAGAGTGTTAACAAACACAAGTCAGTGATTTCAATCATATCCATTTACATCCAAATATCAAAAGGATAATGTCAGACAGACAGATACACATTTAAATCATATTAGCTCAACACAAATGATTCGATATTTCGGTTCTTAAAGGTAGATGACCCGATTTTCAACGTGATGTTGACATGTCAGCGGCCTTTGATACAGTTGATCATTCCATTTTGTTGCATAGACTTAAATCACATTTTGGTATCGATGGCTCTGTTCTCTCTTGGTATAAATCTTATTTTAATCAGCGTAATGTCAGAGTTGCAATTAAAAACGCTAGGTCTAGTGAGCACACGCTTACTTACTCTTTGCCACAGGGTTCCATAATTGGCCCTCAGGGTTTCATCATGTACACCACCCCTATTGGTGAGATCATCCGTCGTTACAAAATATGTTTCCATTGCTATGCGGATGATATTCAGCTCTATGCCGAGTTTGATCCTAAGATCCCTGGTGATCGTGAGCGTGTCCTCAATAACCTGTCTGCTTGCATATCTGATATTACCTCTTGGATGTTACACAACAAGTTGCAGCTTAATCAGGATAAAACTGAGTTTTTCATAATTGCCACAAACAGAGCTCTCACCAAACTTCCAGATATTGTATTAAATGTGGGAAATCTCTCAATAAAACCATCTGCCAGTGTTAGGAACTTAGGCGTTGTTTTTGACGGCACTCTAAATATGTCTACCCATGTTAGTAAGCTTTGTAAGACTTTGAACTTCCACATTCGTAACTTATGGCGGATTCGTCGCTTCCTTAGCCAGGAAGCGTGCCATCATGCCGTCAGAGCACTTGTCTTGTCTCGCATTGATTATGCCAATTCCCTCTTGTACGGAGCACGTGAAGCTGATCTAAAACGTTTGCAACGTATCCAAAATAAAGCTGCCAGACTAGTTTTTGCATGTGGACGAGACAGGTGCTCTGTCAAACTGTTGCGTTCCTTACACTGGCTCCCACTCAAAGAAAGAATACATTTCAAAATCATGTTGCAGGTATATAAGTGCATATCTGGTACTGCTCCGGCTTATCTACAGAATCTTGTCGCGTTGTACAATCATCCTGATGCTACTAGAAGTAGGCACATACTTCGTTCTTCATCTGACATAACAAAGCTCAATCCCGTTCGTTCACACAAAAGAGCTGGTGATTGTTGTCTCACTGTTTTCGGACCTCAGCTTTGGAATAAGCTTCCTATTTATGTCAGAGAAGCTAGGACTGTGTCTAATTTAAGAGTCTTCTAAAGACCTATTTATTTCCAAATGTGTAACTTTGTATTATTGTATATGCTATGTGTATTATGTATGCCGTATATTGTTTTCGGGGGCGTTGTTTAAGCGCTGTGCTTTTTATAGAGCGCTATATAAGTGCCTATTATAATAATAATAATAATAATGTTTTCTATTTTACATGGTCATCCTTAAAATTGTTGCATTCCAAAGTTTGAGTTGCATAACTCCAATGGTTCTATTTTTAGAAGCGCAAGGTCAAAAGACATGTGCCCATTGAGTAGTACACAGACTGGTTGGTGGTTAACCACATTTGGTAGTAATTCACCACATTTTAGCCTATAATTTCCAAATGAAACATTTCTGGCCCCTAATATTTTACAGACATAAAGAGAAAAATATGGGGATTCTTCTGATACCAAAATATCTTGATGTGAAAAACAAATCATAGCCCCAAAAAGTGATCGGGTCAAATACCTTTAACGGGTAATTATGTATTTAATTTTTTTTTAGCTTAAATCATTAATCGGGAAAGAGTAATTTAGGCCGCACGATACTGGTCCAAATTGATTGGGCCAGTATCGTCCGATACTGGAACACCAATTGTGTTCCAGTATCGGGCGATACTGGTGCTGAACACAATGAAATGGTAATTGGATCTGATGGCTTAATACTTTGTTGACAACATAGTGATAACTTGCAAGCTTCCAGGGGGCAAATACCTTTGCGCGGCAGTGTAGGTTACGGGTCTGGCCTATAGCTTTAGAGTATACTGCTGAAGATCTTGTTTGCACTGTTGTTTGGTTTTATTTACTTATTTTGGCGGAGTCCTTCACGCTGATGGATGTCGCGAAAGATTATCCAATTGTGCAGATAACGTTCCTTGAATCATCGTGGAGTGGTTCTAAAATGAACATGATGTCTTGTACAACATACACCATGAGATATTACGGAATTCATAGTTTCGGGATGCTATGATGGTCTGGTAGAGTCAATTTTCGATTACCATGAAAGATTTGACTGAAAATACAAGTAATAATATCATTGTATTCTTACCGAGAGAAACACTTGCTTTGATAAATTCGTATAAACATGTCATGTGATACTTTCATATCCATTGGTTCCTCATGTGATATTACGTGTCACATGACCTCTCCCTGTCATCAACATCCGTCATCTCACATTTATAAAAAGGATCATCTCAGGCGAACACGCATCATCCGGGTATCGAACATTCCTTGTTAACCATTGGTCAGTCATATGTCAACATGCGTGACTCTTTCATTTGTCAGAATGGTCAAATCAAACGATCTACAATATCTACAATAACACAAATTTCCCTACGAAAATTGGATTCTATATTCAATTGATTTGATAAAAACAGATGTGTCAGATTCATTATAATGTTGAGCAACACTAATAAGAACCCTAACAGCCTCACATCCAAAATAAAGTATTACTTCGGGCATGTTCAGGCGTTAGTGAGGGTGTACATTAAACGCGTTTAAAATAAATGTTTGTTTAACAGTGTAAATAGTGTCAAATCGTGCTACCAGAGTTTGGACGGATAGACTTTAGTGTAAGTGAATTTATCATTAACATTAAAATGGGGATTTTATAGAGCAGCCAAATGCTGGAGTGGTACATACCTACAGAACTGATTTTTTTTTCTCAATTTGGGTCTATTAACAATTTTGATAGCGCAAACGGATTCCTGTTAGCCGATTTCATGTATAAAGGACAGCCGAAAAGCACTGAATTTCTTTCAAGATTGATTAAAAACCAAATAATACTATATTTTTACCGTGAGAACTGCTTGAGGGTGAACCGGGTGTCATATTTAGTGGATGCTTTGTGAAAGTAAACCCTAGCTAGCGGCAAATGTGCGAAAGTATACCCTGGTTAGCAGCAAATGTGCGAAGTATGCCCTAAGAGAACTGATGAAGAGGCGTAACATCTTCATACAGATGCCGCACATCTTCATACAGATTTTCAATGTGAGCTATGATCGTAAATGGTTAAATAGCACATGGCTATTAGTGCGCGCCAAAAGAAGAGTTTTATTGAATGATTTATTCTGCTGCAAATAACATCCAAGCGTAAAAGTGTCTCCGAAGAAAAGTTGTTTATTTATGCTCATTAATACACGGTTTGATTGTATTATTCATGGTAGCCTTCAGATAACATGGTCTCAACTCACATGAATGCATCTATTTTATCCGAAGATATGTGACGTAGAGAGAGACAGATCAATTTGAAGCGTTCATAATCACTAACCAGATTTTGTAAACATCCCACTGCTAGTTCACAAACCTCATACTAGTTCTCACCTTACGCTGATGATTAATATAATGTCCTATGCTGGATAAGAACCCTAGGGTCCTTACCAATAATATTGTCATGTTATGACTTCATTAAACGCAAAATTATGGTGAATAACCTTTCTAACAAAGTTAACACCAATTTGACGAAGAAAATAACTTGTTATTGCACGATGTATGATAGCCAGGAGCATGTGAAAAGTCAAAGTTGTTTCAAGTAAACATGTTGCGAGCTACATTAAATTTATCCAAATTGAGAACAAAGGTAGGAAAAAGTGAACTTTAAGGTCCCAGATACTAGAATGTACTAGTATCTTTCAATACAGTCAGTGTTCCAGTATCGTTCCAGTATTGTTCACCAAAATACATCTTTGAACCTACAAATGTCACCTTTCACTCGATTTATGAATGATTGAACAGAAGCCACTTATTTCACTTTGTCAAAGATCGTGGCTATCTTCATCAACGTACTTGTCAGCCGGATTCCGCCACATTTTGTTCTACAACCTTTTTTATTAATATTATAGGATATCCTCAGTCCAAATCCACTTTTGTTATATTTTCTTAAATTATGTATCAAATTAAATCAATCTTTAAATGACTGAGGGATGTTGCACTATTACCTATTGCGCTTATTATTAGTGCTAACAATTTCAATCTTGTTAATATTGTTTCCAGTGTCGAGCGATACGGGAACAACATATTCCAGTATTGCTCGATACTGGAACACATTTAGGGTGTTCCGGTATCGACCGATACTGGAATAGTAAAATCGTACCAATACCGAGCAATCCTGGCAACTTTTATGTTCCAGTACTGAACGTGATACTGGTATATAAGTATTTGTGACCTAAAGAACACTTTTTCCCGATTGCACAATGGATAGGCCATTGGCGTAACCTATGAAGACAGGAGCGGGAGGCAGATTTTCCCCGACGGCTTTTACTGGGAAAAGCAAAATGAAAAATGTGCCAAATTAGATCCTTACTTACCAGGTATGATTAGAGGTGCAAAACCAATTCAGTGTCCTGTGCTCCTTACAAGATGAAGATGAAATCACAGCGGATAAGAAATACTCTCTGTTCATCGAGGCACACAAAAACACTGCTTCTGAAACTCTACCAAAGAAAAGTAAAAGACCGCGCAACAAAGTCTCATGGGAGGATGAAAGAGTAAGTCGAGCCAGGAAGAGTCTGAGAGATGCTCACAAGCAATTCACAGATACAAGCAGTGAACTCAATAAAGAGACGTTTGAGCATGCCAAAAAGGAACTGGACAGCACATATACCAAAGTTGAAGGGGAATATCTCCAGGAGAAAATTTCCAACATCACATCAGCATCTCAGAGTATGCAGAGTGGATTGGCATGGGCAACAATGAATGAAATCACTGGAAGAACAACCCCCAGAGCTGGTCGATTGGGAGGAAACACCCCATCTGCACGATGTAAGGAATGGAAGGATTTCTTTTCCACGCTACTTGGCTCACCACCTATAGTTGGTAATCCAGATGAGGAGATTGAAAACATCTTTGACAACACCTTGCCAATTGAGACTGGAGCCTTCACTAATGAGGAACTGCAGAAAGTACTTCAGAAGATGTCAAATGGAAAAGCTGCAGGGCTTGACGAAATACCAGCTGAGGTATGGAAAACTGGTAGATTCAACAACATCCTACTAGAAATCTGTAATGATACCCTACTAAGAGGTGAAAAAACATGTGAATGGTCCCTTAGTGGTATTGTCCCAATCCCCAAGAAAGGTGACCTGAGCAAAGCTAACAACTATAGAGGTATAAGTTTGACATCCATAGCAGCTAAGATCTTCAATCGCTTGATACTCAACCGCATTCGTCCTCATATGGAACCATTGCTAAGACCAAACCAAAATGGGTTCCGTGCTGAACGCTCAACAACATCACACATCCTGGCCTTAAGAAGACTGATTGAGGGTATTAAGGACAAGCATCATCGACTTCAAAAAGGCCTTTGACTCAATACACAGAGGAAAAATGCTCAAGATCCTTAGAGCATACGGTATCCCAGACGGCATTGTTAAAGCGATTGACCTAATGTACAGCAACACACAAGCGGTAGTTATATCACCAGATGGCGAAACTGATGCATTTGAAATTCTTGCAGGAGTGCTCCAGGGAGACACACTGGCACCCATATCTGTTCATAATTGTACTGGACTATGTCATGAGGATTTCAATTGGTGAAGACAAAGACACGCTGGGCTTTACAGTAACACCCAGACGTAGCCGGCGACACCCTGCTAAAATCCTAACAGACCTAGACTTCGCAGACGACATTGCCTTGCTATCTGACACGCTTCAACAAGCCCAGAACTTACTCTCTCGCGTGGAAAGTGCTGCTGCAACAGTCGGTCTCCAGATGAATGCAACAAAAACCAAATTCATGACCTACAACATCAAAGGCAATGCTACACTGAACACCATTGATGGGAACCACCTAGATCAGGTCAATGACTTCCAGTACCTTGGTTCATGGGTAGACGAATCTGAAAGAGATTTTAAAATCCGCAAGGCCCTTGTCTGGAAGGCTTGCAACAAGATGCGCACCCTCTGGAAATCTAATCTGTCAGCCTCCTTGTAGATCAGCTTCTTCCGTGCTGCTGTAGAAAGCATTCTACTTTATGGCGCAGAAGGGTGGACATTAACAAACAGACTTGAGGCAAGACTTGACGGCTGCTATACCAGACTACTAATGATGGTATTAAACCTCAACTGGAAGGATCATCCCACAAGAGAGGAAATCTATGCAGGGCTACCAAAAATATCAGAAATTGTTCAGCGTCGACGCCTCAATTTTGCTGCCCACTGTGTAAGAAGGCTGAATGAACCAGTGTCTCAACTAGTCTTCTGGACCCCAACTCAAGGCCAACGTACTCAAGGGAGACCAAGGTTGACATACCCCACGCTGCTTAGTAAATATGCTGGCATCAACCAGCAAGAGCTACGCAATCTAATGCAGGACAGAGTGAACTGGCGAAAATTCATCATGGCTTCCGACCGAGGTCGACGAAAGTAAGTAAAGTAAGTATGATTAACAGGTGATCTCATGCAATAGGATGTCTCATGTGTGGTAAACATTAGTGATCATGTGATGATCATCTATATACAAATAAGTCTTAAATATGTAGATCAATCAACATCGAGAGAGTCGATTATGGCTTTTGAGATATATAAATAAACACCCCTTTTATGTATATCCATGTTCGGTACATTCAGACTCAAAGTAATTGTCGAAATGCAGATTGCTATGTAATTCATGTATAGTTATCATATAAATACGTAGCTTTCAACAGTACGGAGCAAAATCAACAAGAATATTAGCTCCTTTTCTACGCAAAATAGTTCGTGTTTGCTTTGCAAAACACAAGCATGGTATGCATTTTCGGTTTACGCAACGAATAGCTTACGTTTCCAATGTCATGTGAGTGGGACCAGGAATAGGCAAGTATTACGATAAGATGTGGTTAGATTGTCTAGGAATCATGGTGAAATAGTTAGTGTTCGCCTCGCAAAACACAAGCACGATATGTGTTATACGGTTTACGCAACGAATAGCTTAGATCTTAATGGATACGTTTCCAATGTCATGCGAGTGGGAATAAGAATAGGAAAATATACGATAAGATGGTTAATTTGGATAGGAATCATGGTGGAATAGTGATTTCCATACAAATAAGAATTTATTACTGTAGAGACGAAACATTATTATACTGATTGTACTCCATGGAAGAGACAATTCCAAACCATTGTATACATGCATTTCAAGGGACTCTTTGATTCACTATATGATTGTATTGTGAATATCAAATAGGTAGATTAGATCAGCTGATAATAGGGTGTAATCCCAAAAGAGTAATGGTTATCCTGTATATACATGTATGTTAGTATAATATTGTAATTCCTGTTCGATGACCCTCTGCAGTACATAGCATTAAATACAAAAATATCTAAAAAGCATTAATAGTATAGGGAAAACTAATATATTAAAAATCCTTAAACCGTGCAAATTTTTCAAAGCAATCTCGATTAGATTGATCAAATCTTGCAAAACCATGCCGTACATGTGACCGTTCACAACAATGGAGATTTTCATCTACTCAGGATGTACATTAATTTTTTTGTGCTTTCCCGGCAAAACAACAACAGCCGATCAATTGCTTTGTCAGCACACACAAAACCCCGTAATTTTTAAAAACTTTATCTTACTTTGGTCTTGCCGAAAAAACAATCCTTCATTGGTTATCTACATTCCTGATGAATCAATTTTCGGATGTTTCCATTTTCATTTAACAAATTTAGATTCACGGATGAAAAAAAACCTCCCACTCTAACTGCCTCGTGTTTTGTCTTCAAAACAACACAGAATCATAATGCTTTTGTCTATATAGTAGCCCTTAGCTGCAGGCAGCCATGTAAATTGATTTTGGTGAAACTTAAAACAACATTGCTTTAAACAGATTTGAAGCGTGCTGGAGACGGAACAAGTGTTCGAGCCAAACATTAGTAGCGCAATATTTCATGTAGAGATTACAGGATATATCATATTTTCAGATACTCTACAAAGAGGAATGACCGTGTGACATATAATGAAATCTCGTATATCCTACACATTTAGGCTACATGAATAGTAAAGTTCCTGGAGTGAAACTATAAGACAGTCAAGGGACGATCGACCATTACACTGTACGATACTCATCAGCAAAAAGTTCGCCATAAACACCGGAAATGCGAAAACGAGAGGGAATCATTTTATTGCAGACGGCCTTCTGTCATAGGGGAAATGCTCAAAGCTTCCCAAAAAAAAAAAAAAAAAATCAGTACACTGGACTAAGTGGATTTAGATTGGATCTGATGTGTGGACAACGAATTGATCTTTTTTAACAATGCATTTTATCCTTGATCTCCTTTTCCCAGGTGTCAATTCAATAGACAGGGAAAATTACTAGCTGAGCTGTGTCTTGATGCATCTTAAAACAACACTGAATCATAACGATTTTGTCTAGAAAGTATCTCGTAAACTACACGCCTGTCTGTAAATTTATTTCGGTGAAACTTGAGACAACATTGTTTTGAAAAGATTTAGGGTGTCTCTACAGGACAAGCGTTAGAGCCAAACTTTAGTCTGGCAAAACCTATCATCAAGATTAGACGATATATGTATCGTATTTAGAATACATAAATATCATGCAGAGAGCAATGTTGTCCTATCGACAATCCATCTGAGGTTGGCTAAGAAAAAAGAAAAACTGATATTTTTATTGACTAGTTTTCAATATTACTTTTTGTCTTTTATTTTCGAGATTCGATAATAGTCTGAGATTAATATTTTCTGTAAGAATCATAGTGTGAATATATAAACGCGGAGGCTGAAGACAAATCATAATTTCTCTTTTATTTATTGGTTATTTTTTCAATACTTTGTGGCGAAATGTGAGAGATGTTCAATGGTGGATAATAGGCCTACAATATGCCAAATTTCATTGTCAGATTAAATGTGGGTGACAATTATATTAACTATCAGAACATTCTTATTTGAAATGGATCTTTCGTTTACAACAGAAGGTAATTATTACCTGGAATTATCGAGCGATACTGGTACACTTGCTACCAGTGTAACTTGTCATACCGGGGATTTGTACCAGTATTGAACGATACTGGCACACACACAATTATGTTCCAGTATCGCCCGATACTGGAACATTTGATATGTACCAGTATCGGCCGATACTGGAACACTGACTTTTTACCAGTATCTAACGATACTTGTGTGTTGCAGTATTGGACGATTCTAATACAGTCCAGAATCTAGGACCTAAAGTACTCTTTTTCCAATATTGTTGTATTCTAATTTGGATAGATTGTATATTATATGAAATCAAGTAATAATAAATGAGTGTTTTAAATACCGTGGATTTCTTTCTTAACCAAAAATACCCCAATTAAATTGTATAAAGAAGATTGGCTTAGTTCTATTTTGAATTTCATATTTCGTTGACTATAGTAAGCGTCATATTAGTTTGGACATATTGCCAACAGGGGGTACGGTATGTGCGGGGTGCGTGCGTGCGTGCATATGTGCGTACATGCGTATCTCGGAAGTGCGTTCCAGGCGCTTTCAAAAATGACCACGCGTCCTGATTGGTCAATCAGTATTAAGACAGTGACAAAATGGCATTGCCTCTATGCATCAAAATGAAATAGATAACATGCACGCCCCAAAACAAACCTTTGTATAATTTGCCTCAATGTCTACCTTAATCACTGTAATGTGAAGTGATGTACAGCTTTCAAGCCATCATTACTTGAATGACACTAGGGACATGGTGATCATGCTTATAAAGGCAATGAACTTTAAAGAGGTTTAATTTGGTGTGAAAACATTGTACTAGGTTTAATTCAAAGAAGACAATCATTCAGGTATCTCAAGTATATCTCAGTGTATCTTATCAGAATAAATAACTGAGTTCTTCGTACAAAATAGAACATTCAAATAGGATGTGACAGGCTATAATGTGTATCAGACTTCCAGACTAAATATTTGGATTCTCATGAATATGGATGTATCGTAATTAAGGTTATAACATTAACATTTTGAATTGAGAAGGGAATGCGCAATATCATTATAATTATGTGTTGGAATATGACACTTAAGTGTGTACATACAGACTAAATAGTTGGGTTCTCATGAATATGGTTGTATCATAAATAAGGCTATAACATTAACATCAATCATCAATAACTGAATTTGAATTGAGAAGGGAAGGCGCAATATGTTTCTGAAATGCTAAAATAATAGTTGCCTTGTGGCATAAGGTTAAGCTTTCCTTTTACAGAGTTAGAATATAACACCATTCTTTTAAAATTAGTATTTATTATCAATTTACATTTATATTCACAATCCTTGATATCCATCTTAAAGAATCACTCGACTTACTAAAATCGAAACTCCAAGAGTATCATGGGACATCTTTAGAAATAAATGCAGTTAAAGGCGTTTAATTTGATCTTATTTATCTTTTTGTTTTCAGATTCAATAGTAATAATGCATAACAGTAAGGCCACACTGCAAAACTAGTTCTTTTAGCACATACGTGACTTGTACGTAAGAATGGTAAGTCGCTATAATAATATTTTGCATCGCCATTCAATGTATAACCCTTACCACGCGGCAGACGTCTGCAGACGACATTTCATAATTTCACAAAATGTTTCAAAAATGTAAAATGTATTGAATTTTATTACCATATTTGGAATCACCATTAGAAATGCATTGAAATAAGTACAAACAGCCCAGTATTAGTTTAGTAATCCTTGAGATATAGGCCTTGAAAGTTCGGAAAGTTTCTGAAACATCTGTATTGTATATGGTAAAACCAATAGCTGCGTGGAAAGTGTTAGGGTCTCTTATACGTACGATGATGTAGAATATTACTTTGGCGACTATCGTATAAGTCTTTCGTACAAGTCACTTATACGTATGAGTCATACGCACTAGTTTTGCAGTGCTTCCCAACTCCAAACACATCGAGTGTAGAAAAGGTTATTCCACTAAACTAACCGTTGTCTTTCTCTCTTTCCCAGAGGGTTTATTTTGGAACAGCTGTTCAATCAAATCATCAATTAATTGGAGATGGACTTTTCAATCAAATGGTCAAACCGGGAATGGACGAAATGAGCAATTACCATATGGATGCAAAGGAGGCAACATAAGGACGGATGGTAGCAAGTACAAGAGAATTCTGTGAATTGTTATAACATCTGCAATGTTAATAAGTTTAAACACTGAGCTTGTTAATCAAACGATTAAATCAATTTCCAACACCTCATAAATATTCATGAGCTAATCCTGCCATTTCTGGGTCCTATTGCATACAACTTCAGCTAAGATTAATCTTTGCAATATGCAATAGGGCTCTGGTATAGTTTGATTCGGATACAGACGCAGTTCTAGTCCTATCGGGTTGATAGCGGTTCCCTGATTAGAAGTTCTTGGTCCAGATAGGGTAATCTTACGGCTCGAATGCGATTTCTTAACATTATGCGATGGGTGACAATAGCAACACAACTACACAAATAATGTGCACAGTTGTTGTAGTTTAATCTTCGTCTCCAAATAAAACACTCAACATAATCAGGGTATGTTTTCACGTGATAGAGGGAAGATCGGAATTTTACTTTAGGTCCAAGATTCTGGGCTGTACTAGTATCATCCGATACTGATACACCGTTCGACACTGGTACAAAGTCAATGGTCCAGTATCGTCCGATACTGGCACATATAACATTATGTACCAGTATCGTCCAATACTGTGACAAATTACTACTAGTAGCACTAATGCCAGTATTGCCTGATACTGGAACATAAACATGGTCCAGTATCGCTCTATACTGGGACCCAATATCATATGGTGTTCCAGCATCGACCGATACTGGAACAGTAATATCGTAGCAGTATCGAGCGATACTGGCAACTTTTATATTCCAGTATTTAATGATACTGGTATGTCAGTATCTGGGACCTAAAATACATTTTTCCGGAAGATCGATGAGAGAAATCTCATCAATCATTTCATTTTAAATAATTGTCCCATTTTTCAAATGTATTTAATCACTTGTCCGACATACTGTACCAAAAATCTACCATTCGTAATAAATAATAACAGTTTTACTTTGCAGTTTTAGAGTGATAATCATTATCGTGTAGAGACAGGTGCATTATGAACACCGTAAAATTAAACAATTGTTTGAAAAGCAAACAGGCCAGCATCTATTTCGATTTAAATGATGATAGTATTGGAGAGTTTTAATATTAAGCTTGTTCTCACAGGCACCGATATTTCATAACATGAGTTGGATAATATAACAATAACATAGAACGTAATTATTCAGAATACATGACCCAAAACTGTCTGATTTCAATCAATCAATCACTGAAAGTTGTATAGCGCGCAAATCAAGGAGCTTGTACTAAAGGCGCATAAAGAAGCACAACAAGATAACTACTGTCACTAAGCAAAAGAAAAGACAACAGACAAACTGTAAACAGTAACAGACAAAAACGGCGACCTGGATCTATGAAAAGATGCCACAGGAGTATGAGTAATTCAACAAATATAAACATCCGACCAAACATCCTCCCAGACATCCGCCCACTTCAACCAACATTTCGCTTATAGAACCCTACTGTCTAAAAACTCTTTTGAATTTGATGCGGAATTGTATTGGCCATTTATGGTACCCCGACCACTATGGCCCCATCGTATGCCATAATTTGTATGGTAGTCCTTGAGGAATTTTTACTTAAATCCTGCCCACATAAACCTTTAGTTTGGTGGCGTTGCAAAGATGATATCTTCTTCATTTGGATACACACAGAGGAGAAACTGAATGACTTCATATCATTCATTAATAATGTTCATCCAACCATAACATTTACCTCCAAACGATCACTGCGTACAATATCCACCCTAGATGTGTCAGTATCTAAGGACTCAAACAACTCTTTCCAGACTGATTTATACTGCAAACCTACTGACTCACACCCAATATTTACTTCCTTCTGGTTGTCATCCCTCACATCTCAACAGATATTGCCTTTGAACACCGCTCGCCCGATTTGGCATCTAATCATAAATGTCGCAAATACAACAGCAAATTGGTCAGTTCACAAATGTTCAAAGTATTTGCCATCCCCCGTGGTGACACTTATACATATAAGAACAAAGAGAGTAACAGCAGGGTCCCCTTGTTGCCACATACCAACCTCATCTTCCCAAACTCACCCAATGTGTCAACAAACACCTTCCCATATTGCATCTCTCTCCCAGACTCCAGGATGCTATTCCTAATCCTCCTGTTCTTTATCATCGCCGTCCAAAAAACCTTAAAGACCTCTTGTTGTCTCTGCCCGCCTTTAAACTCCTCGCAGTTGCTAACCCCTGACCTCTTGGTGTCTCTGCCCGCCTCAAACCCTCGCAGTTGCTAACCCCCTGAATCTCATGCATCATCCCGTTTCTCCTCTGTGTGTGTCCAAATGAAGAATATATCACCTGATTATGATAGTCGGATTAGTGGCCGCAGGTTTAGAATTCTTCAAAATATTTACTGTAACACTACCTATCTCATACATGTATATCTTATTATATGTAAATATTGCGGTATTAGTACGTTGGTTAAACAAACAAAAATCACTCAAAACTAGACTGTATGGCCACCTCTCTGACATCCGCACCAAAAAGGATAAATATGTTTCTAACCACTTCAACTCTTCCAACCACAACAGATGACATTTCAAACGTCGTTTAAAGATGTTGATGGAAACAGTACTGTAAGCATGGTAAGTGCCAACATATTGCCTGGCTGATAACTATGGAAACAAGTGAGATCTCTTTCAAAACACCATTTGATCAGTCGTTCAATATAGCTGTCTGAAATTCATACGCGAATTGCATGCAATATGCGTATCCCTGTTAAAAGATCGTGCCGCTCATATATCGAAGGAAGTAGTATCGCGCGTGACAACAATGCTCAAATAAATTGAGAGTCACTAAGTTATTGGTGTACAAATCCCCTGTATGTAGGGGTGGTTGATTTTACAAGTTAGCGTGTGATACAAACCAATCGTTTCCATGTTCTGACAACGGAAACATTTCAATTTTCTAATTTCTATAACATTAGTCTCACTGGTACAAAACAATAAAGTCAAACAAAATTGTCTTTCAGATTCTGGTACTCAATATGATGGCCTTTAAGCTTGGAAAAACTCTGAATGTGGATTTGTTTTGATTTTTACTGTTGTTTAAATGTTGTGTGATAATAAAAGGCTACTATACTGGTAGTATTTAAGGGTAACAATATAATTTATTGGGCTTTTAAGATGGGAGTGTAATGAAGAAATTAAGTTAGTCACATTTAATCTTTCAGTACAATAGATATATGCATTTGCTGGGCTCAATCAAATTAAGACAACTTTATATTGAGTAATTAATTGATTAGAATTTCATCTATATATTTAAAGTTTTCACATTCAATGAGATCAATTATTTAACAGTGTTTATTCTATCAATGGCAATCAATTAAAAGCCACATAAACAAAGGTAAGATGATGAATTTGAAAATGTCCAAGGGCTTGTCAAAAACAAAATGTTGTTTTGAAGAAATATTCCCAGAAACGCTGAATGCGTACTGGAACATGAACATGTTAAGCAATACCTTCTCCTTGAGGTCTGCTATAATTTACTCGGATGTATGCTCTATCAGAAGTGATCGAGCTTGATTTTAATTCATAATTACCCTTCTTTTTTAACACTGTACACGCGGCAGGCGTCTGCAGACTACGTTCCAACATTTCACTTCTTTTTTTTAAATGTCATAATTATGGAATTTCATTACCATATTTTTAATCACCCTTAGAAATGCATTGGAATTAGTACAAACAAGCCCAGTGGCGTAACCAGCGGGGAGCAGGGGGAAACCGCCCCCCCCCCCACTTGGAACCCTTTCCCCCACCCGCTTGCCCCCCCCCCCCCCCCCAAATCAAATCAATCGGTGTGGGTGTGGAATGGAGCCCCCCAATTAGGAGCCCACCCCCCCCCCCCCCCACCGCCCCCCTCCATTTCAAGTCACTACCCTTCTTGCTCCCCAAATGAAAAAGTATAGTAACTCCACTGAACAAGCCTGGTATTGGTTTAGTAAATCTTGAGATAGACTTTGGAAATTGGGAAAAACTAATAGCCGTGTGGAAAGTGTTAAATAGATAGGTCGGGTTCATGTTATTTTCAGCTACACACGTAAGTGAATCAGCCAGGAGATGGTAGTTTAACAGACAACTTCAAAGACGTTTGTAATGTATCATGAAAATGGAATACAATTATACGAGTACTACATTGCCCCAGATAGAATATCCAATGGTAATTTGAACAAAAGAAATAGAGAGCAATAATGTTTAATTTTCTCAGTTTGAAAAATGAATGGTAATAAGAAAATATAGAGGGCAATAAAACTAATGTTTTCATGTGCTGAGCATAGATCGGGCTTTCGCCATAAATCTTATGCTATAGTTATTATTATGAACATTGTCTGGCTTCGGCAGTCGTGTAGAGCACATTTTCTGGCTTGTGGACATTAATCATTCAAGATTTAATCAACCAAATTGATTTTTGGTATTTTTATATGCCCATAAAACATGTTAATACGTAAGTGATATCATTTTTCATGTCAAGAATATAACACCAAAGGGGCATGTTCAAGATTACTAGCAATATGAAAGTAAGGCAAAGGGACATGTACAATTTATAGAGGTATTATATCTGTTACAAGAATGTGATGTATACCGTTAAAGAGAACGCATCTTTTTTGACAACCTTACCATAGGGCTATCGACTATCTTGATACTTTTGTATGTTCCATTACATTATGCAGTCAGACGTGATAGAGGACAACGTAGACATTGTGGCCGAAGTTTTGAATAATATCACGCAGGAATTGGAGAACCCAGACACAGAGGATATTGAAGACATTGCTGTCAACCTACTCATATTCATGTAGAAGCCATATTTAACATCATAAAAGGGCTTTTTTGAGAAACAGTATAGCTCGTCAAATCTTGTCACGCACGTCAAATATTAATATAGATGGCAGACGAAAACCACACCTGGCTAATAATTGTTTTATTCAACCCAGCCAAACGTTTTACACTAAGTTGAAACTTATCTTAAGTTCGTTGCCTCTCAAGGATCATAATTATTTCCCTAGTTAAATTAAAGTAATGAGGGCATGATGGCTATAATACTTCACCACCCATTACCGTGATTAAGACAGACTTTTAGAGGCCACTTATACAACGGTTTGTCTTAGGGGCGTGTATACTATTCATTTTGTTTTTGTTCAAAAGAGCATGCAATATCATGCCACATACGTGGGAAATTAACAAATAAGTCAAACGAAATCTCAGACACCTGTTAGCTATTTGACTTCATACAATGTACATATTTGACATAATTTAGAACATGAAAGAGAACGTATATATAGTACACGAATAATTCCCTGCTCTTTGTAAATATTTCATATTTTACTAAAATTTAATTTGCAAAGTAAAGATTAAAACCTTTGAATCTCTTCCAGGTTGTCAACCTGTTTTTACACTTAATGGTCTCGGGGTCTTTGGCCTGTATAACAAAAGTTTAAGGCAGTGAAACATAATAACAATTTCCGCATTTCCTAAATCTGGCAAATCTAATTCTAATCTGCATATCTAAGGTCCTCTGCCCCAGTTGAAAATGCCTAAAGTTGATCAAAAACGACACATATGCCCAGATCTAACAACCGATGCGAACAGATTAATTACCATTACATACATGAGTAAAATTCCACAACAGTTCGTGATGTGCACGTAGTTGCGCAATGTGCGTTAAGATATTTTGTGCAACTGAACTGAATGTTTGTGTTTGTGCAGCTTTAAGAAGTTTTTAATGTAACACCGAAAAAGTAAAACAAATTTTTACCTTATCTCATCATCACATTTGCAGTGTTGATGGTCGTGTAGTTTTGATGATCAAAGTAAGAATGAATGAAATATTGTCCTTATTCTCCAAAAGGAATATCGATTAAAAATCATTATGTCGTCCAATATATTCCACACCGGGACTAGCCGAGAAACTTAAAATCATTATGTATATAGCATATGCGATAAAATATCTCTATATTATGTTATAAGGTCATTGCTCTCTGCATCTTGTATATATAATATGATATATCCTTAGATCTATATAAGACGTATTGTCCGACTAAAACTCGGCTCGAACGCTTGTCCTCTAGTCACACTCTAAATCTTTTCGAGACAATGGTGTCTTATATTTTAACCGAAATCAATGTTACAGGTATGCATGCAGGTTAGGGTTTCTATCGAGACATATTCCAGACAAATACAGTGTTGTTTTAGGGTTCAATAACACAAACACTTGATATTTAGTAGGATTTGCCGGGAAATAAACATCTCATCCATGCAGTATATATTGTTCTCCGTTTCTAAAATCCTTATTTGGTGCGTAAACTGAAAAACCAAACTATGCAGTATTTTACGCGGTAAACACTTACTATTTTGCAGGGAATTGAAGCTAGTTTACCATTGTTCTTCTGTACTGTTGAAAAGTATGAATTTATAAATGTACACTATACACTGAATCATTACATGATAATGAACATTCTTATAGATTGCCGTTTTTATGTATGATAACGTGCATTTTCCTATTCCTGGTCTCATTAGCATTTACATGGGACATGTATGATATCGTGGATTTTCCTATTCCTGGTCTCATTAGCATTTACATGGGACATGTATGATATCGTGCATTTTCTTATTCCTGGTCTCACTAGCATTTACATGGGACATGTATGATATTGTGCATTTCCCTATTCCTGGTCTCACTAGCATTTACATGGGACATGTATGATATCGTGCATTTTCAAATTCCTGGTCTCATTAGCATTTACATGGGACATGTATGATATCGTGCATTTTCCTATTCCTGGTCTCACTAGCATTTACATGGGACATGTATGATATTGTGCATTTTCCTATTCCTGGTCACAATAGCATTTACATGGGACATGTATGATATCGTGCATTTTCTTATTCCTGGTCTCACTAGCATTTACATGGGACATGTATGATATCGTGCATTTTCTTATTCCTGGTCTCACTAGCATTTACATGGGACATGTATGGTATCGTGGAATTTCCTATTCCTGGTCTCACTAGCATTTACATGGGACATGTATGATATAGTGCATTTTCCTATTCCTGGTCTCACTAGCATTTACATGGGACATGTATGGTATCGTGAATTTCCTATTCCTGGTCTCACTAGCATTTACATGGGACATGTATGATATCGTGCATTTTCCTATTCCTGGTCTACCTAACATTTACATGGGACATGTATGATATCGTGCATTTCCTATTCCTGGTCTCACTAGCATTTACATGGGACATATATGATATCGTGCATTTTCCTATTCCTGGTCTCACTAGCATTTACATGGGACATGTATGATATCGTGGATTTTCCTATTCCTGGTCTCACTAGCATTTACATGGGACATGTATGATATCGTACATTTTCCTAATCCTGGTCTCACTGGCATTTACATGGGACACTTGAGATGTAATCTATTCGTTGCGTAAACCTAAAAACACACTTGTACAGATTGATAATAAAAATAATTTTAAAAAAAGTTTACTAAGCGCATATCAAAATTAAGTCCCTATGCGCTATAACAAATAAAACAGAAAGCAGATAATACACAAATAAAAGTAACCAAAGACAAAACAAAACAAAATTCAGCATTCACATTAAATAGGTAAGTTTTTAGCAATAATGATTTGAGCTGTTCAAGAGTTTTGGCTGATTTAATATGATATGGAATTTTTTTCCAGAGTTCAGCAGAAGCATCTTGAAAAGAATGGCGACCATATGATGTAGAAGGTGAAGAAACATAGTGCTAGAAGATATTTTAAGCCAGAACGAAGATTGCTTGCACGGAAATCAAGCTAATTTTACATTGTCGGAGAAATCGCGTGGATTTTATCAACTAAACACGAATAACATTGAATTCTGTATTTTCTTCACATGCGACAATCATTTCCTTTGAGTCTTATTATTTCTCGTCAGAGAGTAACCGAGAGTGGTGAGTTGGGAAGTGATATACATTAAAGGGTAATGCTTAATGAATGTGTCCCAAAAGCCATTTTGAGTCTTATTATTTCTCGTCAGAGAGTATCCGAGAGTGGTGAGTTCTGCAGTGATATACATTAAAGGGTAATGCTTAATGAGTGTGTCCCAAAAGCCATAGGCGGCTCTGATGATATTGACTGATCAAAGATTCAAGCTTTACGTTAAGCTGTAAGTAACATTCCATGATCACTACATGTTACTCATGTTCACTTCACATGAGACAGTATTATCCAGGGTGTATTGGGAGATCCCTTGTTAGGCGTGTCAGAGTGAACAAAATCCCGGTTATTAGTAGAGGGTACATCTAATTTGGCACATTATTCCTTTTATTTTGCCCGGCAAATTCCGTGCGAGCGGGAATCTTTCCCTTTCTCCAGGTGTTACGCCACTGGTCTATCCATTGGGCAACTAAGAACTAACTGAAATTAACAACAACAAAAAGTTTCAGAGAAAACAATTTGCAATAACGAAACAACCCTCATTCACATTTATTCCCAGTTTGGGTAAGTTAAACGAAGCACACGGCAGTTTTTTCTTTAAACTCTAAAATGTTCACTCGAAACCATGATTTTTGGTATGCCTCTGGCTTAAATAAATAAACCATTTACACTTTATCTTCTTCATTGGTTCCTTAACTTAGTTAGAACGATTATTCACCATAATTTCGCACTTAATTAAGTCATAACATGATAATAGTATTGGTAAAGACCCTAGGGTTCTTATCCAACATTGGAAAGTATATAAATTATCAGTATAAGGTGATAAATAATATGAGTTGTGTGAACTAGCAGTGGGAGTCCGTACGAGGCACGGGCGCTCCGCTAATGCAAATAAATATGGAAAATTAATATGTCAACCAAATTTTAATATCTATACGTTTTACGAATTGAAGAGCGCTAAATCAAAGAGTTTCAAGGGCATTCTAGAATTATAGCCAAATGGAATCGAATGAAGTGCATCCCATGAAAAGCTATATACGGAAAGCTGTAATTGTGCAACAGTATGAAGTCAGAGAAACTTCGGAAGAAAGCACCAACTTTAAGCTTGGTGACAGCGATGCGAACATAGGGGGAAGGGCTGTTAACTGCCTTCATAGTAAATTACCCTCAAATATAGGAGTGCCCGCGGGACCTAACGGCGTAGTTCTTTTACCTTTTTTTTCTTTATTCTCAAGCGCACACAGTGTCATATAGTATGATATTTAACCGTTAACATCAAAGCTGGTAGCATGGTTATGATAAGCTGAACAAATTGGCGTAGAAGTGTAGACTTCTTAATGAAGTAGGTACGGTGTCATCTAATCACAACATTATTTTCAATTTCAAAAGCAATACATTCGACTTCACCATGCTTACAGGTATTTTCGTAGACCGCTACTAGTGTTTGTGATAATTAGCTTGTCTGACAATTCAATATAACAAATATATGACGCGTCACGTCGAAAGGATACTTCTTGTCGGCAACAGTCATTTTGAGTAATTTGACGCTAAAGTTGAGAATAACAATAATCTTAAGTGTATTATTTTTAAGTATGTAAAACTAGTCTATATAACAATGTCGTGAATTTAGTAGGACAACCCAAAATAGGACATGTCAAAGATTAGCGAAATGAAAGGTGACATTGGCGATGGTTATTTGAGAGTAACCCCTCCCCGATTAATCAATGTTGGAACAATTTTGACAAACTGCTGATGACACTTGTGTCACTCAGTCTTAAAGGCATAGGTCCACTTTGCGGCTAGTTCAACAAGGGTCAACTAGCTTACACCTGTTCATTTGGTGACAGATGAAATAGAGTTAAGATGGAAAAATCTCAACCTTGAGATATTCCCAAAGGATCTGGCTGGTAAGAGTGGACCTAAGGATTTAACACTTTTTATTACAGACCAAAGACCCTGAGGCCATAAAGAGTCACTTTCTCAGGATGTTAGTCTGCCGACCGACATTGTCTACTAAAGTAGGGCCACGTGGGATTTGCATCAAAACAGTGCTTTGGACATGACCACTAGTCTGCCCAATACAGTAATTGGAGAATTTATAACCGGCCAATACGTAAAAATTGATTAGGCAATGGAACATAATAATTTATATTTCTCAGCATTGCTACGGGAGAAGGGTGACACCAATGTTATAGCCAAGTAACAATTATTATGCTACAAGACCGCCCCCCCCCCCCCCCCCCACTCCCAGATGTGGGGGGGGGCGGTCTTGTAGCATAATAATTGTTACTTGGCTATGCACTTCAAGCATGTTTTCCCATCAAACACTTGACATTATCAGCATCAAATGTCGACATGAAAGTAGACAGTTATGTTTTCACAGCGTAGTGGGAAGTCGATAAAGATAAATCTCATCATCATTCTCATTCTGTTCGTCATTCATTCATTAAGTCTCATTCAATACATTTTAAGCATACTGTGCTTGTTTTCTGAACTAATTATTTGCGTGCTTTTGCAAGTGCATAGGGGAATCATAGTTGAACAACATTCGAAAAGCGAACAATTATGCAACTACTTCTGTTTTACCTATTACTGATGATGGCATTTTACGGTTTTCAATTTTAGACATCACTTGTACTGATAACTCGTAATTTATTATTGAGTAATACAACAAAAACATAGAACGTAATGTTTGTGAACATTCGACCCAAAACTATCTGAAAGACAAATTCAATACAATATTAATTACAATGCAAGTGTGATATCTCCATCTCTCTAGAGTAATGTAACCTTTTATCAGTTGTTCAATTTAGCTGCCGGATATGCCTCGCGAATTGAATGCAACATGCATATCTCCTACTTGTCATAAGATCACGCCGCTCAAATACCTAGGGAGGTAGAATCACACGTGCCAACAATGCTAAAACAATTTTGACAATCACTGAATGTTGCTGACAGCATAAACTTCCAATCTCCTGTATATTGACACCATGCCTGACACAGTCAATATAACTTACAGAATTTATTGGGTTCGTAATGGTTAAAGATCAATCATTCCAGGTTTTTCTCCGAATTCGGTCAGCATCATTGGCAGTGTAAGGATCCCCTTCTGGAAATAGAGTCAACCGTTCAATTAGTAGTAGTTTTGCAAATGTCATTGAGTTGTTACTCGTCTATGTTCATTGATGTTTTCTCCCTCTTTTTTCCCCTCAACTTAATCAACTTTCTTCACCACAACAAATAATATTTAGGTTTAAATAGGTCGAGTTCGTGTTACTTTCAACTAGAAATATAATTGAATATCAGCCTAGAGAGGATTATTTGATAAGTTGACAGGAGCTAGTTACGTATGCATGACAACAATAATGTAATACATGTCACGGTGCTAAACTTTAATCCTCAGGTTAGATCAATTTATATTCAAAGGTTGATAAGAAAAATAAGGCAATAGTAATGTATTGCCAAATTCTGAATTTCCATGGCAATAAAAGAAAAATAGAGGCTAATACATTCCCAATTTCTGAGCTGAGCATAGATCGGGCTTTCGCAATCAATCTTGGTTTATACTTTTCTAATGTACATTTTGTAGCATGTTCAGTTGTGACAAACAATCACATTACATGCTAGTGGAAATCAATCAGATATTTCACTATTTACAAGCCTATAATAAAAAATGGAATTTTGTATATCATATTATTAATACCCATAAAAGTTAGAAGGCGTAACACCTATATGGCATAAGCGATTTTTAATATCCATATGAAAAATACAATATCAAGAGCAGGGAAACATCTTCATGATTAATAAGCAACTATGAATGGCAAAGGGGACGTGTGTATATAATGACATATATGTTCATGTTCCGTTCTATTTCTTAAGAAAACATGTACAGAATTGTTCAGGTAAGAGCCCTAAAACAACAAAGGGAATATAACTGATAATGTGTCTCTCTCTTTTTCGTCAACTTCAACAACTTTCTTAATCTTCACATCAAAATTGATATGTTGCATAATGTGATACGAATACTCTTTGTATTCTCTTTTACGCAATTGTACACAACTTCTAGATCAACTCAATGTGATACCTGTTGTCTGATGCCAAATCTACGAGGAACTTATTGCAGCGATCCTTCTTTTAGAAACATGATTCATTCAATTCCATCTGGGCATAATTCTAGAATGCCCTTGAACCCTTTGAATCGTTAAACCTTTAGATATTAAAATGTTGATTTCATATCTCATATTTATTTGCATTATACTTTTCGAAATTGCTTGTACCGCGCGTTATGGTAAAAGGGCACATACCAAAGTTAAATAGTTGAGTTTGCTACAAATCATATCCAGGCATAAACGTTGTATATTTATGTTTATCAATATTTATAGAAGGCTTATAGAAAGTTGGATTGAATCCATGATGGTGGCCTTCAGATGATAAAGTCTCACGTCACGTGAATGGTTATTATAAGATACCTAGTCAACCCCAGGTTACATGACGTAGTATAGAGATTGAAGAGTTAATAAAACACAAATCAGATTTTGAAAACTTCCCCATGATAGTTCACACACCTCATACTTTGTCACCTTATAGTCATGAATAATATAATGTGCAATGTTTGATAAGAACCCTAGGGTCCTTACCAGTAATATTATCATGTTATGACTTCATTAACTTTGAGATTATGGTGAATAGCTTTATAGTTAGTAAGTTTACACACAAATGAAGAAGAAAATCATGGTTGTTCCAGGTGAATATTTTATAGAGTTTAAAGAAAAACTGCAGAGTTTCGGTTAATTTTTCAAAACTGGGAGCAAAAGTGAAGAGGGATCTTATGATATTTCAAATGGTTTTCTTTGAACCTGGGTTTTGAGTTAATTTCAGTTAAAAGATTTCCGCTCTTACTGTTTTTGCCAGTCAAAATCAAATGAATAATGTGCCAAATTAGATCTACCATCTGCCATCTGATAAAGCCATTCTACTAATGACCAGGATTTTGTTCACTCTTGACAGATGTAACAAGTGAGCTCTGAATATCCCCTGGAATATACTCTCTCATGTGTAGTGAACATGAGTGGTATGTGTAATAATCATGGAATGTTCATTTCCATGTAACTTAACGTAAGGCTTGATTCTTTTATCAGTCAATATCATGAGAGCCGCCAATGGCTTTGGAGACACACTCATCAGACATAACCCTTTAATATATATGATCAGTTATCTTTAACAGTTTAGAACTTTTGTATTTCTTCAAATAATCAAAACTCTAAGGAATAAAAAAGATTGTCGCATGTGGGGGAAATACAGATGTCAATGTTTCCCGTGTTTAGTTCATAAAATTTACACTTTTTCAGGGGGCAAAATTAGCTTGATTTCGTGCGAAATAGTGTTCTCCCAGCAAAACACAAGCATAGTATGTATTTTCAGTTTACGCAACGAATGGCTTAAATCTCATTGGATAAGTGTCCGATGTAAATGCTATTTTCAATATCATGTAAGGATTCAGTGTATTATGTCTATTTATAAATTCGTATATAATTGGTAAACATTAGTTTCAATTCCCTGTACAATAGTAAATGTTCTCTTTGCAAAACACAAGTATAGAATGCCTTTTCTCAGTTTACGCAACGAATGGCTTAAGTTTCCGAGAAAAAAAATAGGAAAATGCACGATATTATGCATAAAACGGCAACAAATCTAAAAGTACATTCAATATCATGTAACGATTCACTTATAAATTCGTATATTTCAATGGTACGGAACAAAAAAGGTAAACCTTATTAGCTTCAATTTCCTGATAATAATTAGTGTACCCCACGCAAAACAGTTAGTATTCCGCACGCAAAACACAAGTATAGAATGTATTTTTCAGTTTACGCAACGAATGGCTTACATCTCAAGTGGATAGGTGCTTGATGCAAATGCTAGTGAGACCAGGAATAGGAAAATGCACGATACCATGCATAAAACAGTAACAAATCTATAAGTATGTTCAATATCATGTAATGATTTAGTGTATAGTGTCCACTTATGAATTTGTACTTTTCAACAGTAAGAAACAACAATAGTAAACATTATTGGCTTCAACTCCCTGCAAAATAGTTCGTGTTCCCCTCGCAAAATAAAAGCAGAGTTTGTCTTTTTCAGTTTACGCAACGAATAGCTTTAAGTGGAAAGGTTTTATACTGTAAATGCGAGTGAGACCAAGAATAGGAAAATGTACGATACCACGTGGTCATATAAGCTATTATGGTGGAAAGTTCATTTCGATAAAATTAAGGATTTATTACTGTAGAGACGGAACATAATATATATGAATAGAAGAAACAAGTTCCAAACATACACCTATATGCATACCTTTTAATTGTTACAATTCACTATATCTTTATTGTTAATATCAGATAGATTACTGATGATATAGTGTAAGACAGAATGGAGGATATTTATCCTAGAAGTATTTATTTACTTCTATTTGCTGAATACGCAACAATCCCTTGGAAATAAAACAAGAATAAATCCTGTTTAATATCAAGTAATAATTTCCTTAGTATGCATCTATCCAATTTCAGTGATCCAACATATCAAATGTTGGCATGGTTCCCTCTGAATTTGACCATGACGCGAATATTAGCACAGTGAATGAATGAAATGATCTTTTTAGGTTTAATCCTTAGATTATGTACATAAATTAGAGCAATCCATGTCATAACATTATTTGTCCATGTAAAATAGCTAAGTAGTGATCGTACATTTAAAATATATTCAAATGTAAAATTGTTGTTTACGTATTATTAAATCCTTTTCGGTCTCCCATACTTTGACAGATAAAGATAGATAAAAAGTGGATCCGATAAAGAAAGATAAAAAGTGGATCCGATGAAGATAGATAAAAAGTGGATCTGATACCTAACATAAAAAAGATCATACACTCTACCCCTTATTCTTCATTATACATATCGCTGTTAAATTTAATGATATACCCGGGAAACCCTACTACGCGTCAATCTTTTGTGTTGCTGAATCATAAAACAACACTGAATTTGTCTTAAATATGTCTCGATAGTAACCTAACCTGCAGACATGCCTGCAAAATTGATTTCGATGAAACTTAAGACAGCAGTGTTTTGAAATAGATTTACAGTGTGACTATAGGACAAGCTTTGGAGCCAAGCTTTAGTCGGGGAATACTTTTTATAGAGATCTAAGGATATCATTGTGTGCAATATGTAAGTTTGATGCCACGAGCAATGACCTTATGACATATATATTACAATTTTATCGTATATGAAATACGAGATATTAAAGTTTAAGGTAAACATTTTCATTAGGAAAAACCCTCAAAGCTACCCACAAATGGCAAATTCAGTACATTTGTGCAATATCTTAACATCACTTTGACAATATGTACAACTTGGTGATTGTTTCGAGTCAATTTGGCGCAACTCAATGCAACTTAGTGAAATACTATATAGTAAATATTTCGCAACTACGTGCAACATTATGAACTGCCGCGGAGGCTTGCGCATTTTTGTAGTACTCTAGGTAATAATAGGTACATTTTCCGTGGTAGGCAGATTTGGGCATTTTCGTCGTTTTTGATCAACTTCAGGATTTTCCTTCTGTGATATGGGACCATAGAGATATAAAATATGATTCAGTAATTACGGAAATCTTTATCCTTATCGTAATGTTCGTTGTTATTATACATCTTTATGTTTCAAATGATATGTTATGGGAAACACGAATCAAACCGTTCAGGTATTTACTACCATCTCTAAAGTAGTTTGATTTCAACATTAATAAGATATTATCTATATCATTTTTCAGTGACATTTTTCAACTAAATACTTGGAATTGTGTGGGTTTTTTTTATTTTGGTTTCATTTGAGGTTGGAAACCTGAAGGAAGTAGAGGTTGACAACTTGAAAGTTATTTTTGAAAAGATCTTTACTTTGCAATTAAAAATGAGTAAAATGAAACATTTTCAATGAACAACGGTAGATGTACATGTATAAATTCTGACATTTTAATATCTTGAGAATTATCCATGTGCTCTTAAACTTTATGTTTCATCACAATCCAAAAGTGATTTAGAAATTATGTCAAATATGTCAATTTTATGAAGAAAAATAGTTAAGAGGTATCTTGGAATTCATATATTTAGTTAACATTATTATTTTCATTTCCCAAGTATGTACTTTTGAGAGAAATAAATTGACGATGGCATTGCCCTTTTGCAAGAACAACAACAAAATGAATAGCATACACGCCCCTGAGACAAATCGTTGTATAATTTGCCTCTAAAGTCTGTCTTAATCACGGTAATGGGTGGTGATATATAGCTATCAAGCCTTTGTTACCTGAATTACCCTAGGGAATTCAAATGCTTCAGAGGCATTAAACTTTCAAAAAGGTCTCACACAGTGTGAAAACGTGTAGATCGCTGAGAAAACAATTAGTATATGAAGATATCTATATAACTTGAATGTGTACGATAGGATATGTCACGTCACACTATGTCCCAGAATGAATAACGTGATGTTGGTAAAATTATTATGAGTTGGAATAAGAATATCATTCCATTTTTCTCTCATTTAATGTACAAAGAAAAGGGAGTGTCAAATCATGTCTGAAAACTATGCTTGATAACAAAAGTCATTGTACATCTATAACTGCGCTAATTTTTCTACAGCAGTTAAACCAATTGTACCCATGCTACAATGGCCCTGAATTTCCACGGCACTTTTTTCGAAGTAACCGTACACGTACTATGTTCTCAACGAGCGCAACATGGTTTGCAACTGATTGTAGATTTACTTCCTCTTGAGAACGTGAAGGTTCTTTGCGGAGAGGACAGACTCCTTCCAATAATATCGGGAGGGGAGCTACATTAGGAATGTAACGATCCCGGTAACGATCCCCACTTAAATCATTGACGGGGCCGAGAGATTGCGAAATTGTACGACTCCTTGCTAAGTACAATCATTATGCCCTCTCCTCGCAAATTCAGGAGTGGAAGTGAGTCAACAGTTGCATACCATATTCCACATATCCGCTGACGATGTAGTATGGT
This sequence comes from Ophiura sarsii, assembly GCA_035610835.1. Lineage (NCBI taxonomy): Eukaryota > Metazoa > Echinodermata > Ophiuroidea > Amphilepidida > Ophiuridae > Ophiura > Ophiura sarsii. The sequence continues at coordinate 75,322,747 of CM069444.1, forward strand.
TACTCCGACATTTTCGGCAAATAAACGTCAGTGTTTATAACTCGTTTGGAACTATTTCGTCTTCAAACAGGTTAATTGCAAATATTGTTGTTAAGGACAAGCCACTCTTCTAAACGTTGTATTTCTCAAGTCTTACAATAGACTGACTCTCAATTCAAGTTGGAAATAGACATCAATCAAGTGGACAAATTGGCATTGGACCAAATGGGAATGCACTCATTGATTGAGGAGGGGAAAATGGAAGGAAGGTCAAAAGTTTGTAAACCACTACTGTGTATCATCTCATTATTTCTGTAACGAAAATAAATTCATATAATTGTAAGAGCCTGTGTAAATGAAATGATAACATGAATATGATGATTTGCCAACGCAAAATAATTGGGGAAGAAATAGCACGATATTGACTGAAATTGTAGATAGAAAAAATCAAACATCTGCTATTTGGTGGGTACGATGCATTTTCACCTAAATACATTCTTGCTTCTATGCACCATCACATTTTAAATATCTTGTTACGTTTCAGTTCATGGCATAAATGATCCTTCCCGCCTGCAAATAAGTAAATGTTGGACGAATTTGACAAACTAATACCGACTGAAGATATTGGTATTTCTCAACATCGCATGGGGTTAACAATAGTTTGTAATTGACAGGTAACTGCTCCAAGACTTTCCCATGTTTGTAGTAAAAGCATTTCTCACATCATGAAACACTTGACATTATCAGCATACAGATTTCAGCATGAAAGCTGATAGGTATGTTTTTACAGCAGAAAGGGGACGATTAATGAGAAAAATCACATCATCAATCTCATTTTGTGCATTGTTCACCGATATATGCTAAAATATTAAAACACTTTTCAGGACAAGCTGTATAAGCACCCCGTCAGGAACTGTTTGTGTTAGGTGTATGTTCCCTTATGAGACCAAGGACACAACTTGAATTTTTCGAGTCAATGTTGCATAATTCAAAGCATCTTATTAGTGAAACACTATTGTCAATATTGTGCAAATGCCAACCTCCCCCCCCCCCCCCCACCTCTCTTTCATGTTTCATCACAATCCAAAGCGAAATTATGTCAAATATGTAATTTTAATGGAGAAAAATAGCTTAAAGGTATCTAGAGTTACATTTTTTCATGACAATTCGCCCATATGTACTTTTCAGAGATGCAAATAGACGATATGGCATGCCCTTTTTGCACAAAAACAAACCAAACCAAATTGCATATACGCCCCTAAGACAACCCGCTGTATAATTTGCCTCTAGTCTTAATCACAGTCATTGGTTGGAAATGTATACATGTAGCTATCAAGCCCTCATTAACTGAATTTAACTAGGGAAATCATTATGATCCTTGAGAGACAATGAACTTTTAAAAGGGTTTTAAAACATTATTCAGGTATAAGATTCTTCTGACATCGATATTAATACTTGGCCTGCGTGATAAGATTTGACATACTACAATGCGTCTCAAAATAGGTACCTTTTGTTAGATATGGCTTTAAATTGTATATGAGTTGGTTGAAAACGCTCCCTATATAATCAGGTATCTGTAATCAACATTGAAAGAAGTGAATCTAAAAGTATGCTAACAAAATTTCAGCTTGTTTGATAAAAAGATTGTATGGTCTGGCAATTTCTAAAGTGTAAGAAATTTGGTCTTTCCTAAATGTTAAAGCGGAAATTGGTTATTCATTATCATATTTGGAATCACCATGCGAAATGCATTGAAATAAGGACAAACAAGCCTATTATTTGTTCAGTAATTCTTGAGATAGAATTTGAATGTTGGGAAAGGTGTCTGAAAAATCTGTTTTGTATATGGCACAACTAAAAGCCACGTGGAAAGTGTAGTCTTAAAATACTGTTTTAGACTTAGTTTCATACTTCTGACTATTTTTTCAAAGTAAACTAAGTTCAGATATAAATAGGTAGGGTTCATGTTACTCATGTGAGAAATGTATTGAATATCAGCCAAGAGACAATCATTTGACAATTTTACAGGAATTTGTTATGAATGCATGACAATAATAATGTAATACATGTCATTGTGCTCAGCCTTATCTCCAGGTTAGAATACTTAATGGCAAGAAAAAGAGGGCAATTATACTTTATCGCCAAAGTATGCATATTTCATGGTAATATGAAAGAAAATACAGGGTAATAAATGCGCAATTTCCTCAAGTGCTGAGCACAGATCGGGCTTTCGCAATCAATCTTGTTTTATACTCGTCATGAGCATGCATGTGTAGTGGTACTGATCGCATTACATGCGAGAGGAAATCAATGAGAATAATATGAATTTGATTTGTGTATTTGGTATTATTAATACCCATAACACTTTAAGGATAGCCGATTTTGTTTTTCATGTCAAGAATACAACATCGGGAGCAGCGGAAAATCTTCAGGAATAATAACGATATGAATGGCAAAGGGGACATGTGTACAATATGACAGATTTTTATATCCGTTACAACATGGAGACCTTTCCGTTCTATTTCTTAAGGAAATATGTACAGAATATTCATTGAGAGCCTGGTAAATGTGAATATAAATTATAAATGGTTATCTTTTTAAGCCCTCAATATTACAATCAATATGTAAGCCCTTGGTATGTTTACATGGTGGAAACATAAAATAAGTCTGTCTGAATAAAACAATTGTTTAATCTGTCTATAATATGGAAGCAAAGGACACAGTTGTATCCCTATCAAACTTTAGTCAAAATATCACATTTTCTCTACACGAAATTTGTAGAAAAACAGTGTGTCAGCGTTTGAATGGTATTTGCTCCCTAGTATCACATTTTACTAGTTAGAAGAAGTAAATCGTATATAATATCGTCGCTGTTCTGGCCATACCGGCACATGTGCCATTTTGGGCAAAATGAGTTAAGTTGCATTTCATGATCTACAAGTGAAACTCTTTATTCTCCAAAAAAATTGAGACAAAAAGGTAATTAATTAATGAGATACCGCACTAATTAGTGTCATATGCCAGGGTTATAACATAATACCGGCATGAAAACCTCATTTTGTATTCTGACATACCGGCACATCACAATATTCTGCCATAAACCACCGTGTAACTACATACCGGCATATCACTGGCATATCGCTGTAGGACTGTCTGACATACCGGCACATGACTTTATGACATAATTACTCCTAATTAATAATTGCAATTTGTTGTTGTAACATGCTCATAACAAACATAAGTATATATCTATTAGTGTTCTTTGACAATGATAGTGACATTTGATGTAAATGCTCTCTAACAAGTCTTTAAAAATTGGAAAATTTTCAAACACGATTTTCTCAAAACGCTGTTTTTCGTGATGTGCCGGTATGTCAGAACAGCGACGATATGTATAAGCACATTTGATATGTCCGTAGGGGCTGTTTTAACTTGTTTTGTTTGTATATGCTGAGCATATCAAGTAATTAATTGTTTATGACATTGTAAATAAAACACAAAATGAAAACATTGTTTCAAGTTATTTTTTAAGAAATCATAATTTATTGTGAAAGCCTCTCACATGTTTGCATAATTTACACAGGTGCTGTATCCATAGAAACAAAAGGAATAAACCTAATTACATCAATATGCAATATTTATCAACGATATTATCTATTTATTAAGACAATATTTAATCAATATTTAACGTCAATCAGAAAAAGAATACTTTAGGTCCCAGATATACCAGTACCGTTCAATACTGGAACATAAAAGTTACCAGTATCGGTCGATACTAACACGATTTACTGTTACGATTTTACTGTTCCAGTATCATTCGATACTGGAACTCCAAATTGTGTTCCAGTATTGAGCGATACCGGAACATTTTTATGTTCCAGTATCAGGCGATACCGGTACACGTGATACCAGTGCGATTTGTCCCATTATTAAACGATACTGGTCCCGATACTTGGACACTGACTTTGTACCGGTATCAAACGATACTGGTTGTTCCATTATCGGACGATACTAGTACAGTCCAGAATTTGGGACCTAAATTACACTTTTCCCCGTCAATCTATCAATACAATAGCTACCATATTGCATTACACAACATCTCAAAATTAACTGCTCACCATATGTCATGTCTCAACATGAAGACAGTATTGCCTTACTCAGCATTCAAAGCCTTGGCTAATATAATTATATATAGTACTGTTCACCACAATTTCTTAGTTGTGATTTGAAATGAACCTTATTTTTGTATAGACCCAATGTTCAAATAATGGAAGTTATTTTAAATAAATATATATGACATGACATCTATCTGATTTTTATTTATTAATTTATTTATTATTTTGTGAGCAGTTACCTTTGAGAGGGAGCGTATTGTTTGACCATCACAAACTCCACAAAATTGGACAATGCTCTTGTCTGGATTAAGGAGAGGGTAAATCTAACTATTAATTCAATAGTAACCATCTCCCTTGTTACACCACCTTTTTAGTATTCACCTGATAAATCCATTCATTAAAATTCACAATTCATATTTATTTTCTCGTAGCACTGGCCTTCGAAAAGTGTTAAGAAAGGGCATTTTTTACTATAACTTGCCACTTAGATGGAGCTGTTTTCATTCAAACTTACATTGCCAGCATCATTATCCAACATCTTGAAAACAGTGAATTTATGCTTATGAGGATTAGACCCCTAGTTCCGTATGCACAAAAGAGTTAGACCGCGTCTAAAGTTAGACCTGGTCTAAGTGGATTTTAGTTTTTGTGACAGCACACCTTTAATTAAATTTCCTTCTCAAATAAGCTAACAAATTGTAAAGATTCGGATGCAAAGCTCAAAAATAGCACAACATATCTCATGAAAATGCAGAGGAAAAACAGATTTTGAGGCATGAATAAATTTCACTTAGACCAGGTCTAACTTTAGACCCTGTCTAAATCTTTTGTGCATACGGACCTTTGAGTTCAATAAAAAAACACAAAAATGACTGTAGTTGATTATTACACAATTACATCTACCAACCATCAAAATTCCAGTATTGAAAACGTAAAAATGTTTGACAATTTAAAAATGAAAAAAAAAATCTGGCCTTATTCCAAAAAGTTAGAAGGGGAGACGGACTACAAGAAACAAATGTTTAAGTGGCCCCAGATAGGTGCGACTGTACAAGATATTCATATTTTGAAAGAGCTTTATTTTGGAATTCTTGTCAAGAGTTTAGATACTTATTATAGTTTATAGTATTATAGTCTTAAAGTACAAAATACAGATCTTTGAATGACCATTTGATAACAAACACAAATGAACGATAACATTATGAATGAATAGAAATAATGTATTAAAATGTATGATGAATAGGGAAGGTTTGGCTGTGCCAATAAAACAAAACAAGGTAGACTAAAGTGCAATATCATTTTATATATATTTTACATTTACATAGTACAGTATGTATATTGTATAACATCCCAACAATGAGGATTAATGTTCTAAGAAAAATCAACATTCTGAAATGAAAACACAACACAAATTACAAATTCTTTGGAATGTACAAATGTCCAACAGACAGACATAGTTTATACTATAAGCCAACACAAATATATTTCTTTGAATATCTCATTTTATCAAGTTAATAGCTTTGCTTTACAAATTAATTCTCACCCCAGCATCCCTTAACATTTTACCACAACACCACTCACACCATTATAGCTTGCGCTCTTTTAAAAAATCAAAAAAAATCATAGTCACTAGTGCTGACAAAACATGATTCGTTAATTGATTTAAACCATTTACAGAAATAAATACTAATTGAGTTAATTTGGGGTTTTTTCAACAGTGACATCACTGCATTCTCAAAAGGCTATCAAAGCTTTACAATAAAAGCCACAACATGTCTTGATATTCACTGTCAAACCCTCCACCATCTGTGATGCAAGGTGAATCTCTGCAAGTGGGGCTATCAGAAGGACGGAGACAACACATGCGATTGCGGCACAGTACCACAGACAATGGAACACCTTCTGTGCTGCCCTCTACTGGAGCAGAAGTGCACATCTGACGACCTGGCAGGCTACAACGAAAATGCCAAGAAATGTGTTCAACTCTGGTTGAATCACATCTGATCCTGCGTGCCGTGGACACGAGAAGAAGAAGACTGGTACACATGCTATCAGTAGTGATTTTTCCCAGTATTGAACGATACTGGTAGTATATAATTGTATCACATTTTATATGTACCAGTGTCGTCTGATACTCAAACACTAACTTGTACCAGTTTCAAGCAAACGGGGTGTTCCAGTATTGAGCGATACTACAGTATCGCTAGGGGTCATGATAGGAGCGTCCGTATTCGTACACGCGGCCCTGGATAAAGCTTGAACAAGCCTGAACAAGCTGAACTAATCCTGTCACCACCACGCACAAGGACCACCAAGAGCATCAACACTATGCCTCGCCACAGACGACGACCTCAACGCGGCGGACCCTTTTTAGGACCCGCGCTGACAGTCTTATCGTTCAACGTCGAAGGATTCTCAACTGCTAAGGAAAGTTTATTAGCCCAGATGTGTAGCAATCTCCAGTGCGATGTCCTCTGCTTACAAGAGACGCATCGAGGGAGCAACAATATACGTCCGACCATACCTGGCATGGTATTGGCCACTGAGCATCCTCATCGGCAATATGGCAGCGCTGTATTTGTTAAGACCAGTATAGACATAGAATCCACATCCTGCTCTGTTGTAAATGACATCGAGATCCTGACTGTAGAGCTGAGTAGCGTTGTAGTTACATCAGTGTACAAGCCTCCTCCTTCAGCCTTTGTGTTTCACCAAACTGTTCCACATGTGCACAGTAAGCCGCAAATCATCATTGGGGACTTTAATAGTCACAGTACCCAATGGGGGTACAGAGAAACCAACAAGGATGGTGAAGCTGTGGAAATGTGGATGGACAAAGATCAAGTGAGCCTCATTCATGATCCTAAGCTGCCCAAATCATTCCAAAGTGCCCGCTGGAAACGTGGATACAACCCAGACCTTGCCATAGTTACCAACAACATTGAAGGCATGTGCCAGAAGCTAGTGTTGGAACCCATCCCGAAAAGCCAACACCGCCCAATAGGCATCACGGTTGACCCAATAGTGAAACCAACTACCGTTCCTTTTAAAAGACGCTTCAACTACAGGAAGGCCAAATGGGAAAAGTTTACGGTTGAGCTGGACCAGAAAGTGAAACACATCAAGCCATCAGCAGAAAACTATGACAAGTTCACGCAGCTGGTGAAGAAAACTGCAAGGAGACATATCCCACGTGGCTGCAGAGTAAACTACATCCCCGGACTATCGAAAGAAAGTGCCGAGCTCTACGATGAGTATGTGACCATGTTTGAGACAGATCCTTTCTCTGATGACACAACTGCTATAGGTGTGAAGGTAATGGACAGCATATCCCAAGAGCGCCGTAAGTCCTGGAATGCCTTGATCGAGTCTACCGACATGACCAAGAACAGTAAAAAAGCATGGTCAACTATTCGGAAACTGAAAGGTGATCCTACAACAGCTCCTCACCAGTCCAATGTCACAGCAAACCAAGTAGCACACCAACTGCTTCTGAATGGCAAAAGCGGAAAGAAGCAGAAGAAGATCAAGCTTGACCGCAGTAAACGCATAGACCATGGCTTTACAAAACCCTTCACAATGGAAGAGCTGGACGCAGGTATCTCCGCTTTGAAACCAGGGAAAGCGATCGGCCTAGATAAAATAGCTACTGAGGAGATCAAAAACTTTGGACCCGAGGCAAAAATGTGGCTCCTACAGCTCTACAACCAATGTCTGGCAACGCACAAGCTTCCAAAGATCTGGAAGAAGGCCCATGTGACTGCACTGCTGAAACCTGGGAAAGACTCATCTCTTCCTAAGAGCTACCGTCCAATCTCACTCCTGAGCCATACCTACAAGCTCTTCGAGCGGATGATACTCAACAGAGTTGCTCCTGTCATCGATGAACGCCTCATTCCGGAGCAAGCTGGATTCCGCCCTGGAAAATCAACAACTAGCCAGGTTCTCAACCTCACCCAGTACATCGAGGATGGTTTTGAGAAAGGACTGGTCACCGGCACTGTTTTTGTCGACCTGTCAGCAGCCTATGATACAGTCAACCACCGATGCCTTCTCCACAAGATCCAGGAGCTAACTGAGGATATCCGACTGACAGAACTGATAGGAAGTATGCTGGAAAACAGATTCTTCTTTGTTGAGTTGGGGGTAAAGAAGAGCAGATGGCGTAAACTCAAGAACGGTCTTCCGCAGGGGAGTGTGCTCGCCCCACTCCTTTTCAACATATATACCAATGACCAACCTAGAGGTGAAGATACTGCACGTTTCATCTATGCAGACGATCTTGGTATTGCAGCACAGGATGTAGACTTCACAGTTGTAGAAGACCGCCTCTCTGCAGCCTTAGATAAGCTGACACCCTACTACGAAGACAACCACCTACGCGCCAACCCTTCGAAAACACAGGTGTGTGTTTTTCACTTGCGCAACAGAGAAGCCAAACGACAACTGAAGGTCCACTGGTCTGGGACTCTACTGGAACACTGCGACCATCCTGTGTACCTGGGAGTAACCTTGGACCGGTGCCTCTCCTTCAAGAATCATGTTGAAAAGGCAAAGATGAAAGTCGGCTCTCGAAACAACATCTTGAGCAAGCTCACAGGCACAAGCTGGGGTGCCAGTCCACACACCCTGAAGTCTACCGCACTGGCCCTATGCTACTCAACAGCAGAGTACGCAAGTCCTGTATGGGAAAGATCACCCCATGCCAAGAAGATGGACCCGGCTCTGAATTCTACCTGCCGTCTAATAACAGGCTGCCTGCGACCAACTCCAACTGAGAGCCTCTACACATTGGCAGGTATTGCACCTCCAGATATCAGACGGACGGTAGCAAGCATGAGGGAATGCCAACGCCAAACCAATGATAAGAGACACCCTTTGTTTGGCCATGTTCCACCAACAAGCCGTCTCAAATCCAGAGAAAGTTTCACCCACAGTGTCACACCCTTGGAAGCGTCCGCTAACAGCGAGAGAGTCAGAATATGGAAACAAAGACTCCGCCAACACCCATTAACGATGGCAGTCCCTGTTACAGAGGTACTTCCACCTGGAGCTGACTCTGGATGGACTGAGTGGAAAACGCTCAACAGACTCAGAACTGGTGTCGGAAGATGCAAGGTGAATCTCTGCAAGTGGGGCTATCAGAAGGACGGAGACAACACATGCGATTGCGGCACAGTACCACAGACAATGGAACACCTTCTGTGCTGCCCTCTACTGGAGCAGAAGTGCACATCTGACGACCTGGCAGGCTACAACGAAAATGCCAAGAAATGTGTTCAACTCTGGTTGAATCACATCTGATCCTGCGTGCCGTGGACACGAGAAGAAGAAGACTGGTACACATGCTATCAGTAGTGATTTTTCCCAGTATTGAACGATACTGGTAGTATATAATTGTATCACATTTTATATGTACCAGTGTCGTCTGATACTCAAACACTAACTTGTACCAGTTTCAAGCAAACGGGGTGTTCCAGTATTGAGCGATACTACAGTACTACTACATGTAGTACAGTCCAGAATTTGGGACTTTAAAGTACACTTTTCCCCCACGATTCTTACACTGTAACCATTTGACAAATGCACTGTCAAGAAAACCTCAATAAAGGCTACACAATTACGGTCTTATGGTGGGCTTATTTAAAATATATAAAATATTTCTCATATTTTCAATAACAGTCAACTTCCTTTTATATAACATGTGCTGTTCAAACACCTCCAGCTCAGCTCAAATACATGATTTTGCATTGATGTGTAGTAATGTATGAGACACGGTGCCAGAACAAAATGCTGTTAGCTTTCACTGTGCTAGCTCCCGCTCCCTCCCCCGTACACAATGTCTAACAAACAACATTCCATCAGTTTTAAATATTAAAAAATGCCGATTTAGCATCACTGACGCTGAGTTGGCATCACTGATGCATTTAACGCCATTTGATGACATTTGACGCCAAAAGAAAGCATGAGATGCCATTTTGCTTTTCCTAGGTCCCAGCAATGTATCAAATCTTTGATAAGATAAAGGCAACAAAAAGATATAACAGCCATTTTATTCTACCATGACATTGATACATGCCTGGGTTATCACTACAGGGTGTATCAAAAAAAACGCAACACTTTTTGTCGCGAGCTCTCCGATTACGGCAAATCACAAATCACTCTGAAATTTATATATTCTGTTAGGTGTACTTATTGGCTATCACATAGTCAAATTACAGCGATATCGATTATTGATTCGCTGAGATATCAACGATACACGTAGACAAGTGCAAAACACGTTTTACATCGTTTATCCTGTATGCCTGATTTTCTTGTCAGGTGAATATTAGCAAGACACTTTAATAACTCATTGTACTTAAATAATTGGAATCAAACTCATTCTGAGAAGAAAATGATATGTTAAAGGTATCAAATGTCTAGCTATTACAGTATCATATCAATATTAATTAAATCTGGCAATAAATTAATTGACACAATTTGAAAATCCAGATTACAAAGTCTGTTTGCAAATCCGGCCTCTCTCTTTCTCTCTCGTTAATGTCATAAATAAAACAGTATGGCACATTATTCAAAAGATAAACAAATGGAATAGTCCAGTGAAGGTAGTAATTGTCTTGTATGAATCAGTCATTGTTAGTCTGTTGTGAATGGGAATGGGACATTATGGTGCTGCTCGACCCTCAAAATGCTGTCCTTGTTTTAAGATGCATCGATTATGATCTTTAATTTATGAAAGAACGTACCATAGACATTATGTGGCGATCATAGCAATCGGTGCTTCAGAACTTAAAAAGGGTGATTGACGTATTCAAATGCTCGAATGATTATCAGATTACACGATTCAATGATTTTATGTACCCTCTTACTCAAACAAAGGAAATTAAGATAAACCATTCCAGACATTAAAGTTATATATTAAACTGTTAACCCATAACACTAATCGGACAGGAAAATCCAAGTTTTTAGAATGAACGATGTTAAACGTGTTTTGCACTTCTCTACTTATACCTTTAATATCTCAGCGAATAAATAATCGATATCGTTGTAATTTAACTATGTGATAGCCAATAAGTAGACCTAACAGAATATATAAGTTTTAGAGTGATTTGTTTTTTACTGTGACCGTACAGCTCTCGACAAAAAGTGTTGCGTTCTTTTTGATACACGCTGTATATTCTAAATATAAATATCATACATGTTTCAACTTTAAATATGTCACAAATCATTTTTTCAATTTCAATACTTTTATCAGTTCAAAATGTGATAGATCAAGGCAAATTAGTATCAGTTTCTACAAATTTCTGGAATGAATTGAAGAAAATAAACTCGACAAAAATTGTATGAGTTGTAACACCATGATATTTGTAAGATAATGAAATCTGATAAGGCCAAAAAAGTTAAGATAATGAAACACTATCCTCAGTCCTCACACTGCCATGGCTGGAGACCCAAATAAAACAACACAACATACAGGCGTAAGTAAACGAAAATATCGTTCATATCACAGAGAGTTTTCATTGAAATCCTCCTTCTCTTGTTACAATGTACACATTACTGGCTTTTTGTAACATAATATGAAAACCAATTTTTATACAGACGCATCAACTGTACAGTTATTGAAGCTTGCAACATGATACAATTCACATTACACCTCCACATATGTGACACTGTAATGTGACTTGCCCCCCTAAACTAATACAAGTAAAGAGTTACAATGCTAAACTCGATTAAAATATAATTTTTAACAAATCCACATTTCTTGGAGATGCAATTTAGTAAAATAATGTTTTATCAACATTTTCAGCAACATCAACACATTTTACAAATGAGAACATGCCTATTCTTAGGTTCAATTTAATACTTGCTTTGCAATCTTACAATTTCAAACAAAAGTTATGAAGATTTGAATACAAAACTACCAGGTTTAAATAATATAAAAGTCTATGCAATTGCATATATAGAGATATATTCACTCAACCAAGAATGTATACCAAAATTAAACACTCAATTCAAATGTTCAATTACACATTGTCAAACCAAACCAATTTTTCATACACATCTTCAAGAATCCGTTATCTTAGATTGTATCATCAATAAAACAAAATATCAAAAAGAGCCAAGGGAAGTGCATCTCTTTACATGAGTATTAATCGGTCAAAGAGTTACGCACTCTAAATATGTTTCATTTAATTGTTAAAATTGTAACCGGATAATAAATATGGTAAATTATGGGAGAAATTGTGATCAGCTCTTAATCATGAATAAATAATATAACTATTTGCATACTTGGCAATGCAGGTCACATACATATTCATTTGTGAATTTTCATTATAATTCTTACTCTGTTTCATTATATTTTGATACACTTCAAAGATAATATTTTAAATATTTTCAAATTATTAGTAATGTATAATTCAATATAAGATTCTTTTCCAAAATATACAAATAGTTCCTTCATCTCATCAGCTGTCTTAAATTAACAAATATTAGACAATTTCGAGCATTTTATAAATCAGCAATTTGCTAATGTTATTCTGCAAACATTAACAAATTTGCACAAATAATTTTCCTTTATCTTTGAATAAATATTGTCATTAATTGTACCGTGGTATACCGTGTATTAATGTGTATGAAAGATACACAACTCACAGTAGACCATCCTCAATTATAATGGCCCTGCTTGTACAAGAGGCTAGCCGAATAAACATTATAATTGAGGGTGGTCTAGCACTGTTCATCTTGTATCTAATACATAAGATAAATATAAAAATCACGCTACTCTCATATTATTAATACTGATATCATTACCTTATATACATCTGTCTTTCAATTTATATCTTGTCAAATGACCAAACTAAAATATACAGTGCGCATTTACTTTTTTATAATACCATGACTGTAAAGGTTTAATGTAGAAATAGATTTTCCAAAGCAACCATAACGAAATCTTCAGCCACCATCATGTATTATTTACATGTTGTGAATAGTATTCAAGGATTACAAGGGTTCCATAATTCAGTACAACTATTGCGTTAACATCTTCCACGTGGCTATTAGTTTTACCAAACACAAACAGATTTTTCAGAAACCTTTCCTGACTTTCAAAGTCTATCTCAAGGATTACTGACCAAATACTAGGCATGTTTGTACTGATTTCAATGCATTTCTCATGGTGATTCCAAATATGGTAATGAAATTCAATAATGTTGACATTTTTTAAACATTTTGTGAAATGTTGGAATGTTGTCTACAGCTGCCTGCCGCGTGGAAAGTGTTAACATAAAATGATTTATGATTTACAGACTCGGGTAAACTGGCATGAATCGAATTAACAAAGACATTCAAATAACACGGTCTATGCTGGGAAAGATTACCCATCCACTCGACCAGAGAGGCTGTGTGTTTATGTGGGCACCACAATTACGAGGTAATGTATACAAAATCTTTGTTGAGAATCTCAAGCGGCGAAAAGCATGCAGCAAATATTAGATATATCTTGGTATATAAGCATGATTCTGGCAGAATCTACAACTAGCAGACGCAGGTAAATCCATGTGAGGATCGTGCAAAGGATAGCTAGTCAACTTTCTTGGTAACTTTCTCGGTTAGATCATTTGCGCTACCCTCATAGGTTCTGCTATAGTTTGATCGAAATTGGCGAAGCCTCCTGACAGCAGTGAATGAATACAGAAGGACGCGGGCGCGCATGAAGGCAACAAGCGCACTGTGCATCATGGGCGTGAAGCATGCATGCGGCCAATACCATGTGTGTGACCATAATCTTGAGCGTATGGTTTACTTTGCGATAGTATAACAATAACAATAGAATCATGCTTATAAGCCACCATTTAATAATTGAAGTGTGAAACAATGAAGATTTGTGAAAGAAGAAACACAAATAGACTACAACATTTATAAAATAAATATCTAGATTTGAAAACCAAATATAAACCATAATAAGCATCCTTAAGCATCCTATATTATGCGTTCACAGAGCTCTTTCCTAAGGGTCCTTACGATTCACAATACAATATAACTGAAGTACCATCACACACAAGTCAGTGTTTTTAAAGTGTATTCATTTACAACTGCTTATCACTCGGCAAAAGGGTAATAACCGACCACTGACAATCATTAGTCTATTTATACATATATGCAATTGCTTAATACCCAACAGACATATTTATTCTTTATATATGTCGCCAGTCACATCAAAAAGGGCACTTTTGTCGTTCAAAATGAAAATTGAGATTTATTTTTATGCAAAAGTGTATTTTGTAAGCTTTAGTTTGCTTGATATATTTTGGTTAATTTCTTCAGATTTTACATGATATATTAGATGGGGATTCCTTTTGATTTCTTTTTGTTTTTTAATTATTTACATTCTCAATATATTTGAAATGCATAACTGCCGATAAAAACCCCTTTTTGCTATGACTGGTCACACATATCCAATTGTTTTATACCCAACGGACATATTTTGTCATTATATACACTCAAGATAATAGTGCACATACATAATATAGTCACAACACCTCTCGCCACTTTGTATAAAGAAATCAACTGACTATGATGACTTCTATTGCCCAAGGCTAATAATACAGCTATAACGTACAAGTTTGACATGTGCTTGATGTCTTTATACTCTATTCGAAGCCACTTGTATACTATAATGTCAAGTGAAGAGCAAAGATGTTATTAGTTTAAAAATCCCAAAGGCAAGATATTTTTTTAATTTTATGAATCAAATTTGGCAAGTAGACCATGATTATCCTAACTTAATGTTTTAAAATGTTAATTAACTCTTACTCCCTAAGCGTGTTTTTGACAATTGAACTATCAGTGGGAAAAAAGGTCAAATTTTGGGGGTAGGATCACTGTTCGCCCGCGCTTGGGATCAAATTTGGGCCACCAGCTCTAAAGGGGGAGCTGGAAAAAGTTAACTTTTTCGAGAAACATTCGAGAAAGATTGATGCCTGAAGGTAAATAGTCTAGTCCCTTTTTAATTGCTTGCTTCAAAATTTGTCAGCAAGGTCGATGCATATTCTAGTGCCGTCCCAACACTAGAGCAGAGTCTTTGCTACAAAGGTTTATTAGAGGGGCACAGTTTGGGCTATTGAGGAGGCACGAGTCTAGTGCTTAAATACATCCTTCTTTCATAGGTGATCAGTAGCATTCATTGTCACGGTTTCACATCTACTTGACATACTTGATTCAAGTGCTACTTGTACACTCCTCAAGGCCTTAGATTATCAATCAACTCGTGTCTGAGGGGCAGAGTGTCTGGAAGGGAGTCTGCTAGAAATGTAAAATTCACATCTTAGCAGTTCGTGTTATATTGGATCACGCTACTGTTCTTGTGTGTCAGTGTATCATAGCGTATCATTGTATCTTAGGCTGTGTTCCCACTATAGAAAAAAATGGCTATGGGGACTTGTACTTAGGACCGAGTCAACATACAAAATCACGTTCTCATGAGGCATTTGGTACCACGCCGTATCATCTCGATGTTACATCGTGGATGTAGCATCGAGACCCCTTATTTCACATTCACAAGTCCAATCACAAGTCCACGTCCTGGTACTAAACAGGCATAGTAGGAACGCTGCCATAAATTATCCGTATAGCCAAATGGAACTGACAACAAAGGTGTTTGTAACACGATTCGCACCAGTGCTATTCTACATTTCAATTGAGTTGGTACAAAACTCCAATTCATGGTATGAATTGTAAACACAAATGCATATCTTGACAGGTGTGTCCTTTTAGAAAATACAGTTTATTTTTAGTTACGATCAAAATGGCTGCTAAACCAAAACTTATGTCGTCATTTTGATTGTATAGCTCGGCAAACTGAATGTGAATGTGATTGGATAGACCGGACAAAGACTAGAAGTATTGTGGTCTCACAGACCAAATATTCAAACATGTTTTTCATTAGTACCCATCATGGCATATTGTCTTCTTGATGCAATTCATTTGTCATCAACACTAGTATGTAACTGTCAGGCTCATGCTACATTTTATATTTAATTGGTTGCAATGACAAGTGAAGTTAATTATCACACTATAAAATTCACACAAGTTATCAACATTTGCACTACTGGTGGTGCTCACAAAGGGAATATGCAGACACTATTTACAATATCTGTAGACAGTGTATAATGATGAATGGCAATTCTTAAACAGCTAAGAAAGTTTAAGCAATCTCTGGGAGGTGGGGCTTACGTTTTAACAGCGCGCCCGACCTTCACAATGCGTGGTTTGCTCCATAACGCGCACTTCTGCAGTGCGTCTTTAGCGCTTTTCCTGCGTTTATGCCGGCGCTGCGACGCTTACGCATGGTTTACTCATCGCATGTGATTGGATGGAATGTTTGTGGGCTATTCGATCCTAGCAGGGGTAAAAGTTGTCAAATGTGGATGTACTTATTTCTTTGATAAATGTCTAAAGTATGATTGTTTAAGAATGATTTTTTGCGTAGAACAACGACGCCGCAGAACAACTCCGCCTGCGGCGTCGTTGTTCTACTTTAAATAATACTATCGTCCGCATTTATGTCAGACAATATAACACGGGTACGGTCTAAAAACAATACCTTTATTCTCTAATTAATAATCCCCAATTTTCTTTTGTTGTACACTTTCTTTTATGTTTGACAGTTCTGATTTGGGAGGGCCTAAGAACAAAGTGGGTTGTACAATTTCGTGACCATCAAAATAAGATGTTTGTGCACTTTTTATCAAATGCCTTTGTATTAAAGCCATATTCAAAAATCACAAAATATAAATATATAAAAAGATAAAACAATACACAGTTGCGATCAGCAGCAGGATACACCCTGCAATTTTTACCCAGGGAGGTGGGTGCAATTAACTATTATACTGTAAGCAGGCCTGACTAAAGTGGGTGGTTTTTATAATATCAGGTGAGTATAATGCCTTAAAGGGTCTATCATTTACAAGAAAAGGGGATGGTTTTATTTCAAAATCAGGGGTAAAATTGGGGAGAAAACAACACTAAATCCTTATTTTATCTTGAATTATTGATTAAACATTACAGGGTTTTATCGATTTCTCAAATGTGTTAGGAATCTTTAACACACAATATATCTATATAGATGGGACATGGACCCATAATGGATATGAATCCATGACCCCCAACAATTTTAAGTCTTATTCTCTATCTAGCCACCTCTGTTACACAGAGAGCAACGACTACAAGTGATGTAAGGGCATTCCTTAAAGCAAGAATAATCTCACAATATGTTCCTGTATGGGTTAGAAATAAAATACCAGAAACAAAATTTTGAGAAATTGTTATGAACTGATGTAAAGGACCACTTTGTGTATACACCATTTGTGACTTTTTAGCAAAATGAAACCCACAAAAAAATATGAGAGACAAAGAAGAGAAAGATTATTTATACAAGTCAATTCAACTGTTATGTTGATCCTACGAAATACTGAATCAAAAGTACAATCAAACATCCTATGTTCAGAACTAGGTCGTTTTTTAATAGTCAATTGAAGGACATTATTTATTCAGTAAACATAAATTATTCCCTTGTGTAATATGAAAAAAATGCACCGGTTATTTCAACACCCTACATAGAATTTTTGTTTAATTATTCATTTTATTGAAATGAATTTCGGAATAAATAATTCAAGTTGTAGAATACATAAAATGGAATGGAAAAGTGCTTATAATGGAGTATAACAATTGAATGATGTACATGTATATACCAATATGTATTTAAACCAAGTCAAATTGGTTTTAACTAAATAAATGAAATCTTCGTTCATCTGACCTCCTTTTTTTAGGAGCTCCTGGAAGAGCGTTTGGCTATATCTCAGGTGCTATTCATCAAGCTCCTCTGTTTCTTGAAAATGTTGTGTATTAGATGATGAACAGTATGCATTGGGCTCCTAAATTAGCTCCTGGGTTCAGTCAGGATGATATTAATAGAACACTGCAAGTTTCTAAACATGGGGGCCTGCTATATACACAAAATACATATTAGTACTGTGAAATAACCTCCCTCATGAACCTCCCTTCGCCATTAAATGCTTACAGACACATTTTACACTGAAATAGCAGGTCAGACAGAGAAAACACACATACACCCAGACTGATTGATCATTCAACCTTCAAGTTCTGCTAGATACAGGTATGAGATACATGGTAGAGTAAAAATCAGAAAGTTTAAAATGTACGGGAAAAACAGTGTGTAATTGACATACTTCATTCAAGTGCTATCTTAAATAGGCTGAAAAAAGACCCCAAAATCAGCGGAAGTGCAACATTTATGGAAAATAACAGATAAACTTCATTAAACAGATCTTAAATAGACTTGAAACTTGAGACCCCAAGTCAGCTGAAATCAGTAGAGAGAAACAACCCCGAAATTAATTGAAAGTGAATAGAGGTGAAGTGATATGAGGTCCCCAATCAGCTGATCCATGGGGAATATCACGGCTAAGATAATAACAGCATCCCCATCAATAGGAAGATGCATGCACTAGGCCTATGTATTGTGATATGTATGAAACAAACAATGTAGGGCCTATACATACATGTACATCATTTTGTCGGAATCCGTTTTAGATCTTAACAATACTAATTTGGGGTTCTAGCTTTAACAAATAGGAGTTGTTAGATAGAGAATTACAATGATTGGTTCAAAATCAATATCCATATTTTTGATGAATGATTGGCATGATGAAAGGTTTAATAAGATCCCTGGAGTTCAAGATCTTAGTGAAATTATTAAATAAAAGATCAAATTAAACTTGAAGTTAAATTTAGAAATAAATGCCATATTGAACAACTTTGCTGTTGGTCTAATCAAGCGTGTGCAACCTGCGGTCCGCGGGCTGCATGCGGCCTGTCAGCCTCTAATATGCGGCACGCGAAGCAATCCCAAAATTCCCATTGATGCTGCCCGTTTTACCGGAACTCACTAGGTTACACAATGGCGGATTGATTTAGTGGTGTGCTCCAATGGGTATTCAATGAGCAATGGACTGAGGATTATTTCTTCTTTGAACAAAACGGTGCGTCTCTATGCCTCATTTGCATGGTGTCTATTTCCTGCTTCAATGAGTAAAATCATTTTGTCTTCTTAGCTTCCCCTCCCCCTATTACCTCTCCTCCGGCTGTGTTTTGGAATGTTTGACAATCTCTGCGGCCCGTGAATGGACCTCAAAATCACAATAAGGCCCGGGTGGTAGAAAAGGTTGCATTTGCTTGGTCTATAGGCCTATGCAGTGCCAGCTGTGTTTAAAGGCATATTATGTGATCTTTTCCAGAGAGCGCCCTCTATTCATGATTTTTTTTTAGAAAGTAGATTTTCTTGCAGATTTACATTTCTGATCATAAATCATACATACATTCCAAGTTACAGAGCGATACGATTCCTAATTACCTCAAAATCATGGTTTTAGAGTGAATTTAGAGTGAAAAATATAAACTGTCGGAATTCCGACAGTTTATTTTCACTCTAAAACCATGATTTTGAAGTAATTTAGAATCGTATCGCCCTGTAACTTGGAATGTATGCATGATTTATGATCAGAAATGTAAATCTGCAAGAAAATCTGCTTTCTATTTTTTTTTCGATGTTGAGGGCGTTCCCTGGAAAGATCACATAATATACCTTTAAGATGCGTGTTGTGGGGTGCTAAATTGTATTATTATTATAATAGCATTTTTCTTTGCAGGTGTATGTATACATGTAGTACTAAATACTAAAAGCGTGACATTGTCCATATGAAGAGGATTTGTGACCTTATTCTGCTTGTATAGTTTTCATTTTATCATTAAAATTGCACTATAACATATCAAACTGTGAACACTTCACCTGCAGAAATGCAGCATTTTATATAGTCTCTTTTTTCAATGCCAAGTTTACCATACGCCATCAAGGTACTTTAACACTCTCTATACGGCAGCAGACAACACTCCAGAATTTCACAAAATGTTTCAAAAATGTCAAACAATTTGAATTTCATTACCATTTCTGGAATCAACATGAGAATTGCAATACAATAAGTACAAACATGCCTAGTATGGTTCAGTAATTCTTGAGAGAGAATTTAAAAGTTGGGAGGGGTTTCTGAAAAATCTGTTTTGTATAATATGGTAAAACTAACAGCCATGTGGAAAATGTTAAGATTAAGTTTTAGAACATATTACAAGATTCAAAAGTAGAAACTGATCAACATACTGAGAGTTTTAATAGATCAATCAAAGTGGAAAGTGTTCAGGAATATTAGATTCAGGTATAAGCTGTTTTCTCAAATTCTGATTAATCACTAATCAAATTTTGATCACAAGGAAATATCATCTTGCTGGAGCATACAACTCTCTCGTATCAATTTACACCGATAGATAATAATATTTCATATGTTAGAAAATAACCCAAGGGTCCTTTCTGTCATGTTATGACTTCATTAAATTCAAAATTAGGGTGAATAACCCTTCAGAACCCACTACAAAGTCTTAAACGAATAAAACAAATTGTTATTGCAAGAGTTATTATGGCCCGAAGCACATACAGAATCATAGTTGTTATGGGTAGATGGCCTGGAAATTTAAGAGTGAATCTGTAATATCTGTTGCATGCTTTGTTGTAGTTTGTCAAATTGCACGCAAATACGTCGTATGAGTGAACTTGTAAATACCGTTGGCAAACTAAGGCAATACTTTATATCACTGTGTGCAGTTTGGATACAACTTTTCTTGTAACATAATATAATTCTAGAAAATAGGTGCACACCCCCTATAGAGGGGTAATTTTTCAATTCTAAAAATTCCGGATTTCCAAGAGTAACTTTCAACAAAATCTGGATTTCCAGTTCATATTGATCTCAAATAAATCTGGATTTCCGAACCCCTCTATAGGGGATTGCCTATATTGAATGCAATTTTTTCGGAAATCGCTTCGAAGGAGGGAAAATTCTGGAATTCCAATGTTTCCGTGGGGAAAAGTCTGGATTTCCAACGCTTCGGGAGGAAAAAAGGGTTTGGACTTCCGATTAACACTTGAAGCTAAACAGTCCGGAAATCCAAACCTATTTTCTGGAATACTATTCAAATTGCTTCCTTCTATAAAGCTTCATATTGTGCACTTAGACGACAAAAAACCCACCTTTTCTACGGGCCTGACCGACCCATTTTTTAAATTTATTTTTTCTGATGTCTTTTTCTTTTTTTTCTAAAATAGCAAATGGGGGGAAATTGAAATTTTTGAAATATTTTGAAAATTGCAAAAAGGGTTGCAAATGAACCAAAATGTCCCAAATTTTTGTTGAAAAAAACCTACCTGAGAGGTCAGCTTGCTCGTAGAACAGGGTTCGGGTTTTTGTGTCACCTTAGAGGTTCATCAAATAAGAACTAATACATAAACCAAAGCTAATTATAAAAAAGGTGTACATGTCTGCCTTTAGGCATCAATACATTGTTAAAGGTAGATGTTCTGATTGTTGGCCCGATTTTCAACTTTATGTTTTCTATTTTACATGAAAGGTCAAAGTTGGAGTTGCATAATGGTTCTAATTTTTGAAGCAAAAGGTGACAATCATTTTGCCAATTGATTAGTACACAAACTGGCTGGTGGTTGACCACCTTTGGCAGTAATTCACCACATTTTAGCCTATAATTTCTAGATGGAACATTTCTGGTCCCTAAGATTTTACAGACATAATGAGAAAAATATGGGGATTCTTCTGATATTAAAATATCATGATGTGAAAAAAAATCATAGCCAAAAAAAAGTGATCGGAACATACACCTTTAATTCAAATGGAATATGTTTTAAATGTTCGAAGAAAGTCATGTTTCACATCATTTAGCTACTTTCATCTGTAGTGACCTTTTCTGACTGAATGTTACATTTAAACCAACTATCGTATACTGACAACAACTAATACATCATAATGAGCAAATACACTCTGCTAAGAAGCAAATTAGCGCAATTAACAAAGTCTCCTTTAAGACATGGTGCATATCGAACCGATGTATTCCAAAAGGTATACTTTATAACTGAATGCACATTTCAAATCGGGTTCATTTGAGTTCAACTTGTCTTTGTGGCTCAATCAGTAGTCAGTCAGTCTCGTGTAGTTGTAATGATAGAATGTTCATTTACATACAAATAAGGCTTGAATCTTTTGATCAATCCCCCTATGCACACTCCAAATGGCTTTTGAGACATATTCATGGGAAATAATAACCTGCTTCTGTATATTCTTTTACTTTACGTATCCCTGGACATGTGCGAGGAGTTTGCGTTTCATCATGTACCCAGGCTTTATGATAGATTGTCACCGACACGTGAAGAAAATAGATTATGATGAAATGTGTGTTTTGGTAGTCAGCTACATATAGTTTTCAACAGCACATAATGCACTATTAATGAGATTTACAATTGGTTTTCCACACCATTGACTCTTTCAAATTTGCGGGTCATTTTCTCCATATACAACAAACAGTTCGCATAGAATATGAAAGAATTGTCATTTTAATCCAAATAAGGATTTATTACAATAGAGAAAGAATATACCAACCACCATTTGATGTAACGGAGTATACTCCAAGGAGAAAAAAGTCCCCACCATGTACACCATAATTTACTACCTTTCAGAGGGGGTATTTATTATATCCCAGGAGTATATTTCTCTACCTGTTCGCTGAATATGTATGCGCTATAAGCCCCTGTAATGCATAGAATATAACACAAGAGTATAAATAAATAATAAAACAGCTATAAGGGTAACGTATCACAATCATAAATATGTTATAATATAAAGCAGAGAGTTTTGTAATATTACTCTATGGTAAGTTGGACTCCTACGGATTCAAACCATGATCCTAAGACATTAGCATAAATGCTATAGATAGCAATTACAATAACCGGCTAGTGGCAGTGCTCTCCAGCTGGCTTTGCTATACTCTAGTTGTCTTCCTCTGGGCAGTGACGTAATTTTACAGGCGCCGCATTTATGCACACATATGTATTTTCAGTCTTTCTACGCACGTGTGTATACGCCTGTGCCTCGAGTAGGCGTGCATGTTTATGTGCTGCAATTAGTAGAATATGCAGTTGCGTCACTGTCTCAAGATGGATACCTACACGTGCCTTTTCCCCACTGAAACTAACAGCTAAATTTGCCTTCTTATAGCAGATATTTGGCTAATACAAACCTGTAATAGTGCATTGTAATACTGTAATTCAAATTTAATATAGAGAGCACTGATATTTGCAAACAGTTCTGAAATAGATTAAGCTATATTAAATAGATTAAACTATATTCAGTTTGAATCCTTCAATTATACATTATATACAAAGGAATGTTGATCATAATCTTGTTACAGTTCCAACAGTGCTTCTTCATTTGAAAAAGATGTGTATTAAAACTTTAAAAGACAGAAATGGCAGATATACAACAATTCTGGTCGTTCAGGTTTTGACAAATTCGATGAATTCATAGCAGATTTGTTGCCTGACTAAAATAATTATCTTTTTCATCAATACGCTAAATCTCCATGTTACAGAACTAAGTTTGCTGAGATTGGAATGCATCTACTAACTCAGATTGTTTTTCTTCTTTCGGCATCTTAAAACAACACTGAACTGTGACCCTTTTTTTCTACAGACTACACAGAGTAACATCCCTGTAAATTGATTCCAGTGCGGCACTTATGACAACATGTTTGTGAAAAGATTAAGAGCGTGAAGACGGGACAAGCATTTGAGCCGTGCGTTAGTCGCGCAATATTTCTTGCGGAGATTATTGGATATATTATATCGCTGAATACATAAACATGATGCATAGAGAGCAATGACCGTATTACACTCATCGCTATTTTTGCTGACAGGCTTAGCGTGTGAGGTTAGAAGTTTCAAGGCAGGTGACGTGTGGGAGTGTGGAGGCAGCCCACATGTTTGCCAAGCAATAACCCTTGTGGAGATTGGGTATCAAATTGTTAAATACATACATATAGGGCGAACGGCTATAGAATTACCTCATACATGTATGTGCAAAACACTGAAACACTACCAAAGAAGATTTCTTGAGCAACACCAGCATGCTTCACTTTCATCACATGACAACTGAATTTTGTCACTGCAGCATCTAATGGTTCCCCATGACATTACATTGCACTGAAAAATGTTGTTAAATGAGGGTCTTTCAGAAAATCCTGCTGCAGGTAGTACAATTGATGTGATCTCAATTCAGTCCTTTCGTGTTATTCTTAGAGACCCTTAATTTTTTGAATAACACATGTTAGTTGGGATTCAACTTCTTTTCATATCTATGACCAAGATGCCTATCTGTACCATGTATTATGAATGTGGATGTCCGACTATCTCCAGCTGTTAAAACTTTAATACATTTTGTTGCACTGTTTTGCACTGTTTTAGGAAAATAACGTAGTGGTGCTATTAAAGCATGTTGGACTACACAAGAAATCTTCTTTGAAACACTATACTAAGTGATATCAATGTCTCTGCATTTTGTTTTACCACAACGTGAATGGTATTACATAATTATTCCAAAGAATTGTCTATTGACAACATGACTACCATAATATACATACAATATATTTGCATTGACTTTATATAGCTTTTTGAAGCACATTGCAAAAAATAAGATGATAGAAAGATCAATTTCTTTTTTCATGATTCTTAAGGAATATTTAGACACTTTTCTAGGTATGTACACACTTGTTTGCAATATATATACAATGTAGTACAAAATAATTTAAAGCTTACAGTTTTTCTGTCCTGTTAAGAGGGAAGGGTCTTTTCTTTCTAGAGTTCGATAATACTCCATTGGAGGGCTTGCCATTTTTACCGGAGCGTTTTTTGTTGTCAAATAGAGTTGTTTCCTCATCTGAGTCTTCATCCGACTCTGATATCATGATACTGCTACTCTGTTTACCTGTCGATAGAAAAAAACCATACAAACATAAATAAGACAAGGGAATATACAATGCATGTTTTAAACCGTTCTTCATTCAAACATTAAGCATGCATCAAATAAACAAAAGAGAGGATAATATACTAAGACCAAGAGACGCAATGTTTGACTCCCCCTTGTCTTGGCATGAGCCACACATATACTGGCTAGGTAGATGAGACAACATTAATTGACAATACTATTAGACGACACAAACATTAACAAACAGCCAAACTGTATAACATTTTTAAGACATGATATTGGCAAGACTAAAATTTGAAACCATTGCCCGTGATAGAAAGGTTTTCAGTCATATTTTCAAATATGGGAATATGTTCTAATGAAGCTTGTTGAGCTTTTCAGCCGGGAGACCTTGCTTATTTTGCTCATCTCTTTTGCAAATTAATTAAAAGTCTGTGCCCTCACAAACTCGATAATGCTGCCCGCAGCCACTTTAAGTGACAATTTGACTTTGTGACAGATAGACTCATCCCTGAACCTCAACCTGATAATAAGCGGCATTTGAACTTTTCTCAACAAACGATTTCATAAATGAAATGTGTGACACCCCTCAAGTTTGCCTTGTAAGCAATCGGAATAATGGATTCAAAACGGAATAGTAATCTGATAAATGTGAACAAAGTTGTCATCTGGTTTGACATAAAAAGATCTTGCACTTGGGCTATTGGGGAGGAAAGTTTGTAAGTACCGTACCACCTGTTAATATGTGGCCATGGGAAGGACAATGGCATATACCATGCACAATTGAGATTTAATCTCAAAGAGTTGATGGCCTCATATCCAATATAGAATGCAATAAGTCCGATACAGAATACATTATGCCCTGTATGCCACATTGATAAATCAAACTCCTCGGCTAGATTGTGCGCTACACCGATATTGCCATCAATCGTGGAAAAGATGTAATTGCAGTACCCTGAACCGCAGTGAACTTAATTTCTAATGGTGTACCCATGCATTACAAAAGTACATGAGGCTAGGATATAAGTTCAAAGTGGCCAGCCAGCATGCTTGAAACATGTTTTAAAAACCTTTGAACCAATTCACTTCTTTCAGATTTACATGTTTGACGCTCTCAAATCTACAATTGTTTCAGTGAGCTCGAATATGAACAGATTTATCATCCTTGTTGATTATTACAAGATCAGGAAATTGTCTGTTGGGAAAACATTTGTGGGCATTATATGGTCCCTCCTATTATCGTGTGGCCATTGAGAACGACATCACTGTTCAATTACTAAGAATTCATGGCCTCTTGTCCAATATAAAACACATTATGTGCCATGTTCGCTAATTGCTGGGGGCTGATATATCAATCTCTGATATTGCCACTTCTCTTATTAATAGCTGAAAAGGATGCAATATATTCCCTTGCAATATAGTGAACTTTTCAATTCTTATGGTGGGACCAGGCATACAAAGGACATGAGACCAGTAGTTCAGGATAAAGCAGCCAGCCAGCCACCATACTTTAACCCTTTCCACGCGGCTATTGGTTTTACCCTATACAAAACAATTTCTTATAAAAACTTTCTCAACTTTCAAGGTCTCAAGGATTACTGAACCAAAACTAGGCATGTTTGTACTTATTTCAACGCAATTCTCATGGTGATTCTGAATAGGGTACTGAATTTTAAAAAAAATGATATTTTTGAAACATTTTGTGAAATTTTGGAATGTCGTCTGCAGACGCCTGCCGCGTGGAAAGTGTTAAGCCTGTTAAACCTCCTTGAAACAATTCAAATTAATTCAGATTGAAGTGCCTCATGTTTCTCAAGTGAGCTCGAATACCAACAGATTTATGGCTGTTGCTAAAACATTTGTGGGACTTGTACCAGTACCAACCACCTACTATTGTGGGCCGTTGAGAACGACGACACAATTCTATTACAAAGAATTCATGGCCTCTTGTCCAATATAAAATACATTAAGTGCAATGTTCCCTATAGTGCTGGTGGCTGATGTATCAATCTCCCGGAAAGAATGGCAACTATACACTGATATTGCCATTCCTATGATCAATAGCTGAAAGAGTGAAATTGCATTTCCTTAGTCATATTGATTGATTGAATTGAATTGATTGAATTTATTTGGTACTCAAACATACATTGCACATATATACATTATAATACAGCATAAGATACACAAAGAAAATGACATACAAAATATTGCACTTTTGAAACATCAATAAGGACATACAAATAACATTATGGGACAAGAGTACCAAGGATAGCCCAAGAAAGCCATAGAAATATATAGCTTATTTCCATTGGGGTCCTCAACATAAAAATAGAGACTGAAGGGAAATAGGGAAGAAAACAAAAAGTACAATGACTAATGGAAACAATAAACAATCAAATGTGAGAGTGGCTAGCAAGATGCTTCCTGACTAATTGTTTAAATGTATTGGAATTTGAAGTGGCTTTGATGTTGTTTGGAAGAGAATTCCAGTGATGGATGGCCGTGTTGCAAAAGGTGAAACTGGAATGGGTTTTGGAGTGAGGAACAATAAAGTTGAATGGGCTACCCCTGGTACTGTAATTATGAAATGAAGATACTCGTGTAAAATTTGACTTAAAATACTCAGGTGACGTATTGTTAAAAATTTTAAAAACATGGTTAAGTTTTAATTGGGCAACTCTGTCCTGGATGTTGAGCATTCTGACTTTATTAAGCTCATCTTGCCCAATGTGAGTGCGTGGGCCAACACCTAAGATAAAACGGACAGTTTTGTTCTGGATAACCTGTAATTGTTTTTTGAATTTTTGAGAAAGTCCAGAGTACCAAGAAGAGCAGGCATAATCAAAATAACACATAATTAAAGCTGAGGACAGTGTCTTGCGGGCTTTCATATTCAAACAGTCCTGATGTCGATACAAGAATTTAAGTCTCCCATTGGCTTTTTTAACTATGTTTGAAGCAATGGAGTCACCGGAAAGACAACTGTCGAGTGTTACACCTAGGTATTTGACCGAAGAGGAACATGTTATGGTATTTCCATTGCAGGTGACCAAAAATTCATTGGCACATTTGAGTTTCCTTTTGGTGCCAAAAAGGATGGCCTCGGTTTTACCCAGATGTAACGAAAGCTTATTATCAGTCATCCATTGTTGACAAGACTCAAGCTCTCGACTAAGTTTATTTGCAATAATGGTAGGATCTTTGCCGGAGAACATCAGGGCACTGTCATCAGCATATAAAAGTAATTTACAGTCAACACTGATGGGCATGTCATTCACATAACATAGAAATAAAAGTGGTCCAAGGATGCTGCCTTGTGGGACACCACAAGAAATGTTATTAGGGGGAGAGTCAACCTGGTTAACATTGACAATTTGTGTTCTGCCTCCCAAATAAGATCGGAACCAATCAACAGAGGACACACCAAGGGCTTCCAATTTTTCTAGGAGAATGACATGGTCAACAGTGTCGAAAGCCTTTTGCAGGTCAATTAAAATCATACCAGTAAAATTTCCAGAAGATGTTTGATTATGTACATAGTCGGTGAGATGAGTTAAACATGTATCTGTTGAAAAGGATCCTCTAAAGCCGGACTGAAATGCATATAAAAGCTTATTGTCTTCTAAGTATTTTACAAGTTGGGTGTAGACAGCCCTTTCAAGGATCTTGGATGCAACACTCAGAATACTCACAGGTCTATAGTTACCAGCTTCAGAACGGTCATTTTTCTTATACAATGGTTTTACACGGGCAAACTTAAAATCTGTTGGAACATAGCTATAATGAATAGACATATTAATGATATGAGTCAAATGATCCTTCAGAACTATTGCACCATCCCTTAAAAATCTGGCTGGGATCCCATCAAGACCAGTGCTTTTTGTAGGGTTCAAAGCACAAAGCTCTTTGAACACAAAATCAGGTGTGATGGGAGAAAGGTGGAATTTGTTTGATTTAGCACCTTTACTTTGGTAGTAATTTTTAAAAACATCGGAATTGGTTGTAAAAAGTCCCTGAGATGGCGGAAGATTGCGCTCTAGGTTGCCAGCAATATTGGTATAAAAATCATTAAAATAAGTGGCCACCTTCCTGGTATTGAAACACTTTCGACCATTAATTGTGAGTACTATCTGAGAATGGTGGAACCATGTAACAAATGACATGAGGCCGGGATATCAGGCCAAAGATAAGATGTCAGCGAGAATGCTTAAAGCCTGTTGTCACCACCTTATATTATCAAAGCATGAATAAAATTCTCATGTTGCAAACATTTATCACGTTCTACCTCAAGTGTGCCATTGTATCATTGTATATGTTTAACGGCCCTTAATGTTTTACAGCATTGTTCATGTTATATGCTACAAATAAAAATATAAGTTGTGAAAACATTGTAAATAGATTGTTAACTGCACCAATACCGAAGTCTGCTAAGAAACCCAAAGGAGCTCACACCAGACAGAGTCTCCCACACTAATGCACAGTAATGGGAGAGACAAGCATGACTGGGAACAAATGTGCCCGAACGGGAGAAGTAGCTGTTCTAACTCCCCAAACAACAACAAATGTGTACACAAAAAATAAAACATAAAGATCACAGGCCATTTTATACAAGTTTGTTTTGCTTTAATAACAAAATGTGCAAGGAAATATGAGATGTATTTCATTTTTGCCAGTTTTTTTCCCTTGGGGCTTTTTCCCCCATTTACTTTGAAAAAGAAATGAGAAATGGTGTCACAATTATCATTCCTAAGAGGTTTTCTGGATTCATATTTGGTTCATAAATCTCTTTATTTCCCAAACATGTATTTCTTAAGTCAGTAAACAGCCGATATGCCATTGCCCTTTGCCACATAATGAGATTGATAGCATGCCATACACGCCTCTCGGACAAAACCCGTTTTTATAATTTATCTGCCTAGTCTGCCTTAATCATGATAATGGGTGATGATGTATAGCTTTCATACCCTCCTTACTTTGATCCTCGCGTGTTTGATCATCGCGTGTATTTAATTGAGTTTCGCTCGTCATAGATTCTGCTAGAATCATGCTTATACTTATAGGCCCTTAACAATTGTTAATATTTACTCATGTATTTCGCCTGCTAGAGGCTCTCAACAAAGGCTTTGAATACATAAGTGCTCGTTCGTCTGGTATTCATGTAAACACAGTCCCTGTGGTCTAGTGGATTATCCGATCACCACGAATGCGAGAGGGACCGGGTTCGAGACAGTGTATTTTTAAGGTCTTTATTTATTTAATTCTCACCAGTTTGTCCGAGTCTATATATTATTTGAACATGAAGATCACAGGCCATTTAATACAAGTGTGTTGTGCTTTAATAACAAATTGTGCATGGAAATGTGAAATGTATTTCCTTGGGGCTATTTCCCCTGTTTACTTTGAAAAAGAAATGAGAAATGGTGTCACAATTATCATTCCTAAGAGGTTTTCTGGATTCATATTTGGTTCATAAATCTCTTTATTTCCCAAACAAGTATTTCTTAAGGGCAGTGTCAACCCGGCACTTGTTTCAAAAATTGAATTTCATATTTCTCTATTATTTAATACTTTTATATGTATTCTATCGGAAGCGATTATTTCCCGTTCTTTTGGGTGATTTTAAATTGTTGTTTTGGTAAGTTTGAGTCAGGAAAAGGAGCATGGTTATTTGGCGGGAATTTAAGCGGAGTTCCGCGCTTTTCAAATGCTGCGACAGCTGTTCGATCATTGCGTCGCGCGCTGAAACTTCCCGCGCGTAATACCAGACGCGCCGCTTAATATCCGCGACGTAGACGCGAAAAACAAAAGAGCGCAAAACAATGTCTAAAAATGTAAACAAAGGCCAATCTTCATGATCTTACGATCATTTAAATTTCAGTTTCCTTCCAATTTCTTCACATTGTGATAATATAAATTGAATCTGATAGTTTATTATGATTGTTCATAATAGTATACTCGCTTTTTAGGTCACACGCCCCTGTCTTCCGTGAACATTTAGCTTTAAATGGTGGAAAATGTCAATATTTTTACTAAATCGATGTTTTCTAGAAGTTCAAATTTGAAGGAATTTTACGAATTTTCAGACAACATAACTAAAAATATATCAAACTATCAGGTAAGCTTTTACTACCATTGTGTAGAGGACTTTCAGCGCTAGGAGGCAATTTTTTATTTTTTCGATTATGGATTTTAAACTCGAGATATGCATCCATTTCTAGCGAAATGTATGCAAAAAAACACGACTTTTACACTTTCCGATGTTTTTAGCAATATTTCCAAAACCAAGCCTTATTTTGGTAAAAGAAAAAATTGCCTCCTAGACAAAATTGTCCTGTTTACAAAAATGTATATTAGAACAAATTACCATTTTTTATTTTTTAGTTATGCTGTCTGAAAAAATTGGGGTAAAAAAATCTCTTTTTGGTTCATTTCTCAAAATTTAGTTTATTTGGTATCACATTGATATCACCATCGGATTCCTTATCAAATTTCCTTTGTAAAAATGTATAGTTTTATGTACTTTTATTCAATATTCTCAAACTTAGAAGCAAAAGTTGATCATCAAAATATTAGGGTTGACACTTCCCTTAAGCAAGTAAACAACCGATATACCATTGCCCAAGTTGAACACTGACAGGACATTTAGCCAGGTGCCAGATTCTATATTAATATTGTAACATGGGCGATAAGGTCTCATAATCCTACAGTGTGTTCCAAATCAAATGTCTGGAATTTTGTAGATTAAAATGTGAAGACATTTTGGGATATCTATCTATCTTTGACAATGTCTTGCTTGATGTCCCGTAACTGATGTGTGCATGCTTGTAACATTTAAAATGTGTTGTATTATAGTACACAGTTTATTCTGTACAAGACGTCTAGCAAGATATAGCCCTATTTTTTATAATAAGTAGAAGAAAAAAATCCAAAGGTCTGTAGATATTTGCCAACTGATTGGGCCTCAATTTGATGTGATATATTCTATTGGGTTAAGAGGGACTTCATTGGGTTTGATCTACAATACTCTGTGAACTGGCATAGTTCAGGTTTGAGTGTAACATGCCCTGGTTGGACCGGAGAATCTTCACATCAATCATGTCAAGGCTTAAACATCATATAAACTCAAATAGGGTTGAATATGTATGACATTTGCACTATAGGATTGTATGGGTAATGGATTTTCATATAGAGTCACATGTAGTGAGCAATACTACATCCCACACACATGAACAGTTCAAATGCTCCAAGAAACAGGCTAAGACTGTTGATGTATTAACTTCATGAGGGCTTACTTACAGGTAATGGGACATGTGTACTAAGTTTGCAGGGTAAATGTAATCTGTGAATAGTCAGTGTGTGG
This sequence comes from Ophiura sarsii, assembly GCA_035610835.1. Lineage (NCBI taxonomy): Eukaryota > Metazoa > Echinodermata > Ophiuroidea > Amphilepidida > Ophiuridae > Ophiura > Ophiura sarsii. The sequence goes on from CM069444.1 coordinate 75,355,152, forward strand.
TAAAGGCGCTGCCACACCTAGCTGATTTTTGCTCGCTGGAGCTATGTCGGAGCACAAATTTAGCGATTTTCGGGGATCGGTACTAGTACGGTGGCGCAACGGTATCACATCGCTAAGAACGGTAGTACATCGTTAGTACATCAGCAGGACTACGGTATCACATCGGTTTCAGTATGAGGCCACCGGAGAGCCGCCGATCCATTACGGGGCGTTTCCGGTGCTCTACCTACATTAACGAAGCCATACAGGGGTACTGCCATTGTACTGCTGTTGTGGTACCATTGCTCGCTCCGGCAGCACAATGGCAGACATTTTTGAGCATGTTCAAAAATGTCTACCGTCGCCTGTCGTTGCTAATCGGAAATAGCACGGTAGCGCAATGTATCACATTGGTAAGAACGGTAGTACATCGTCGAAAAAATGAGCAACAGCAGGCGATCATAGAAATATTTGAGCATGTTCAAGAATTCTGCCGTCGCCTTCCGTTGCTAAGGATGTACATGTACTACCGTTCTTAGCGATGTGATACCGTTGCGCTACCATGGCTACCGTACTAGTAGTACAGATCCCTGAAAATCACCAAATTTGTGCTCCGGTATAGCTCCGGCGAGCCAAATCGGCTAGGTGTGACAGCGCCTTAAGGTAAGGCACACAATTATTGCTGTGTTGCCCTCAGAGACTGGCCCTAAATTTCAAAATTTAGGGTTTGCAATGTGATCTATTTTAAAGATTTCAATTGTACCTTAAATGCCAAATCTTACTATTTTCTGCTTGAAATTAATAAATTTGCTTAAATAAATTGTTTCTAAATAGTTATCACATTAGAAACATAAGTCAAATTGACGTTTACCAATTTTGTATTGACACGTACGAACCACGGTCTGTCAGTAATATTTGTCAGCAATAAAAAAGAAAGAAATATTAACCGACGGACCCGACAAGATATTTGGCACTTGAGGGCAACACAACAACAAAAATGTTGGCCTAATGATACAGTGCCACCTGCATAGTTCAGTTAAAGCTTCTAGATGCAGCTCTGAGACCAATAATGTAACGCCCACAGTATCCCACTTAGAGACTTTTAATGTTTGAAAATATCATTTATGTATAATACACTCCATGAGGGTTTGAGTTTATAGGACATCCATGTACTGTAAATGGATTTTGTAAACGACTTGCCACGTACATAGCTTTAAGACCAGTGTAACGCCCACAGTATCACGCTACATTTCACATAGAGACTGTTTAATGTTTAAAGACACTGTTATGTTTCAAAACATCATTTATGTATAAACTCAATGAAGGCTAGTATTTCGTATATACATATGGGACGTGTGCTAGATTGATATGGAAAGAGGATTTCTTGAACAGTGAGTGCATGGCATGATATGCCACACATGAATAGTTAATAGTTAATGCTCCAAGATCTAGCATCTAGACTCATTATCATAACATTATTCCTTGGAGACTTTTAAAAACATAAATGTATGAGCCATCAGCATGAGCAAATACTATTCAGTGGATGTCCAAAGCATATTGGGCCGTATTCTCGTAATAAACACGGTTTTAGCCTAACACGGTCGCTAACTAAAAGTTAAACGGAAATTTATCTTCTAGGTAGGACATTTAACAAAATATGATGAATATGGTCCACAGAAAAGTTATACAAGTGTGACCATTGTATGGAATGGTATTTATTCAATAATCCTCTATACAATTGGGTAACGTTACCCTAGAAATGAAAGGAATGCATAAAAAAGCTAAAGTTTAGAGCTTAAAACCGTGTTTACATATGTGCGAGAATACGACCCATTACGTTTAGCCTCTCTCCATTTATGACTAAAGCGAGCTGTAGCAAAATGGGCTTCATGGTTTTGAGATTTCTTTCACTATGATTACATTTGTTTGATACAATATCTTTCTATACTCCGCCCCAAATTAAAGCATGAATGTGACATCATTTGCATATTCCAGTGAAAGACGCATTATTTATAGGCACCAATGCACTGATTGCGCCAAGTTCTCAAACCCGCGCTTAGAATCACAGTTTAAATAATATGTTATACTCTCATATTACATTCATGCATCAGTTGGGATTATTCATTTAAGATCAAGTATTGTAAAATGATGAATACAGAGATTTTCGACAATCATTCCCTATCTAATGTGGCGATTAGCAAGACACTAGTTATGGAAAGATTGGAGTTAAGCTGATAAATGTTGTGAGTTGTGACTTTTAACAAGCAGCATTTGTCTGAAAAGGTTAATTTGGCCATTTGTGATACTGAAACAGATGAAATTTCAGGACCAACACAGACGATGAAAATCAAATATTATATCCATTTCTTGTTCCATCAAGAGTTACTCTCGCAAATTACATTACCTGTTTACTTTCATCCTATTTGGCTCGTTTTACACGCCCCAGAATCACACTGTGAGGTTATCATGCAAACACATCGACTACAAAAACACAGTCATATCAACAATGAGATGGATAATGGCTAGCTGTCATAACACAACTGCAAAAACACTCGGTCAAGTTGGCACAAAGTGGCAGCTATACAGGGGTCAAGCCGTTTGGTGACCCCACTTTTCTGAACCCACTTTTCTGACCCCACCTGAACCCACTTTTTTATTTGAGTTATGGTATGGGGCAACAAGTACAACTAATATACCTGAATATTTCGGCGAAATAACAAGTAAAACCCTATTTTTAATGCATTTTATGCCCAGCCTCGTTCGTGCATTGTGTGAAATAATGTCAGTGTAGCTCAGGAAATGCTACAGTACGTAATCACGCAAGGGGCACCCATACGACACACTCACATGTAATCGGACACGAGCAACGATACCATACGTGCAATAATAACGCATTACTTTGTGGGTAATTTTGCAGAGGGTGATTTATATAGGATGAAGACACACTCATTATAAATGGATAAATAAATGAATGAATACATAAATAACTAAATTATTCGGTAAATGAATAGTTAAACATACTTATAAATGAATAAACAAATAAATAAAATAAATAACTTTATTAACAAGAATGGAACATTTCATTAGTGAATTGAATTGTTAATTAAACAAAACAAATGATAGCTGGGGCTGTGCATGGCTGTGTGATCAGCTATTAAAGGCTAAACCAACCCCCGGTGAGATTTTAATACAAAGTTTTTATACATGCACAGTGTAGCCCCCACCCGTGTGTATCCGATATTGATACGTTGCGAAAGAGAGTGAAGATCAGAATCCTTGACCATATTGACAAGTAGAAACAGGTGGCTTCTTAAATTTCGGTATAGAGATAATATTTAGTGGTTGAGTCAAGGCTGTTTTCTATACAACGACCGAATTAGAGACTATACGCACGTGGCTAGATATCATGTTTTTAATTTATTAAGAAAAACTGTTTTTCTCCTACATAAATTATACAGATTTAAACCATAATTCAAAGTATGTTCTTTATTATTATTTACTACATATTCAACAAATAAAAAAGTGGGTTCAGGTGGGGTCAGAAAAGTGGGTTCAGAAAACTGGGGTCAGCAAACGGCCTGACCCGCTATACAGAGTGTCCCAGATGGATTTATACGGGGAAGTTTATGATTCTCACATTTATGTATTTAGCTCACTTAGGAGTTTTGGATTTTAAAAATCGGATGTTTTGAAAGACTCTTGCACGGTACATTCCCAGTTTGACCAATAGTATCACTGTTTTGAAAATCCTTAAAACTACTAACCATGCTCATAAAAGTTAAAAACGTCTATAGAAAAATTGAAGTATTTGTGAATGCTTTATGAGAATGAGAATGAGTTGCACTTATATCCCATCCCTTCCCTTCCCCAGTGACAGTTCCTTCCCTGACCGAGAAAATGCTTTTTAGAATGTGTTGTGTAATTGACAGGAACATACGCTATTGCTGGGGTTCAGACATCTATTGAAGTAAACACAATCTGTCCCCCTGATATTACAAATGACAAGAGATAGCTCCCAATGGGGAAAGTGACTCTAAATGTGCTTGGTGCATGGGCTATATGGACTAGTATTTGACAACTACAATGTGGTGAAAGGGCAAAATGTTCTAATCTGACAGACATATCTAGAACAGTTGACAAGGCAATACAGGGTAACTCCCATACACAGCATGCATATACATTATATAGTACAACCTTGCCCGCCTTCTTGGAATGTGACTGATGCTTCATCCGTAAGTTTGTCTAGAACATTCCCTGAAGAGTAGAAATGCGATGAGAGGAAAAAAAATAGAAGAAACAAACGCCACCAATGAGTATATAGAAACACTACCAGTTATTATATTAGAAACACCACCAGTTAGCATATTGGAAACACCACTAGTTAGCATATGAGAAACACCACCAGTTAGCATATGAGAAACACCACCAGTTAGCATATTAGAAACACTACCAGTTAGCATATTAGAAACACTACCAGTTAGTATATTAGAAACACCACCAGTTAGTTTATTAGAAACACCTCCAGTTAGTATATTAGAAACACTACCAGTTAGCATATTAGAAACACTACCAGTTAGCATATTAGAAACACCACCAGTTAGTTTATAAGAAACCCCTCCAGTTAGTATATTAGAAACACCACCAGTTAGTATTATAAATTATCATCAGTTGAGTGGCATTTATGAGAATATGAATGGGTGGTGTGAAATGGATGGTTTTTGTGAGATGGGCGAGTGGTTGGTGATATGGCATCAGCTGACATGAGTCAGATAGGAAAAGAAATGAAGATTTGACTCAAGTCACTATGAAAAAGACCTGACTTGAGTCACTCTTAAAAAAAAGGATTGCCTTGACTTAAGTTGAGCTAACCAATAACTTGGCTTGACTTAACGTTTTGAATTGACTTGACTAACAGAAACTGCCAAAAGGTTTGACTAGTGTTACGTCTGTGGCTTGACTTGAGGTTGTGACTTGGTCTCAAAACACTGGCAGTGACGGAAATATGGATGGTGTGGACAGAATGAGGTTGATGTTTGGATTAAGTTGTGTGTTGTGGTTCTAGATTAAGGACAGGAATGGTATGTAAATCGGAGAGTTTGCCATTTTGGGTAATTCGAAACCGGAGAAAGGTAGAAACTTTCCTAAACTTGATTCCAGCCATATATCAACATTGATTTGTTGCTGTTGGGTGAAGGGTTTAATGTATAACTCAACAGATTTAAGTGTCATCAGGTGAAAGGCTTGCTTTGAATATACTTCCATAAATGGGGTTACACTTCAATATCAGCTCAACTTATATAACAAGTGTAAACTGATCTCAACGTATAGCGTAGATATGCAAAATAGAGCATAAAGCAGTATTTCTTGTTTAGATGACATTACATCAAACTAACTACTGCTGTATATTTGTTCCACATAGTATATAGGGCAGGGCTTCTCCACTGGCGGCGCACGCGCCAAATGTGGTGCTTGGAGCAATAATGGTTGGTGCTTGGACTCCTCACAAATATAAAGAAATATATAAGAAAATAGGTCCATTTGGCGCTTCATCATACATTTGATCTCATAATTGTGGCGCTCCATTTGAGAACCCCTGATACAGGGCATTATTCTGAAAAACGTTTTACCGCTGACACAACAACGTGTTACCATGCATTTTATCCTGTAAAACGGTAAGGAAATGTTGCATTTGTAACACGTGACATCATACAATTAGGGAAAATACTGCTTCAGAAAAATAAATTGATTACAACACAAAAATACTGCTTTAGTAGGCAAATACACAAACTGTACATGTATATAATAGCAGAATGAGTGGTAAATATGATTAGGCCAAACAAAATAAATTGTTGTGTTTACCTACCCTCAACGATGAACCCTAGATTTCAACTCCTTTTTTTCTTTTTTTTTGAAAACTATTATCACACTAGAAATATTAGTAAAATTGTCATTGACATCAATTTTGTCTTGACATGAGCCACGGCAGCCAGGGTCTGTAGATAATATTTGTCAGCGATTAAAAAAACACATGATAGAACGAGCCAACCACAACATTGTTGGCACTTGAGGGCCACAACTCAACAACAACAACAACAAACATATTTGGGGGGCTTAACTTGAGTTGAGACAATTCGCACAGAGAATTGCTCTCTATTTCCCAGTTATCTTGTTATCTATAAGGCTGTCCCTATTCATCAAACACTTGACATAATTAACCAATTATGTCAACATGAAAACACTTGGTTATTTATTGTCTCAGCATACAAAGAAAATGTGAGATATCTCATCAAAATCACATTTTGCACATTTTGCACATTTAAAATGTTTCCCTTAGTGTATCCTCAACATTAACCTGAAACTAACATGTGTGTAGACTGCCTGTGAAGTGTTCATGCGATATTCATCATTGTGTAATACACAGGTGTGTACTTGTCATATAACATTCACATGTTTGATTAAGCTAAACAAGTAAGCATCTGTTTCAATGTAGCAACAGACCGGATTAGACACTTTTATAATTTCAAACTTGTTCAAACTTCAGATTCACTTATTAATTTATAACACTTAACCCAAAACTGTCTGATTGGCACTTGTATAGCACCTGTTAAGCTACATAAACAAGTGGGATCTCTTTCAAAAACATCATTTGATCAGTTGCACGATTACAGCTGACAAAAATGTATTGGACAATTTCATGCAACGCATGTAAACCCTGCCAAAAATATCATCTCATTGAAAATACCCAGGGAATAATATAAGAAAAATGTCGCACACAAGTGACAATTCTGACGGTGACTTAACACTTTCCATGCGGCAGGCGTCTGCAGACGACATTCCAAAATTTCACCAAATTATTGAAAAATGTCAAAATTATTGAATTTCATTAACATATCTGAAATCACCATGAGAAATGCATTGAAATAGTACACACATGCCTAGTATTGGTTCGGTAATCCTTGAGATAGACTTTCAAAATTGGGAAACTATTTCTGAAAATCTGTTTTATATATGGTAAAACTATTGCCGCGTGGAAAGTGTTAAAGTTCCGTTCAATATAAGCATTCCCCACCTGTGGGTGAATAGGTTTTATGGGTAACTAGGTTATAATCAAATTGATGTTGATTTAACACTTGTCACCTGCAACAATCCATGTTTTATGCATTAACTGTACTTTGATTGTGGAGTAAAATAATGACATCTAACATGTGTGCACTTGTCAGAGATATCATACAATAAAGTAACAAAGTTACATACGCAAGAATATTAATGCAGATGTAGGGTGGCTTTTGTAAAACATTGTTAAGGCGTACACTCTCAGATTCAATGCAATGCTAGAATTGTTTGAGTTTTGGCCTTGTTTCAGTAGCGTTTATCAAATATAATCTGTCCTTTGCCATCATGTCAATTGTACTACCATCACGAATCCATTCTTTTCCAAGGGCAATACGTTGCTGTTATGTAAAAATCTCGTCTCTCAATCCGACAATTCAGCATGTATAGGGTAATTACTTTCTATGTATAACTTTTGGGCAGTCTACTTTAAACATGTTCAAAGGCCAACAAATGTACATCTGCCAAAACATGTCTAAAGCATCATATGCATAACCATTGGGCAGTTGTACTTTATACATGCTGACTGGCAGGAAAACATACAAGGTTTGACAGAACAGCAACATATTGCCAACCATAGAATTGATTGCCATTTGCCATTTCAATAAATCCTTTGACTTGCTTTCAGCTCGTCTGGTTCTAAGAAAATGTATGATGAAGAATATTACATGGGTAGAAAATATTACACAAGATGAATTCCGCTCAACATCCAAGTCCTATGCATTACTAGACACAGCATCATTTTTGGAACAATGAGGTGGATGTATTAATCAAATGACAAAATAATTGAACATTTTCAATCATCAAGTGGTCAAAACTGGCAGTGGATCAAATGGGCAAGTTCTTACAGGATTGACTGTGAAATAATACAAGTTCAGAGATTGAACCAGATTTGAACTAGTGTCCTTTGTCGTAAATAACATGTAGTCTATTCAAAAGCATGTTGTCATCCATCAACATTTGATAACAATAGGCATACATAAAGAGATACATGCAGTCGAGTATGCCGCCATACTTAATGTAACTGTGCCATTAAGCACAATCTCTATGAGTTCTGCGATGTAAAGAAGTGATTGGCAAACATTCAATTGTACATGATTTTGTCTTGGAGTATCACTATCGCGTCAATCAGTCTGTATAAAGTAAGGCATTCAAATTTGCATTCACCAGACACAAATGTTGTACTTAGCCTACATCTGTACAAGAGTTTTATTTCATTTCATACATGAAAATAATAAATGGTGCCGATGATACTACAAAATGCTTGGCAAATATAAATCAGCACTTGTATGTAGTGAATAAGCACAATGAGGAGTGGTACATTTGATAATACAGATTGAGACGGTCCACACAGAGATAATTGCACTCCATTCCTTCTAGAAAGCTTTCCCTCATCATGAGACACTTGACACAATAAACCAATTATGCCAACATGAACACACATGGGTCTATTTGATACGATCAAGCAAAATGAGTCGAAAGTCGAAACTATCACAATCTTAGTTTATTTGCATTGCTATATTTTGCAGAAACGTCCATTTTAAACATACAATAATTCCAAAGGTATTAGCAATGGACTCACATCACATGAGGTTGACCTCGCGTAAAGTACAATACGTAAGCTTGACCTCTCAGCTCTGTAAGTTTAGCCGCATTTGGTGAGTTTTCAAGCATGTGCGGTAAAAGCTGTTCGAAGTGCACCCACGTATGTCGGACTGTGGCCAGTAGAATGTGCCATAGGTCCATTGAATGGTATTCAAAACAATACAAAACAAAAGCATTTCTACCCTTTTATATCTCAAACTCAATATTTTGGAGACTTCCAACTCATTCCTGCTTGATCACGTCACATATGTAGTCACGGCATACAGGAAGATCTTGAACCCAAAATCTCACATATAATTGCACTCCACTCCTTCTAGAAAGCTTTCCCTCAACATGAGACACTCGACACAATAAACCAAATATGCCAACATTAAAACACATGGGTATATGATCAAGCAAAATGAGTCGAAAGTCGAAAATATAACAATTTTAGTTTTCTACTTGATTTTGTATGATATTTACATTGCTATATTTTGCAGAAAACCCCAATTATAAACGGACACTAAATCCACAGGTATTAGCAATTGAACTGTACTCAAAACAATACAAAACAAAAGAATGTGTAACCTCTTATATCTCAAAATCATTATTTGCGACTTCCGACTCATTTTGGTTGATCACATCACATCACAGCATACAGGAAACCTTGAACCCAAAATCTCATTAAAATCTTCAACTCGCACATGTTTTATTCATTTAAAATGTCTCCCAAAAGAGGTACCCTCAACATTAACCCATTACTTATAATCCGAAATTGAACTGTATTATCTTCATGTGATATTGTAAAACCACTTAATTTTGTGAGGGATTCAATTTTGTGAGGGATGTGGATTCGCAAAATTAAATACCTGCGAAACTGACAATTTGGCATTGAAATATAGCTGTAAAAATTCCAGATTTGCAAAATTAAATGCCCGCTAAAATAGCAGCAATTATAAATTTGTGAAATAAAGTATCTGCGAAATTATAGTGCTTAACAGTAGTCATTATTGTGAATTGCTCATGTGCGCACTTGTCAAAAAATTTAATAAAATACAATGATTTGATGCAGCTAAACAAGCTGATAATATGTTCAAAATCATCAGTAACAGATAGCATTTGACACTTTTTAATTTCAAACTCATTAAAACTTCAGACACAATTCATAATTTGCAGCATTTAACCCAAAACTGTCTGGTCGGTACTTGTAGCACCGTATCAGTTACAAAAACAAGTAGGAACTCTCTCAAAACATCATTTAATCTGTTTTACGATTACATCTGTCAGAAATTCATTGCCAACTTTCTGCAATATTCAATATTCGTATATTCAATACACTAACACGGGAGAAAAGACCAAATGTTACCGAGCACATATCCATGTTTGACCCGTATTGGTCACTGCACATTTCCCCTGCGCAGGCTAAATCAAATTCAAACTGCCATGCGTGGGTAGTGTAACATGTGTGATCGATATCCCTGACGGTCATTCAGGCAATGCAATGCATATGTAGAAGGAGATTTATACAATACATTATTATTTATACACATTCAATTTGATTTGGCACAAGTCTATCAAAAGAGCTTGTGCCAAGTCAACTATTCATACATTCCAACCAGGCATGCATGCACACAGGTGTGGGGATGCTATGCTTGATTGGTTTGAGTTCTTTAGCCAATGATATTAGTCTATTGTGTCATTGTATTTTGACCAATCAGTTCTTTGAATTCTGTTATTGTATACTGTGGCTAGGCCAATCATAGCAGAGCCCACTGGCCCGCCACATGTAAGCATATCAGGGGTGTGCCAGTGAGCTTGCCGATCGGGTCCACTTTTAAATTAAAATTTGGTCAGCATAGAACTGGTGGCGCTATACTGATCAGGCGTGATTGTAGCAGACGACACGACGCTGGCCACGCGTCTCTCAGACGACCCAATATGTCAACGGGCGCGGGAGTGCACTATTTTGAATTATTTTTAACAGTCATCGCCCGGTTAACGATGACAATTCTTCTAATTATGATGAATTTGTCAAAATGATAAGATTAACATTCGCGATTACGTGTTATTCACCTTATTCATTACGTATTCAACATTTAGGTTTCGCGTGGCCACCGTCGTCTGTGTAAATCCACAACGCCCTCAAACCTATGCTGGCCAAATATTACGTTAAACCTGGTTAAACACTGTTAAACGCGTTCAACGCCGGTCACCGACACATTCCGATGATTACCATAATTTATGTAATTTATGCAAACGGCACCGTTTTCGCTACGTGTGTTAGTATAGGACTTTCCTATCCCAAAATTAATAGTATCCCTGAGCATATGGCTTGCCCATGTGCTTACCAATCATATCATTTCTGGACTTCAAGCTGAGAAGATGTATAGTTTATCTTAGGATATTAGTTGTGCCTTCAAGCCAAGGACATGTATCATTTGTATGGCATGAGTGTGAATAAACTTCAGCATGTAAAATACACCTTTCGCTTCTTATAGTTTATTATCAAACTATCAGTCTGTCTTCCCTCGTTCTACGTTTACTGGTAGCAGAGTTTCCCTGTTACAGTTTGGTGGCAACGGTGGTCTTATACTCATCGAAATGACTAGACTTCTTTTAATAAACTGTATGCAGTAAGTCTGTGTGCTAAACGTCAATAAATAGCAAACAGTGAAGATTTGTGTGACTTCGAAATATAGTTGCACAGAGTTTCCCTGTTACACATACACATCCTTTTCTCTCCACGTAATGTTTTGAAAATACAAATTTGAAATGTTACAGATTTTCATTAACCGGTGCTAGTCATGGCTTATCATTGTTGTTTTGTGGCAATTTTGGTACAAAATTGTGCCTCAAAGATTCATCCAAATGTCCATCTAGCTTGTTTGGTCAAAACATAATTGGAAGCCACTCGATAGGACCTAAACAAAGTGTATGACTTTGTTTTGTTGAGCACTTTACCATAATTGCATACACAGAAGTACGACGCTGATCTTGTTTTACAGAACTTGATCAACAAAGTGGTCTAAATGATGGTCTGTGTAACTTTGATGGTAAGTCTGTATCATAAAAACCTGGGGGCAGAGCTGACTGTTAAGCTTTATAAGCCACAAGAAACAAAGCACTGGACTTAATTAACCTCTTGTGTCCAGAGTGCCAGGATAGCTGTATCTATAAAATCTTTTAATGCAGGCATCAATGTGCCTCCTGTATCTACCCTCCTCAAGGTTAGAAGCCTAATCTTTGCCTAGTTATATTTTTGAAGTGGTGAATCTTGAACTAATTTATATTTTTGACAGGTGATTCTATGGTGAATCTTTACCTATATTTCAAATTCTCCCCTATATTACTATAGAATGAACATAATGCACTGCGGTGAATCTTCACCCAAAACATTGCAGGAAAGACCTAATCTTGACCTATTTTTTCCCGAAGGAAGGTGAATACAGGTGAAGGCTTGAGGAGGGTAGGTTCAAGATTCAAATTGATGCCTGCATAAAATCAGTGTAGCTTTGATGGCAGGTCTGTATCATAAAAACCCTGGGGGCAGAGCTGACTGATAAGCTTTATAAGCCACACAAAATAAAGCACGGGACTTAATTACCCTCTTGTGCCCAGAGTGCCAGGATATCTGTATCGATAAAACCTTTTAAAAAAGTGTAAAAGCTTCTTGTAAAATGCTTAATTTCGTTAGCTGGCTTGCCAGCTAAGTAGTTTTTACTGGGTTTTTTGCCCCATCATCGTTTCATAATCGGAGCTTCATTTCCAATGCTATTTTCACCAAATATGACCAAGAAATTATTGTTTGAGAAAATATGTATCATCGCTGTGTTCCGTCAAAACCTCATCTCCATCTGGCCCTTCAGCATGTATAAAGTAATACTTCCTATGTATTTCCTTTCGGCAGTCTGCTCTAAACATGTTCAAGGGACAAAAACACATCTATCAAACCTTGCAAGTGCTCTTGCCCCTGAACAGTATACAAAATGCTTCATATGCATAAAATTGCAGGAAAGACCTAATCTTGACCTATTTTTTCCCGAAGGAAGGTGAATACAGGTGAAGGCTTGAGGAGGGTAGGTTTAAGATTCAAATTGATGCCTGCATAAAATCAGTGTAGCTTTGATGGCAGGTCTGTATCATAAAAACCCTGGGGGCAGAGCTGACTGTTAAGCTTTATAAGCCACAAGAAACATAGCACTGGACTTAATTAACCCCTTGTGCCCAGAGTGCCAGGATAGCTGTATCGATAAAACCTTTTAAAAGTGTGCAAAAGCTTCTTGTAAAATGTTTAATTTCGTTAGCTTGCTTGCTAGCTAAGTAGTTTTTACTGGTTTGTTTGCCCCATCATTGTTTCATAATAGGAGCTTCAAATCCAATGCTATTTTCACCAAATATGACCATAAAATTATTGTTTGAGAAAATATGTATCATCGCTGTGTTCCGTCAAAACCTCATCTCCATCTGGCCCTTCAGCATATATAAAGTAATACTTCCTTTCGGCAGTCTGCTCTAAACATGTTTAAGGGACAAAAACACATCTATCAAACTTTGCAAGTGCTCTTGCCCCTGAACAGTATAAAAAAATGCTTCATATGCATAACTGTTGGGCAATTTTACTTTATACATCATGAAGGGTCAGAAAAACATACAAAGTTTTGACATTACAGTGACGATATATATGACCTTAAATCTGCTTCTTTCTTCTTCTTTTTTTTTTTGGGGGGGAGGGGGCTTGGCGGTGGGGGGGTGGGGGGGGGGGGGGCAAATCTGTACGACAGATAAGGGCTTAATATTTTGGCTCACCCTGTATTGTTGATACCCAATGGCAATAATCACTAGATCATGATAATCACTAAATTCTGCAACAAGATTTGTCACGATACAACCCAACTGAGGATATCACACAATTATCTCATAACTTGGTTAAGTATGTCCCCTAGCAATTCAGTGTTAATTATACGGGACATAAGGGATATCTAATGAAGAGATTGAGAAGATAGTAATTGCTATTAAATGAGGCATGCAATGAAGGACTGGGATCCCATGTATGTGTGTAACAGCCATGATCTGATTGCAACCTTTTAAAGGTAACCCAATGTTATTAGATATAAATTGCCTATTTATTATTTATAAATGACTGTATTAACTTAATGAGAAACTCGTAGGTCGTGCATAAATATCATTTATCTATTAGGCCTAGTAAAAAAGTTACCCGTCCACGCCCGCCTCCGTTTTAGACGCCGCTTCCTTTTTTTTTACTATTTAATATTTTTTTTAAAATAAAAAAATGTTTTTAAATTTTCAGAGCTTTAATTGGTCACCTAAACGGCATCGATTGACCCCTACCTGACTCCTCTAGTGACTTTTTTTCTTTTCTTTTTTTTGTATATAAAGCGCAACTGTGAACAATAGCCCAACAGACATTAACAAGGTTAATGACCAGAGTGATTCAAAATCAAACTGGTAACTCTCGAAAGAGAGCTCTGAAAGGCCGATCAATTGGTTCACTGCAACTCAGAAAATATGCATAAAACAAGACACACAAATGGGCAGAGGTTAAAAATGCCAATGAAAGTGACATAATAATAAGATAAAAACCCAAACATAGAGAACAACATCAAAACATAAATTATAGAAAAATAATAATATCTGGAGGTCTGATGGGCATCAAGAGAACCTACACAACAAACTTGGGAACTAAATCTACCATGAGCTGCTTTTTTTTTTTTTTGTATATAAAGAGTAAATGTGAACAATAGCCCAACAGATATTAACAATGTTAATGAACTGAGTGATTACAAATCAAACGGGTAACTCTCAACAGAGAGCTCTGATGGGCCAATCAATTGGTTCACTGCAACTCAGAAAATAATCAAAATACAAGTAAACACAATTGGGCTAGTAAAAAAGCCAATGAATGACAATATCACTCCCAAAAAGCCAATGAATGACTTATATCACTCCCAATTATAATATTATCATGGTTTGTTGAAATAATTTAGAAATTAATTCGCAAAACATTTTCATTTTAAACAAAGATCAAGACACATACAGTTTAAACATTTCTGAAAATTTTGAAACAGATAAGATGACGGAAAGTTTAAAATGGAAACGGTTGATCGGATCAGCCAGCCGGCTCTATGCCTGAAGGATACAAATGGATCAAAGCCGCTATCAAGACAAAGTTTCACATGGAAACGGCCCTCAAAGAGCCCTGATCTTTATCTACCTATCTTGACAATGCCCATCCATATTTATCGGATATATTAATAAGGTAGTCTACTTCTTGGGGTGTCTGCAGCTAATCCTGCATTAAATCTATTCCAAGGAGACGCTTATAGCATAATTCCCTCCTATCACATCGTAATCCCTGTCTTATTTTCTGTCAAATGGTGATATAAACTGTGATAGAAAAAAGATGACCATATCTATTAGCCGATGGGATATGGCCAATATTAAAGATTTATACTAATGTTTAAGAAGAAGAAAAAACATATATGTGTCAAATAAATATTTCATCGCAGATACAATTATGCCTACACAAAGACAACCTGGAGAAAAGAAAAATATGTCAATCAAATCCATAATTTTCATCACAGTTGGAAACGGTTCAATTTCCCAGTCAAAAGACTTCCCAAGTTAAGGTTTGATACAATTGCTTTTCACTCAAGATTTAGGAATATTCTCCTTCCCAGGATTCATAAATTTCAAACCTAAGTAAAATCATAGATTGGATCAACAAAGTTTAATCTAATCTTTTATCGTCAATAATGATGATCTTAGTCACAAAAAATTGTTATCAGACGTTCAGTCAGTATAAGTTGGATAAAACTATTGTTTTTTCATTCATAAATCAGACACCACAACCTTATGTAATCTGAAAGCTTTTTACCCTCTTGAATTAACCATCAATTACTCTACTTTACAGGTCCTCAATTACATTGGCTCATGGGCTACCAACATTTTAAGACAAATGCCTAAAGTGTCACATAGGCTCATATTTCTTTGGATATCTTTCAACTATTTGAGGAAGCCTGCCCTATAGTATCAACGCACAATGTTTAACATATTTGGCACTATGACCACAACATAAAACACAATGAACCACTAAGTCAAATATTACCATTTTCTCTGTCTTCCCAACCCAAGCCATCTGCCTAATTACAAGTGCTGCAGACTGCACTCTCAGACAAGATCAATATAAAACTATGCCAACCACTATATCTGAAGGGTACAATGTTTTTAAAAGGCAATTAACAATTAGGCTGCATAATACAATTGACGCCTTTCTGTCCAAGACTTGTGCCCATCTTTGGGGACGTTTGATATCGACCAATCAAAATGGCAATTACTTAAGGCCAAACAAAAAAACAAGTTTGTTTCCACTGAGACGCTTGATTCTTGCGCATTAAAAAAAAATTATAGAAAAAACAGCAGCAAATATTGTTAGGGAGCCATCTTTTGTCGAAATTGTGTCCAACATGTTTCAAGATGACCACATACGGCAAACACGAACGTGAAAATCAGCGGCAAATTTCACATTTTAGCGAGCATAAGGGTAACAAAAATGCACAGATTTGACTAAATAAAACCATTTCAAGTGAATCTCCACTATGAATTTGAGCAACAACAACAACAACAAAATGCATTTCACATTTGACTTTTCAGGCTTGCTACTAGAAATAAACTTGTTATTTTTTGGCCTAACTAGAGACTGTTAAATGTTCCCAAAGACAGGTGTCTTAACACAACTTCCCTCGCAACACAAGATTTATATTATGTTAAACTAATACTTCCCAAAACAAATCCCAGCTTTAGCTCTATTTGACATACAAACACAACCACACCACATGTCATACTCGTCATGTAAATACATTTTCTGATCAGGTATGAACAAACGGGGGAAAGATTATTTCAACACACTGAAAATTTGAAAACTGTCCGAAAATTCATACAGAACTTTACAACAGAATTGATTCACTCACAGCGGCAACGTTGTAAGCAACTGTTGCCACAAAATGTTATTGTGACACCCTGTATAATCCTACTCCCAATAGAAATGGTTGTACTGCCATAAGACTGATATGTAATTGATCTAAGCCTGTGAATTATGGCCCTTGATGTCTGAGACAGTTTGACTTGTCTGTCTGACACGTAATCTACACCTGCTGTATAATATAATCAGGTAGCTACAGGGTATGAGGAATATCATTCTCTCGGCTGTAGTGTTGCCGTGTGATCTAAATAAATGGGTGGCATTCATGGGTTGGTTTGGTTTAATTTGGTTTGGTTTGGTCTGGTCTGGATCGGTTCAGTTTGCTTCCGTTCCGCTCCGTTCTGTTTGCTTTGGTTTGCTTTGGTTCAGTTCAGTTTGGTAGAATAAGCTTGGAAGATTTGGTTTGATTTGGTTTGGTTTGCTTTGGCTTTTTGTTTCATTTTGTTTTATAATTGCTAGCGTTTCATTTTTAGCGTGGGATGAACAGTAAATGGATGATGCTTTACTACGTCACAGGTGTAACTGCCAACTTGGTATCGGTCCGGGTGTTGGTCGATAGGTCTGGACAAACAAAGGTCATCAGTAGATGCTTATGATATCAACCTATGAGGTTCTGTGTGCGAGTCTGGGTTTCTTCGTGTTCCGTTAACCCTATCCTTACCAGAGGCAACAAAAGGCCACGGCAAATAGCTGCTGTGCCGCATGCTTCACGATTCTATTTCGTGGCACGATCCCGCGAGCTGTCAAATGGTCTCAAAAAAGTTTTAATGTGTATAGAGCTCCGCATTAGCACTATCAGTTAGTTATCAGCCTGCCATGCGGGCGGCCCGGCTTCGATCCCCGGCGCGGGTGAACAGTGATCTATCCGTTTTTCTCCCCTGATAGTTTAGTTGTCAAAAACACTATTAGGAAGTTAGGGTTAATAATATTTGGATATTTGTGACATGGATGTCATGGCGTGTTATTATGGTTTAAACTTATCTCAGCTGAAAACCCCAGAGCTAATGAATGTCATTTTTGTCTGGGTTAAACATTACCTCACCTGAAAACCTTAGAGCAATGTCATCAGTTCGCTTACTGCCTTGCAAATGGTACAGCAGTTCAAATTCGGTCAGAATTCAGAATTTGGCCCTTTATTGAAAACTCTAGAAAACTCCTTGGTCTAAGATTTACTGGAATAACATTTTATTTAACTGTAATCTTTTTACAGTACATCCGCACGCGATCAGATTTACAGTTAAAACCGTTTTTTCCATATGCGCGCCAAGATGCACCAAAGTAAAAAAGGTGATTCTTCAGTTACCGACAAAACAACTGATCAAAGTCATTATCCTGATTCAAAACTGTCAATTAAACGTTACTTATCTATTTAAAAAATTACACTTTACGGCAATTTAAACATGCTTCATCCATTACAAATTGATCAATCTGATTGAAAATCGTGCAAGCGAACCACTCACACGTCGCATAACTACTGCGTTGCGCAAATATGCCATGCGTTTGTGGCATTACACAAATTGTTTTGGTGATAGAACTTGATACGTATTATACGTTGGGTTACTAATGTTTACGCAGAGGTACTTGGTTCTCCGTTAGTAATCTGCGCTTATTTGTGTGTACCAGTAAAAGACGACATTTGATTGTGTTGCATATATCTTGTATATTCATGAGGTTTTGAATCTTTAAATAACATGATAATTACCCGAGTTTTGAATGGATATTAATGCACACTAAAATGGCACACTGCACATCTGCCACACATGTCAAAACCTGATCATGCTGATAGGTCTCCATGCCTAACACTTTCCACGCGGCAGGCGTCTGCAGACAACATTACAAAATTGCACAAAATGTTTCAAAAATTTCATAATTATTGAATTTAATTACCATATTTAGAATCACCATGAGAAATGTATTAAAATAAGTACAAACATGCCTAGTATTGGTTCAGTAATCCTTGAGATATACTTTGAAAATTTGGAAAGGTTTCTGAACAAATCTGTTTTTTATATGGTAAAACTAATAGCCACGTGGAAATTGTTAAGGCAGTGAATATGATATTCTGTTAATCTATTATATAATTACATCACACTACTATTATGTGTCTTTCTATGTGATTCTGTTATTATCCATTATTGCATTCAGGAATCATTTTGTGTTAGAGTCACACGACTATGTGTCTCTATGTCTACGTGACTGTGTTGCAGTGATAAACTGTATAGTTGAATCGGCTCCAAATTGGCGAGAAATATTCGGTTTTTTATCTCTCCGCGCGCATAAGTAATCCAAGCGTACTCGCGCGATTATGGACAAACACGCAAGGTTCTGGTCGCATGCACCCATCACACCTATGATGCACACTGCGCTCGATGCCTTCAATCGCGCTCGCATCCTTCTGTATTTATTCGCTGCTGTAAGGAGGCTTCGCCATTTGGAACTAATCAAACTATAGGCTCACAGATTGGTGGTTTTCCTTTGAGACAAAATTCAAACTTTTCCAATCTTAAATGGCAACTGTAACCTTTAAAAGTCTATCAATTTCGCATCTCTGTTCATATTAAACTTCCTAACTACCCGCCTGTCTATCTTAACACGGATATATTGTAATCCACTTAATTTTGTGAGGGATTTAATTTCGCGGATTTCGTGAGAGATGTGGATTCCTGAAATTAAATACCCACAAATCAGGACATTTTGCATTGAAAGTAACCGTACAATTTCCAGATTCGCGAAATTAAATGCCCACTAAAATAGCAGTAATTTTAAATTCGCGAAATAAAGTATCCGCGAAATTATAGTGTTTACAGTAGTTTCATCGTTTTATTTCTGTATCATTTTTATATCTTAAACGGAAATCTGATGGTTAAGTTAATACCCGAGTGAGATACATAGATGGTTAATATACACATAATATACATGCCTCCAAGCAATACACTGTAACATGATTTATTGCGTTACATAAATACAGCACTTGTGACATTATCGAATGTACCTTGCGGGATACAAATTGTCTGTGATTACTACCAATTATATTTAAAGGTACACCAAATTTGTGCATTTTCAGCCCATAACAAATGATCTCGGTTTGGTACAGGTTGATCATGAAAAATGTGCAAACAATTGGGCTAAAATGCTCAAAAGTGTCTTAAAAGAAATGAAAGCATGAACAATTTTACGCTTGAAAACCTGAATTCAGTTGATTGTATTGTAAGCTTGCTAGCATCAACGTAAGGTTACCAACTAAAGTAGGTTGCATCTTTCTTTCTTTTTTGAATGACTTTATCTTCAAGAGAAATCTACATTTGTATTCACACAAATTATTAACTCTTAAGATTTTATATAATTTAACCTTAACAGTCTGGCAGGCTAATCCTTATTTAAACTTCTTAATCAGAGCGATCAGGAGATGGTGGGACACAGAAACTCTCATTTGGCTGCATCGTGTGTGGCATGTAAGTGATCGACCGTGACCCCAACGAGTCTGACTAGAATAAATAAAAATCTTGTTGCTATTTATACCCTTCCACAGTGACACGGTAAGAACACACTAGGAAAGACCACGACCACAGCTCAAAGCTTGTGTGGCATTTTCTGGTATTATAGGCTGGGTTAATGAAGGGTCCATAGAATAAGAAATAATTTGATCGTCAATCATCACATTTATGACATCAAATGACATAAATACAAAGACTAGAGAACCTCATCATAGGGAATGAGTACTACAACAAACTCATGACCCATTTATATTGCATTAAAATATTCAATTGAATTAAAGACAAAATAAAAGTTTCATCACACTTCTTAAGGGGGAGGGACCACCATTTTCACAGGAAGTGTCCCATCAGTTTTGAACATGATTGTACAAGGTGGTTCAATAAAACGTTGACAGTTTTTTGAAGCCATTTTTAAAATTCTGTAGATTTAAAAAAAATATTTTTCAATATTCATCAACTATCTGATCTTGACCATCTATGCAGAAAATATTGTTACAAATAACCTTACGGTTGCAAAATAACAGCTATTTGAACAAAGTCTGTCCCATTTCACTCTGTCCACGGGTACTGATTTCACTAAGAGAATTTTTTTTCATCCCTACAATATTCTCAAACAACTTTGTGTACGATGAATTTTGAAATCACTTTCACTGGTCCACACACAGATATCATGGTTTGTGTGAAGTACCTTGACAAACATAAATCTCAAAAGAAATGTATTAGTAGGTCAGCCTGAAAGATAATCCAACAGCAAATCTCTCTTAGTAGTCACTAAACTCTATTTTTGTGTGGTTTAATATAGATTTCTCTTTATGTGTTAAGCTAGGTGCCAGAAAAAAAAAACTGTTCTACAAGTCCGCTGACCTAATTTTTGTGTAATTGGCACGAAAAAAATGTGTTTTTTGTGCAAATGAATACCATCTCACAAATGCTTTGGCTTGTGAAAAAACGGAAACATTTTTACAGATTTAAAAAAATTGCAGTCCATTTTAAAAAATGTATATCCTGCAAGAAGTAATCAGTATATTCTTTCACTAATAATATATTCAAATAAGCTAGAGCATACATGTATACTAAATTTCTCCTAGACGACATATAAAGTCTGTTTTGATAATATGTGATAACATTTTAAATCTTTAATATTGAAATCTGTATGAATGGTGACACAGGGCTTTCTTTTTAGTCACATCAATGAGTTTTTGATCATGAGGGCAGTATTATCTTTACAGAGATGTCTCAAAACCTGTCTGCACCAAAGCTGGATCGAGATAGCATTATATTGCAACTGAGAAAGTGGCAGAATGGTTTACTGATATACAGGGTGAATCAGAAAGAACAGACAATTTTGTTTTCGCAAAGCGCCACAAAAATATCAGGCCTACATTATTCAAAACCAGTGAAAAATTGACCATTGTGTCATAATGTTACCATCAATTTTAGTAGAGCCTGGTATTTCAAAGCTAAACCACAGGATGGATGGTAATAACACATGGTACTGTCATTGCTGGCTAATACAGAGAAGCCAAGTGAAGTGAGAACATGTGGTAGAGGGGGTACTGTACTCTATCTTTTAGTATTTATATGAATGTATTTTTGATTCCTGACAAATCTGTCACAAGATAGACAATCTAAAAACTCAAAACACAAAATCAATCTAGAGGACGCTCAAGTGATCCCCAGAGAAGATCTATTATTGAAATGCAAGATCAGAGAGGCTATCGAAATAAGGACACACAAACTGACCCTCAACCGAGACACAGGCTACGACTTACCTGCCATCTACAATGACCTGCTGTCGTGTGATCACCTAAAAGGCGGTCATGTGACAATTGGAGGGAAGTTAACGCTAAGCTGAATGAAGGGATCAATGATCCCGAATGAACAATGATACAGAATGATACAGAGCTCAAAAACCATGGTTTGAAAAAGGTATCTAAATTAATCTTAAGATAGACAATGGTGGTTTTTTAGAAATATGTAGTCAATCATTGCAAAATACTTCCACTATAATTCAATTTATCTTCACTCGACAGTGACAATAATGTGTCATTTATTGTCACAGTAATTAGAAAGTTCACATCTTTTTGAATCACTGGCAAATACCACATAACATAACATAAGACAGGAGGCCTGTTATTATACATGTATGAACGTTAAAAGAAGTACCTGTATTAAAGGTGACACCACTGTCTCAAGAAAGCTAACTAGACGTTGCAAATATGTCAGCCCTAAAGGTCATGTATTGACCCTTGTGGTCAAGAGTCAAATGATACTTACCGTTGTTATTAGCTTTAGGTAACATTTCTAATGTTTCCTGATGATCCATTTCCTCGGATAATAGATTATATCGTCTTCTTCTCTTAACCCGTTTTCTCCGTCTACAAAAATGAAAGAAACAAATGTAAATTGATTATATATTGAATTAAGTCATGGCATGATTTCAAGATGTGTTTCATGAATTGTTAACTATGAACAGACCCTACACACAAGTCACTTACCGTAGCGAATAGGATATACAGATGCCAGTGACCGCCAATAAGAACGATATTCTTGGGAACCCTATTCCTACAGGGATGGATGCAAGTGGGTGATTGATCAATTTCCTTAACTTTTTACGCGAGCTTGGCCAGATGGCCTGAGCATTTGCACGTGGTGTCAAACTTGTATAGGGGATTGTCTGGAGAATAGGCTATATAAAACCATGTTTGACGCTGTTTATGCTGAAATATCATCATCCAATGCAAAAACAACAACAAAATAAATAAATCCTTCTTCCAAAAATCCGGAATTCTTTTTTTATGGCCAAATATCCGGAATTCCGGATATTTCTGGAAGTCTTGCATCCCTGGCCCTAACCCTAGTCCTAACCCGAACCCCAACCTTATCCTTAACCCTAAACTCTAATCATAACTATGTAAGAGGTTTTGCACTTTGTGAATACTATGCTAAGGATAACAACAGTTCTCAACTTGATTTTGTCTCATCTTTGTTTTTTACCAATAAAACTCATTGTATTGAAACTATTCCATCCAATCCTAGGCGGTGGCCGCTTTCTTTATGTTTGTATGTATGCATCTTTACACACCCACATATAAATAAAAAGTCTCCAATGCTCTTTGAATTCTGAACCAGTTAGTTATGCACGAGCAACAACACTATCAAATTGCAAAATATAATCTCTAAATTTGTATCAAATTGAAATGTTAATATCTAAATTTGTATCAAATTGAATTGTTGATCTCTAAATTTGTATCAAATTGAATTGTTACGATACAAAAAAAGGATCAGGGAGTATTACTTTTCCTAACTATCTAATCAATCACTACACTCATATCGTCTAATTCAATAATATTTCATCTGAAGGATATATACTATCCCCTGATTTACTCAGTTGCATCACCAACCCACACACTACCGAAGAGTACATTTTCACACTCCATTAATTTTCATGAGTTTTGCATTACATCAAGGGCTCAGAAACACAAGGCCTTATCTCCATTTTGACCATTTTGAGAAAAAGGCTATTGAAGATTGGTAAACTCATCGGGGAGATAGAGATGAGGCCTTGTGATACTGGCTATAACTTTGAAAGGGTTTGCGTTATGGAGATAAGGATGTGTGCCATGGAAAGAGACTTTCTTTCTGAACATTTTGATACCAAAATCTCATTTTTGAAAAAATGCAGATGAGGCCTTGTGTTTATGAGCCCTCGACATTATAGTTGCCCAAAGTTATTCACATTTTCTTCGGTAAATATTTCCAGGTAAAGGAGATGTTCAAAATGAATATTTAAAACATAAGGATTATCAAAACGAATATTTAAAACATAAGGATTATCAAAATGAATATTTGAAACATAAGGATTATCAAAATGAATATTTAAAACATAAGGATTATCAAAACGAATATTTAAAACATAAGGATTATCAAAATGAATATTTGGGACATAAGGATTATAAAAATGAATATTTAAAACATAGGGATTATCAAAATGAATATTTAAAACATAAGTATTATCAAAATGAATATTTAAAACATAAGGATTATCAAAATGAATATTTAAAACATAAGGATTATCAAAATGAATATTTAAAACATAGGAATTATCAAAATAAATATTTAAAACATAAGGATTTTAAAATTCAATTTTCGTTTTTAAGCATTAAAGATCATCACATTCTCAAGTGTGATACAGCATTTTAAACCATGGGAAAATGGCAATCTTAAATAAAATAAACATTACATTTTTCCTTAATAATCCCGGTTTCAAATAAAACGGTAGGCTTACTAACTGCAAGATCAGTTGACAATTTAGGGGTGGGCCCTTATTAGAGATAGGGCTAATGAAAGTCAATTATGAGTTTCCTGTTACCTTTTTATTTTGCTGAGTGATGAGGTGACTTTTTCATTATTCCTTTTTTGATCAGATTTTATTATTGAGATGTAAATGCATGTTCGATCAACCCATATTGATAAGGGGGCTTGTTAAATGATATATAATAATCACGGAAGGTAGGCATACGATAAAAAGCCTTGCTTTTAAGCCTAGTTCCCAGATTTATATTTTGCAAAGTGAAAAATATGTTTAAAATATGTTTGAAATTGCTAAAACTGCAATGACGTTTTGAAAGTAAATAATGAATCTTTTTGGCAATCGTGAAATGTTGATGCGGGTGAAAATAAGTGACGCAGGCGGGTAACAGGAAACTCGAAATCGACTTTCAGGCGCCTAATACTGTAATTTCATAGAAATAATGTAACCTAATTCATAACCTATTTCATTTGTAAGATCAAAACTATACGGTGACAGGCATATCAGCCGTCGCTATAGTCCATTTCACATTCTCTGCACAGTGATGTAACTCTAATGGCGCAACATTTACGCTGGCGCAACATAAATTCTGTCTTTCTAATCGTATGTGCATACACCAGCAGACACATACATTTTATGTACTGCAATTAGTGAATGACGCAGTGACATCACTGTCTCATGGAAGTGAAATAGACTACAGGGTGGTTCAAAAAAATAACCCATTTTTGGCTACTTACTAATACAAGTTTGAACATTTCTTTACATGTTATCAAAGCAGAGGTTTTTAAGCAATACTGAGCCCAAAATCTAAGACTTAGCTCATTTTGTTTATGAAATATGGAATGTTAAAGATAACATGTGCAAAACCAGTATGTCAACAGTAGCCTTCTCATCTTAGTCCATTTGGATAAAAGATTCTGAATAGGAATCAAAGACATGGAAAACAGCCCTTTTAGACCACATCTTTTGTCTTTAATTAGTAATCAATAAGCAAAAAATAAGAGCTGGTAAACTCTTTGAGAAAAAATTTGGAGGCATCTGTGGACAAGCCAATTGTGCACATGATATCTTTAAATTTGTATTTCATAAACGAAAATAATCCAGATATTAGATTTTGCCCAGTGATGCTCAATATTCACTCATGCTTCAATAAAACGCAAACAAATTTATAAATATGAATTAGTAAATAGAAGACGACGACTGTCAGATGTGGGTTAAAGGTAGATGACCCGATCACATTCCGATTTTCAACTTGAAGTTTTCTATTCTACATGAAAGGTCATCCTTAAAAAAGTCGTGTTCCAAAGTTTGAGTTGCATAGCTCTAATGGTTCTTATTTTAAACGCACAAGATGCTGTGAACTGTACCCATTGAGTAGTACACAAACTATATCGGTAGTTACCACCATTCGCGGTAATTCGACGTTATTTCATCGATTTCTCGCGGTAATTCGACGTTATTTCATCGATTTCTCCGTAATTATACCGATTTAGGCCGTCAAATTTCAGTATGATGATGAGAAAAATACGAGCTTTCATATGATATGAAAATCTCCGTATGTTTGAAATAATTCTGTGTTACGAAAATGTGATCGGGTCATCTACCTTTAAGTGGTTTTTTTGAACCACCCTGTATAAATGAGAATGCTCTTAAATGTCAGTGCTATACTCACCTTGCACAGCACCAAGCAAAAAACCATATGAAAGCCCCTAATGCAACAGCTGCTGCAAATGATATAATGATTACATACAATATACTCCAATCTGAAAATAAACACAAGGATTGGATTCATGTACAGTGTTACATATTTAGAGAGAAAAGACACCAACACGATGAGATAACACTGAGTCTTGAGTTGTAATATTCTACACAAAGCAGGCTGCTTGTTTATAAAAGACGTGAATTGGTGTTATATGCTGATAACATACGACGGTGACTTTGCGATCTGGGTTGCTCCTAATGACATAATTTACGTTATTTGTTGTTCAATCGAATGCAATCAAGTCAGTGGCGACCTCACGCAAAATTCCAAAAGTTGGAACGGGTCTGAATCGCTGCAGTTGACTTCAATCTAACTTGTGTGTATCTGGTTGCTCTGTCTGTGGAGTTGCTGTGAGCGATTTGCGTTTTATAGTCTATCAAGCGACTCCAAATCGTCACAATCTGCAACTGGCTAGTATGTTATAAGCATTACACAGGTGCTTGGATATACTTAGATATAGGCCTATGTAATAATTGCATGTAAAAAAACCAATGCGTACAGGCTGTATCAAAAAGATTTGTACTGTGGTCTGATCAGTTTTTCAGATTTTTTTTTGATATGTTACGAACCATTTAGACCATTTTGCTTCTATATGCAAAATTATTGAAGTTTCATCTTTTCTAAGAATTTTGATTTACGACAATCGAACATTTTTTTCAGAATTTACAAGCTTTTAAAGGAATATTGGTGTTTTCATCATTTTCATCGAAACGTTAGATCTGAAGCGCACAATTCAAAGTTCCTCCTGACCATGCTGACTGCACTCATATATTCACTACTTATAAAGAGTTTGTGCAGTGAACCTATTAAATTTGCGTTGCTGCGAGTAAAACCATGATTACGTCGATTTTCATTTGAATGACAATAGCGGTCAGAAACAACAGCCAATTATCCTCAGATTATCAGATCAATAAGTTGACATAATTCCCTATTTATTAAAATCAAAAATATTGTATTTATCAGAGATTTTATATTTTTAATGCTTTTTTGAAAATGGAACATATCAGAGTACAAATCATTTTGATACAGCCTGTACTTCATTTATCTAATGCAGTGACGTGTATTCTGATGACTGCACTAACTTCTTCGCAGCAGTTGATCGCATTCATAGCATTGGTTTTCCGCCTAGTAATTTACTATGTTTACATACACGCGTGCACACATGAGAAGTAAACGTGGAACGAGACTATTTTGTTTTTTATCAACAATGGCGTCGACCGGCAACTTCCAAATGTATCAAGCAGAATGGTAAAAAGTGAAAATATTACCCCAAATTTCTTTTATCTCACTGTTTTTGTTACAGATAAGCCGCAACATACAACTTTGTGAGGGAGACAATCTATCACCATCACCAGCGCAATCTACCACATGGGCAGACGGGTGAAAACCATGTTTGTTTTTCTCCGGCACATGGACATGACTTGTAAGCTGACAAGTCATGTAACTGAGCATCAAAACACTCAGCTAATCGGAAACATTCGGAACCGATCATACATTTTCGGATTTGAAATGATCTATATACTTTGTCTGTCATTAGAATATGCCCTGACTTCACTGCACAGAGTTAGCGGAACAAAGTACAGTCGTAGCTACAGAAACAAGAGAGTGGCTATCGAAAGCATATCTCTGTTTTCTGTAGCTACCACTGTACTCAAGACCCTACTTAATGGATAAAATGAGTTCTTAAGACCCTATTTTTCATCAAAAATCTGCTCCGCTCCGAAACCCCTGGTTTGGAGACCCTGGATGGCACACCCCTACCAAAAAAAAATTGAGTACCCCCGAGATCAGGCAACTTTCAAAGGGTGTTTAAGCCCCAATAGTCTGCCATTCTGCCAGATTTTTGACGAAATATAGGGTCTTAAGTACTCATAAGTTTATCCAATAAGTCTTCAGGCATGCAAGTGGGTGATTGATCCATTTGAGAATCCTTGGTCTACACACTTACCACAATTACTTTCTCCATCCCCAAATGTAGTTCTGAATATGTTCTGCATCCAGAAACTCTCACATATACATTTCTTCTGATGAGGATCACAGTAACCATGATTGGAACAATTTAATTGGCATACTAAGAAAAGAGAAAACAAAAGAAACATTTTGAACAAAAAATGCATCATAGGTTGTTTATCAGTACCATCTTTATATGTGACCTGTCGCAACAAAAAGAACATGTTGTCGGCAAACACAGTTTGAGATAGAGGGCAATATATTTGGTGAAATATAAAGAAAATAATAGACAAAAATATGCTTCTTTAATTCATATCTTGTGATTACAAAGTCTGATTACATTCAACATGGTATCATTTCAAAGCTTAAAATGTTCTCTTTCAAGTCATACAGATAACTCAGAATTGACTCTGGCCTCCAACATGTCCATTTTGATGTGACGGGTCACATATACTCTGTGTCAGCTCGAGTTCGGAGGTGATGTCAACACGTGATCAAACGAATGCTGCGCTACGTTCTTCTTTAATTGCGCTGAAGCATGTGCAGTCACATTTCAGTTACAGGCGATATAATGGATGTGTTCACTAGAATAAGGAGTGGTGCCACCCACCCCCCTCCACCCCCACGACTTGAGCTGATAAGAGTTACAATCATCAAAGAAAGTAACTTACCAGGTAATACAATTCATCGCTATTCTTTCAATACCTTGTATGTTTTTCCGGCCCTTCAGCATGTATAGTAAAACTGCCAACGGTTATACATTGGAAGAGTTGCTTATGTTCCGGGACAAGAGAACTTACAAGGTTTTGATAGATGTGATTTTGTCACTTAAAAATGTTTAAAGCAGACCGCCTAAAGGTCATACATAGGAAGTATTACTTTATACATGCTGAAAGGCTGGATGGAGATACAAGGTTTTGAAAGAATAGCGACAAATGTGCTTATAACTATGAGAGTATAACTCCTATTTAAAAATATCAAATTATAAAGTTATTTACAAATTTCTCTTCTTTAACTTCTATATATTGCATGCCAAGAATGGTTGCATATAAGGAAGTTACAACCCGTAATGTAAGGTAAAGTATGATTTTTATTTTCACATTTTTATTTTCAACACGGGGGTGAGTATGACAGGTAACGTGTGTGCCGTATTGACCATATTGATCCATCGGAACCATGCGGCCGACTATCCACATCGCATTATTGACTGGTGAATTAGCACTACCAGTAATCAATAATTTGCCTGTTGAATGCGAAAATGGAAAACATACTTTATCTTGCTTTTGGTACTGTAACTTCCTTGATATCAATCCATTCTTCACACACATAATTTGATATTTTTAAGCAAAATTTATACTTTTAAAGTTACAAGCGCATTTATCACTTGGTAAGTTACATTTTTTGCTGACTGTATCAGGCACGAGAATGAACAGAATAAAAAAACACCTGAAAAACATTTTAATCAATACAGGACTTACCTACTGTGTCTACATCTAGTACTGTGAACCTAAGCAGACCATTATTACTAGTAATATGTTCATTTTGTAATGTCTTTGCTACTGCAGGCCCCGGAATGGCTTTATGAGATGTCTCGTTGGCTACATAGAATATCACTTTTAATCTGAAAAATAAACAAACCGGATCACATTATTATTTTAGGTTAGGCGACTGAAAAAAACCTGTTCTACATGTACAGGCAAACGGAAGTCTCAGGTAGGGTCGGTCAGGCGTTTTTATGTTTATGTTTTTTACAAACCTTTTTGGGCAATTTAGAGGCATTTTTGACAATTTTGAAATTCAACAAAATTCAAAATGTTTCAAAAATTTCCAATTGTTTTCAAACATTTTCATATTTTGTCAAAACTTTTTTTTCTAAAAAGAAAGTGCTCAACTGATAAAAGGTCAGGAGCATATGCATCAACAATAAGTCATGAACATCGACGATATATTTCATGGTAAGACTATCTTTTGAATAAAGTGCTCAATGCTGAAACGGCAGAGCGTATACCGATTCAGAAGTAGGCCTATAGACTTTCCAGAAGAGGCGTCATTACTCTTGAGTTTCACGCAGATAAGGCAATCGTCAGACGACAGGATGGCGGAAATGACGTTATAATGATTTTTGGAGATATTAAAACAGTTTGGTTAAATTGTACCATTATTTGCGATATGTGGACCTGGTGATATCCAAACTATCACAAAAGAGTTTTAATTTAATTATATATGGTACAATATCAGGTAATCCCTTACTGATAATATTCCGCTTTTATCGTCTGCCAATGTTTTAAAGCGGTCGTTGTGATAATGACAGTTTTGGTTAAATCACGTCATTATAAAACAAGGTTCGTCTGAGAGATGGGACCTGATAATATCCAAACTATTACAAACATGTTTAAAAGGGTTTTAATGAGATGATATAAAATAGCCGGTAATCACTTAATGATATTGCAGCTTTTACGGTATTGTGATAATGACTTTTAGAGATATTAAACAGTTATGGTTAAATAATGCCATTTAAAGAAAGTTCGACTGAGAGATGGTACCTGGTCCGGGTACCTGGTAATATCCAAACTATTACAAACAATAAAATGTAAAAAGATGAATCCAACGGAACCAGGAACAAAACACACCAAGGATCAGAAACTAATACAAGAGGATATCTCGAAAATATAAAAATGCTAAGAGTAAAAGCAAGATATACAAACAGGGTGTGGGGAAACAGGTAATAACAAGAGAGAATAACGTGATAAAACAGATAAATAACAAAAAAAAACAATAACACAAGGAAATGCACTGGGACAAGCAATGAAAATTGTAATTTTGATTGCTTGTCCCAGTGCATTTCCTTGTGTTATTGTTTTTTGTTATTTATCTTTTTTATCGCATTATTCTCCCTTGTTATTACCTGTTTCCCCACACCCTGTTGGTATATCTTGCTTTTACTCTTAGTATTACAAACAAGTTTTAATGAGATAATATAAAATCAGGTAATCACTTTATGATGTACAGCTTTTATTCAGTGGCAGGCTGCTTATATCATACTATACTGTAATATCACCATGGAAACCATTTGAATGATATTCACAGATCTATGTTTTTCCCCTGTTTTCTTTCCTTTTTATTCTTTCTCCCCATTTCTTAAACAGTTATCGTGATGGCTGAGGGAGAGATGGGGAGGAGGGAAGAGATGGGATGGGGAGGAGGACAGGGGGAAAGGAACCATTTCCTATCCATAATTTTGTTAGAAGAGAAATTATGATTTAAAAATCAAAAATACCTCTGTCAGTATTTTCATAATTAGAATTAATACTGAATCGGTGAATTTTGGAACTCAAGGTGCACAAATGCACTATGTTAAAAGGAGTATACATCCCCAACAACGATTGTAGGTTTGGTCTGTCCTTTGGTGGTCCTAGATGCATTGCAAGTCGGGTCAATTACCGGTAAATTTACATGCTAACCACTATCATGTTTTACCGTTGGAAATAGGTTATGCACTTCTAGCATTATACAATCACTTGCTATCTACTGCTGATAGCATTCACAAGGCCAAATGGTGCGTGCATATTTTGATCTTAATTTATATAATGAAAATACTCAATGTGGCATTGTGTTTGCTGTTGAATACAGACAGTGTCCTCAGATCCATATACCATGTCATATTTTCCGTGAGTATGTGGCAAAACCTTTTCGATATTAATAGTAAATTCATGACAATCTTGGTAATGGGGACTGGCTATAAAGACTACTACGTGACAACTATATGAGCGACGTGAGTTCGAATCAATAGAGTTCTTTCTATTGAACAAAAGACACAGCACCGGGCTGATGGTGTGTATTGCACGCAGCAATAAACTTTTAGTCGCAATAAACTTTTATGACTTTATTTCACAAAATGTTGCAAAATATTGCAAATATATAATGTTATGTACAAAAAAAAGTATATAAACTTGATATTTGTTTATCACTGCTATTCAGATTTCACCAACAGACACATCTTTTAATTAAACATAGAAATTACCCTGTTTCTATGGATTCCAGCGTGTAAATTAAATCGGCAAGTGGTGCAAAAGGTCAAAACCAGTTATAGCTTGCATACATTATGCAAATTAGGCATTATGTTTGTCAAATAATTTTCTAAATTATAATAACTTCAGTTGAGCTGTTTGATCACTTCAATATCAGCAAATCAGAAAAATCCCAACCACCCTGGTTGGTTTTTTATACTCATATTGAGGAAGATGCATTTTTGAAGAAAATTTGGTTAAATTGACTATAAATTGGATAAAATTGGCATTTTGTACACATACAAATTAGTGCAGACTTTGCTCAGGTATATTTCAAACGGTCTACTTAAATTTCCTACCAATAACTCCTTGTAGTACTATTGTAAAAATATCTCGTTAACTAAAGCACTTTTCAAAGCTGTCCTATTTGCCTAATATTAGCAGTATTGTTGCCAATTATCATGATTTATGATACCACTTCATGTTTGAAAATGTACTAGACTCAATCAAAAATAGCACTGACTGGCTATAGTACTTTATTCCCAAACCTTTGAATATACTAGAATCTAATTCATGTCGCACAACCTTCTTTCAATCAATCCAAAGGCAGAAATTGAAGTATGGGTGTGTATGAACTTCAATTATATAATCCGCCTAATGAAAGGTATGTATTGACAACCGTTTCTGGTTAGACTAGCCATTGAACAAAGTGCTCAATACCGTAAACGGTAGAGCGTATAAAAATTCAGAGGCATAGACCTTCCGGAATATTATCGCTACTCTGAGTTTCATGGACAATCCCATACGGTCATTTTGTCCAATCGTCAGGCGAAAAGATGTCTCTCTGATCGTAGGCTTTGACACATTGAAAATGAGAATACACAATCAATGGTGTTAAAACTAGCGATCAGAGCGACAATATATTCCAAAGGAGATCTATACACATTAAGATATCAAAAGATAATCAAAAAGTGCTCAACTGATAAATCAGGAGCGTAATATGTATTGACAACCGTTTCTGGTTAGACTAGCCATTGAACAAACTGCTCAATACCGTAAACGGTAGAGCGTTTAAAAATTCAGAGGTATAGACCTTCCGGAATATTATCGCTACTCTGAAGGTATGAAGGAAAACTCAACTTGTTATTTTTCGACCTAATAACTCACCTTCCAGTTGTTGTGTGTGATATATGTTGTATTACAATGTCTTCATCTTTGACTGATAACATTACGGCTAATGGGCGTATCAAATCAATCTGAAATAAAGAGAGCAATAACAAGTTATAGCCATAGTCATATATATAATCTAAATAGATATTTTGTGACTTCCAAGTTTGTTTAAAATCCCATTTCCTACCAACCAAAAATCTCTATGCTATGACCATGAAAAATGATGCAGATTTAAACATCAAAAATCAATTATGCACAATGCATACTAGGGCCAATTATCAGAGCTCTCTACGGTTCTAAATAATATGTGACGTGTTCTACCGAAACCAGACACAATTGGGCAAGATATCAAAATTGAGTTAGTAATTGATTATTAAAGTAGAGATCTTCAGCTTTACAATATGGTACCTCTCTTTTTTTAATCGGACTTCCCAAAGCGAAATTACATCATTTTCAAGTTGGTCTTTATGAAAACTCTAAACTGAGATATCGCCCTTTAAAGTTACTAGAACTAGGCTTTTTACCAGAACTAGGCTTTTTTAAATCACTGAAACATACATTTAGGATGATTTTCTAATCTGAGTCTTTCATAATATTGTTTTAAACACTCTGAAGATTAATTATTTACCAGAAACTCAAATTCCCCAAAAATTCACCCCAATTATATTTTGGGCTATTTCTCAGTTTGGAGCTCTGCATAATTCCATCTGGTTTCGGTAGAATACGTCACATATTACAACATGTTTACAGCACAGATCCTCAAATATGTGACGTGTTCTACCGAAACCAGGTGGAATTTGGCAGAGCTCCAAATGGAGATACAGCCCAAAACCTAATTGGGGGTGATTTTTTGGGGAATTTGAGTTTCTTGTAAATAATTAATCTTCAGAGTGTTTATAACATTGGTGTGAAAGTTTCAGATTAAAAAATCAACACCAAAAAAAATGCAATTATTTTTTATTTTTTATTTTATAGTACATTGTAAGTACATTGTAAAAAGGGCGATATCTCAGTTTGGAGTTTTCATAAAGACGAACTTGAAAATGATGTAACTCTGCTTTGGGAAGTCCGATTTAAAAAAAAAGAAGGTACCATTAATTGTAAAGCTGAATATCTCTACTTTAATAATCAATTACTAACTCAATTTTCTGATTGATTCATGACCACTACATGAGTATGAATAATCATTCACTTACTCTATTTTGCTCTGTAAACTTGTTAACGTCCACACCAAATGTCATCTCTACTAGGTCAAGTCTTTTCGGATCTGCATAATGATTCAAACACATTTATTTACTGTTAAGTACAACATTTTCAAGACACAAGTTATGATAAACAACAAATGAATAGATTAAGGCAAACAAAATAATAAACATATTTAGCGTCCCCTCCTGCTTCCTTTTTGGGGTCCACTTTTATTTTATTTTATGATTTTTGTTATTTCCGTCATAACTTTTTTGTTCAGGTGTTTCAGAGTTTGAGATGTTTGTAATAGCTTTGTGTCTTTATTATATGCATTTTCAACATGTTTTGTTGTGACCAACCCCTCAGAACCATGAAATAAAAACAATTTAAGAGGCCTCTTCCACTCTAAGGTTTCAAAGTTTATCGCTAATAGTAATAAGGGCAATTTTTTACTAAAAAGTGGTATTTTTAAAGCAGAAAATAGGGCTTCCTTCTTCCTCTATTTTTGAAAAAGTCCGGACACTTAACATGTTTTTTTAATTTGCCTTTTAGACTGGGAACCACCACACTCTGGTAATCAACCTCTGTGCAGTGACATTAGAGCATATATACCATTGATCAGCACAGACTTTACCAACAAGCACCAGGATACGTCTTTAAGACGGTATTTTTTAAACTCCAGTCACACCTCAGGGATGGAGGTTGGAGAAATCATTTCATATTTGGTCCATACATCAGTTATGATTAACCATTCCCAGTGTTTCTAGATCAAAACACCCTAAATTAGCTGATTTTGACAGTTATAGCCTATATTCAAAAACAGATATTTTTAGTTTGATTCTTGTTGATTTTGCACAATACACTTATACTGCAGTATCATCTTAAGATTCCTATAGAGTATATTATAACAGGTGCGTTATATTTTGTTTAGCTCAGATAAATTTCAATAAATATCATATTCCACAGGGTGGACTTCTCTCTTCACTCTATTCTTGTTGTATGTGTCATCCTGGTGTCAATAATAACAGGCCCCTTTTAAAGGTATATTATGTGATCTTTTCCTCCATCATTGATTTTTACTATGAAAGCAGATTTTCTTGCAAATTTGCATTTTTGATCATAAATCATAAAGATCTTCTAAGTTACAGATCGATACAATTCCTAATTACTTCAAAATCATGATTTGAAAATAGATTGTACCGAGCGGTACAATCTATTTTTTTCAAATTTTACTCTAAATTCACTCTAAAACTATGATTTTGAGGTTATTAGGAATCGTATCGCTCTGTAACTTGAAATATATTTATGATTTATGATCAGAAAAGTAAATCTGCAAGAAAATCTGCTTCCAATTTTTTTTTGAGGATTGAGGGCATCCCATGGTAAAGATCACATAATATACCTTTAAAGAACTGGATGAAACTTTAAAAACACTAAATATGAAAACTGCTCAACTTTGACAGCTATCCCACCCTGTATCATTCACTCACCTTCTTTAACCACAACCGTGACTTTGTCTGTATTAGAAGCTCCCTTAGCATCTGTAACATTTAGTGTGAAGTGATACGTCCCTGCTACCAGATAAGCTAACTTTAATGTTTCTTTATGATTGGATCCATTTAGTACAACCTGAAAAAAGAAATCAACAACAAAACGAAGGTTGAAATGACATAGGCTGTTTATATATACTGAAATAAATTTCATTGCAAACATTACATGGGTGAGGGAAAGTATAGTTGTAATTTGTATTGGTTCCTGGGTCAATAACCAATTGTCTAGATACACACCAGCATCAAAGCAAAGTGTCAAATGCTAACATCTTTATGACATCGATATGAATTGCACTTTTGAGAGAGAGAAAACAGGATAATCTGCTTTGCTGAACCCCCTGGGGTCTACCTGTCTATCTTACAGTGGTTCTGATTGGTTTATTACAAGATGTACTCATATGAATAGCCAATTCAAATGCAGCTTGTAAAATGTTTCACTACCATCTTTATCAGGGATACAATTATTTTAACAATGTCTCTCATTGGTGCAACAAATGATGTATCCATCTTTTTAACCAATAGTAGTTCTCAGGGGGTTAAGTTCAAAACACATATAACATTGGAACTTGAAACCAAACCCTTTCACCCCGGTCATATGAGGTTGACTTCACATAAAACATAACACCAAAAACAGTCAATTACTGTAAAAGCCAATATTTTTGCGTAAAGATATTTTCGCGCATTTTGATATCATAGACATTTCACAATTTTTTTTTTTTCGTGGGCGACCTTCTCGATGCATTGCATGAATGTTGAAAACAATATTTTCGTGTTTTATAATTTTTGCGGAAAAATATTTTGGGCGAAAAAGCGCAAAAATAAAACCACTGCGAAAATTTCAGCTTTTACAGTACATTTCTGAATTGTGAGTTATGTAGGCATAACTTTAAGGCTCTTATTATTTGCTGCCAGTTTTGGAGCCAGTGAGTTCAGTGACCGAAGTCCACCCACTTGTGCGGACAATGATCAGGATGATATGTGCTGAGCATGCAAAGAGTGTGATGCTCTATGCCACATGCTCCCTTTGCTATTTAATAATGTATTTATTCTAAATAGTAATTAAAGGTAGATGATCCGATTGCTGGACCGATTTTCAACTTGATGTTTTCTATTTTATATGAAACGTCATCCTTAAAATGTTCGCATTCCAAAGTTTGAGTTGCATAACTCCAACGGTTCTATTTTTAGAAGCACAAGGTCACAAAATATTGGCCCATTGAGTAATACACAGACTGGTTGGTGGTTAACCACCTTTGGCAGTAATTCACCACATTTAAGCCTATAATTTCTAAATAGAACATATCTGGCCCCTAAGATTTTACAGATATAATGAGAAAGATATGGGGATTCTTCTGATATCAAAATATCTTGATGTGAAAGAAAAATCATAGCCCCAAAAAAGTGATCGGAACATACACCTTTAATATTCTTATTCAGAATCCCTTACAAAATAGCATGATATATATACATGCGTAAGTCGCTAAAGCAGACTGCATCTCCACATGATGTAGTTATATTATATTTTAGCATGCATGTACTGTGTAAGTGTCTTTTGTTACTACTACATGTTTTATGTATAGTTTTGTATATTTGCGTTTGTTTTATTTGTTATAGCGCATAGGGACTTAATTGTGTTATGCGCTCAATAAGCATGGTTTTATTATTATTATTATTATTACCCCTGCTGCCGGGCTTTCTGAAGACCGTGTCCATAGATAACCAACTATCCCTTTGTCATCAGTTGACTTGGAACCATCTAATTCCACAAAGTTGTAAGGTAGTTCTAGAGTAATATCAGGACCGGCATGGGCTTTTGGTGGTTGGTTGACGTCTACAATAAGGAAAAAAGAAAAGAAAAAAATTGTCATTTCTAACATGAAATCAAATGCTATCATTGCTATCATTTGAACAATTTAAATTTGTTTTAAAACTTGTGCAAAACATGTTTGGACATCTCATTTCCATTGTCCATGGTCCACTCATAGTGTCAACAATGATTATGGGCACCTTTAATTTGATTTTCTTCTATGATTATTTCCTATTCTTGTTAAATCCATGAAGTCTTGTAGAATATGAATGTCAACTTTATGGGAGATTGGGTAGTGATATCAATAGATAACCCTTTCCCCCTATCATGGTTTTTAACCGCAGGGGACCGACCGGGAATTGATCCGGGTACCCTCCGCATGTCATTTAACTATATCATTAATTAGCTCACTTATCAAAAACATAGGTAGACTCAGGCCGGAATGGAATATTTATATATTTTTACACCACTGGTAATCAATATCAGGTTACAATCAGAAAAAATATAAAAATGTTTATTTATCTTGACAGTAACAAACCTTTCTTTAAAGTAACTGTTACATCATCAGTGCTCTTCACATTCTCTGCATCGATCACAGTGAGTCTGAAATTATAGTCTCCTGCTTGTAAACCAGACACGGTAGCTATAGCTTGGTCCGCATCAGAGATGGCAGCCTGTACAGGGCCACTGCAATGAAAACATGATACACTAAGGTTTAACAAAATTCCTTCATTCCAAGAATGCCAAACTCATATTTGCCTCATAGTTCATGTTTTGAAAACAAATATTTTTATCAATTATCACAATCATTATCTGCCTTCAACTATAATTTATAATTAATTGATGGTTCTGTGGTCTTTTTCCAAATTTCGATATTATGAATAACCCATGCTTCCCTGAATTTATAAAGTTAAAAGCAAAGCATTGGTAATCTGCGTTAAACCAGGGACAATCGAATAAAGGGACTAGAAACAGCATTAACCGCCAATTGTATCGCTACTGTATCATACTATTAAATAACAAGCTAGCTGTGGTAGTGTTTTTATTGCAGGTACTAAAGCGTTGCCCTTAACATATTGAAAGGGGATACAAATACCACCGTCCCTAAAAGCTTAGACAACGGTCAAATCAGAGAGATGTCATGACATCTCTCGGGTCAAACTGAATACAATTTTTACATACTTTTTCAATTAAAATGTTAAAAATAATTTATATCTTTGAGAAAAATGTGATAAATTAAGATGTATAAAAAATGATAGAACAAACTAATTAATATTTTTCTTGGAATGTAGACTGTAGTTCCTATTGATTTCAATAGTAAAATAATTTGAAAAATGATGTTCTTAGAGGATTTGTATTGGCATCTTTATAGTGTACAGGGTGGTCCAAAAAAAACTATACCCAACTTTGGAGGCCATTTTCTCCTAGATGATAAAATATTTTAGTAATTTGGTTTGCATATTATTAAAGCATATATCGTTGAGCATTATTGGTGAAAATAGGGAAGATATTACATTAACGTTTTTTGAGATATTGCTATTTTTAGCGAGTATGTGTAAAAATGGCTTTTCCACGGGAGCTGTCAATGCATCAACATGTTTGAATATGATATGACACAATAATGTAATGACGCGATAGTCCTTTGACAAATGTTTTTGCGAGAGCTTCAAATATTCTTGAGGCAACTACCGCACCCCCTGAACGAAACAGTCTCATCCCCTGAACGAAACAGTTCAACAAACGTATACACGTCACATTGTATAGAACTTTGCATTCTGGCGACGAGCATTGTTATTTTGTTGTTGTCAAAATGGCGTCGTCTGCTGCTGGTCGTTTCGCGGAACTGTCAGAGACGGATTTAGTTGTAAGTTTTTATAATTTCTTGATGAATATTTATGATGTATAGTAAAACAAATACAACATGGTTTATATCGGGAAGTAGTGTGAATTACGCGTGAATTACGCTACGCGTCGGGAAGTAGACGCACTCATCCAACACCTCGGGGCCAGTAATTCACACTACTTCCCTCTATACCATGTTGTATCTGTATACTCCATAACACTAACCTTATAAACCTCCACAGATACGTGACAATTCCTTGATCATCTGAGCTACCACTACCATCCAGAGTTTGTACTCCACAACACTAACCTTATAAACCTCCACAGATATGTGACAATTCCTTGATCATCTGAGCTATCACTACCATCTAGAGTTGTAGACATGGGAGTATCATCCGGTAAAGTCAGCTCTTTATCAGGACCAGCATCAGCAATGGGTGGCTGGTTGTTTACTGATAGGGATATATACACAACACTAACCTTATAAACCTCCACAGATACGTGACAATTCCTTGATCATCTGAGCTATCACTACCATCTAGAGTTGTAGACACAACACTAACCTTATAAACCTCCACAGATATGTGACAATTCCTTGATCATCTGAGCTATCACTACCATCTAGAGTTGTAGACATGGGGGTATCATCCGGTAAAGTCAGCTCTTTATCAGGACCAGCATCAGCAATGGGTGGCTGGTTGTTTACTGATAACAAAGAGATACATACAGACATCATGTTATCAACTTCATACAGATTAACCCTAACCGCACTGAATCTCACTAAATCTCACTGCCAGAAAGATCTCCACGCACGCGCTGCTGCATTGCCTCGATGACGTCACCTACCACAGGCATATGTGGGCAGGAAGTTGCTACCCGCATATGCTCTGGCAGTTTAGCTCAGTTGGTAGAGGGACAGATTGGGGTGCGGATGGTCCCGCGATCGAATCTCGGGGGGTGCTGGGTGATTTTTCGGGTAAATTTTTTTTAAACTT
The DNA here is from genome assembly GCA_035610835.1 of Ophiura sarsii. Lineage (NCBI taxonomy): Eukaryota > Metazoa > Echinodermata > Ophiuroidea > Amphilepidida > Ophiuridae > Ophiura > Ophiura sarsii. The sequence goes on from CM069444.1 coordinate 75,395,898, forward strand.
TTTTTCCCCTCCCTCCCCCCCCCCCCGATACGCACAAAAACATAGCTTTAGCGGATAGGGTTAAGCAAGAAATGGGAGTTAACAATGGTAGGTTACCATGAAATAGATTCAAGTTTTAAAACTATTTGAAGTACTCGGAGCAATTATTAAAGAATATGCCCATAAATTGGCTGCTAAAACTAAAATGCTCTCAGTGTTCAGCTGTTTTGTGAAGGTTGATTATGAGTTTTCACACCAATCATGCCTCATGGTTCATGTAAATGCTTGCAGTTCTCACAACCAAACTGAAGGAACAGCAGCAAAATTGTATATGCTCCTGGTTTTCAATTGCTATATTTAGGTTTGAGAGGGTGAAAGCCAAATATATAGCAACTTACTATATTATTATATATTTGGCTTTCAACTTGTAATTCACATTTTGTGAAACATGTTTGGCAATGACCCCCCCCCCCCCCCCCCCCCACACCCCTAATCATGACACATGGAACTATAGTATCTAACTTACCAGGTTTGACAATGACTGTGACTCTATCTGATGTAGATTGACCCTTGGAATCCGTCACAGTCAGCTTGAATACGTAATTGCCTTCTTCTAAGTTAGTTAAATGAAGAGTGTCTGTGCTAGAGCCCTGTCAATATAAAATGCATAAATATTGTTGTGATAAGCTATATGACAGGTGTGCGATTTAAATTGCCGATCAGAAGCTACTTCATCCAGGAACTTTTGCGTGATCATGTCTTGGTGAGAGCTGTTTGTCATCTACTTCAGGTATAGACTTAATTGAAGTTTACACGGAAATGTTGGGAAAATTCCAGATAAAACGTACATGCTGGACGTTTTTTATAAGCCAGATACTATGAAAATATGTTTGTTTTATACATTTATTTTCTCACTTTACACACCATACCGTCGTTGTTTGTGTCTGACGGACTTGATGCAAGTTTACATAAATTCCTTGCAATATTTTCGTTGACGCGACCTTATTTTTTCTGTGATCACAAAGTGGCGCTGTTGCATTTAATGATGTCATGGTATAATTATATAAAATTTACACAGCCCAAACCATAGATGGACAAGCATATTGTGTGGAATCAAGTAATACATCAATAAAATAATTCAAATCAATTTAACCCTGACAGGCTCATTTTTCATTACTTAAAGGGGCATTAAGAGATGTGGTGGAGGCAGCGCCCTCAATTACAAAAATATATGATAAAAACTGGGATATATATATTTTTACAATTGTATTACATGTATGAACTTACACCATTATAAGGATTAAGAAAAATCAGCCCTCTTTGTACAGCAAAATGTTGATTCAAAAATGCTGGTAGAGCTGCAACCAGCATTTTAAATAGTTAAGAGTGGTATTCCAACATATTTAAAACATAGTTTTAATCAAGTTGCTGGGTTTTTTTAAGTAGAAACAACAACAATGGCAATTGTGAATTCTGAAGTAAATTAATTAAATTTAAAATAATTCAACATGACATTGTGTCCCTTTAAATAAAGCAATTGCGGAAAAGTGGGAAAAAGAATCTCGCACTTGGCCAAGCCAGGGATTAGACCTTTGACTCCTGAGTGGCAGGCGATTGATACGACCGTAACACCACTGAGTCTGGCTTGGGGGGAAATGTAGTGCTGTTTAAACCCTTACATGATCACAAAATGAAATAGACCTTGGGAAAACCTAGCTGAAAGCACAATGCCACTGTGGTATTTTATGGTGTATGGCTGGGTAAGGGTTTATCTGAAGAGGACAAAATGTCTTATTAATTCTGTTCAGTGAGTGTTACTTACCTTCATGTCAGCTACCCCCTCGCTTTCCTTGTTCCATTCCCATGATTCAATCCCATGATCATCGGTACTCAAATTTCCATAAAGCACCACAGAATTGGCCGGTAGAGCTACGATCTTATCGTCTCCAGCATTTGCATTAGGCGGGTAATCAGTCTCTGTAAATAATATGATTGAAATGAAGAAGACTAAATCTTGGAATTGCACTTTCCAGTTTGGTCCACTAATAGGAAGGTTTCATACTCAATTTTCCCTTCACCGAACGAAACGATTATTCATGCTTAATTGTAAGACCGTACGTGCAGTTTTAGCCTTTTGCATGGACAAGATTTATTAAAGGATTATAAAACTGAACTTCTTAATGAATTCATTCTACTTAAGTTTGATCTACTATCGTATACACAGCTAAACATGATAAAGCCATCAAAAATAAAATGTTTGGTTGCCTTCCAGAGAGAAAAAATTGTGGTCTGTAGGTAGGGGTTTTTTATTGGGTTTTTTCCGGAAGCAGTGTGTACAAAATGTAGTGGGTGTACAGTCCGGTGATGTGAATATTTTGATGAGTTTTGTGCGCAATATTTTTGACTTACATTTGATAAATTGGACTTCAAAACATTTCATAGAATTTATTTCTACATCTTTGGGACAAAATATGTCCAAAATTATGAAATTTTCGGACCCGTTTTTTTCGTGTTTTTTTCGGTTGGTGGCGGAGGGCAACCAAACATATTTGTTTTGGTCTAAGAATGTATACCCTCAGAAACCTTACATTTTTGCAAAAAAATGGGATATGGCATACTTGAAAATAATGCAGTTTAAAACATAGCATGTAAGAACAAAGAAGGCTTTTGCATGGCTGTGGGTCTAAGCACAAAGATGTGTGAAGTGCATGATTGCAGCATACACTGTGCAATTTATGCATGCACAATCAAGGTACCAAACTTCTTTCTGCTTTGTCAAGGCATTCTGAGATTACACAATTGTGGGTACAATTGACAACAATTGTGGGTACAATTGACAACCAAAGCAATGGTGGCAAAGTCTAGTTTCTCTTTAATAAATCTGTGGTTCCAACCATGGTCAGTGACTATCATAGCTATAATATTATCACTGTTCTATAAAAACCTTGTGGCACCATCCGGCCCTTCAGCATGTATAAAGTACTACTTCCTATGTATAACCTTTGGGCAGTCTGCTCTAAACATCCTCAGGAGCTAAACACACATCTATTAAAACCTTGCAAGTGCTCTTGCCCCTGAACATGTATAAAGCAATACTTCCGATGCATATCCATTGGGCAGTTAAACTGTAAACATGCTGAAGGGCCACAAAAAGAACAGAATGGCAACGATGTACTTTTCCTTCTTCACATTACCTTCTCTGACAGTAATATTTGCATATATAGAGTTTGGAACACCATCAGAATCAGTAACTGTCAACCTATAATGAAAATAAAACAACAGATAAATTGTGAGAAATTCTGATTCTGATTCAAATAAGGGACAATATGATTGGGTCTGAAGATTAAATTATACAGGGTACAAAACTATCTCACTTTTTTGTGAGAAATAGGATAGAAAACAACATTATGCAAACTTCTGTTTCAAAGTTCTGGATAACACAAATCATTTATGCAGGTAGCAACAGGAATCTTAACAAATCCTTCTCAAAGGTTCTTCACTTGAGAAGGCAACTAAGCTTTGATAATTTTTATAATGAAGCTTGACACAACCAAGGTCAAGCAACAGTAAATATTCAACAAGTCATTTTATTTGAGGATGTGACTTATTTCTATGCTGGTTCCCTGCACCAATGGGCTCCACACAACTCATCCATAGATTTAGGTACATATGAATCATGTCATCACACTGATTTACTGGCATAGAATTCATGCATATGTATGGAGTGAAGTAAAACTGATTCCCTCCATCAATGGGCTCTACACGACTCATCCATAAATGCAGGTACACCTGAATCCTGTCATCACACTGATTTACTGGCATAAATTTCATGCATGCATGTAGTGACGTAAACAAATAAATCCATAAATAAATTTCGATCGAGCCAGTTTCACACTTGGAACGTTAACAAATTTGATGATTACACAAAATACAGTTTCTGCGCCAACAACAGCTTTTGACTTCACACACATGGCGTAGGGCACTTGATGTTGTGCCATAGCCATGGCAGGGCGACGATGCATTTGGTATTTGATGCGCCACCTCAACTACAACTTGTGTTGATCATTATTTCTTGTATGTCACTACAGAACGACAATGTAATGTTTGTGTAGAGTCAATTCTCGGTGGTTATGGATGGCTATACAAAGTTGACTTGCGCTTTCAGGTCCAGAGTCTGGGTCGGACGGTCGGATTTTTTTTATATATGGTCACGCGTTATGAACTCGCCTCCCAATAGGGTGGTGCCGTTACATTTTTTAGTTTTATGCTGTCATTTTCCTCAAATATTTTCAAAACCTTAAAAGCTATCTCAACAAATTTGGTATCATTTTAAAGCCCTAATAACAAGCTATCTGCCTGCAAAATGGCATTGGTATAGCTAATACAGAAGGGGAGATACAGCCAGGGATGTAGCTACACTGGTCGGTGCCGGTCGGTAGCAACCGGCACTAAGGCTAAACAACCGGCACTCGCAGCAATTTTCAGGCAAATTAACCAGCACTTGGACACAAAAATTGAGTAAATGTACATCAAATATCACAAAATGGCTGAAAATGCCAGACCGTGGCGATAAATGTGTTAGATTTTAGCCGGCACTCAAATGTAGCTAGCTACAACCCTGGATACAGCTGTTTGATGTTTGGAGACCAGGGGTGGTGCTGGAAGGAGTGCCGCTGGAAGGGGTGCCGCCTGTACAAACTCAATGGGGATAATCCAATAATGGCGATAATCTTTGTTCTTTTTACAATAACTAGTCATCCCCTAATGTTACATACACCATTCTGGTCCCATTTTAAAGGAGTCTTTAAGTATATGGTTCAACAGACTTGTCAACTATTTGTAACAACTAATTAATTATGGATAAGACCATGATCATCAGCTTTCTTCCTATTCGCTTACACAGTCAACATGAATAATCAGCCTCAATTTACCGGATTTATAAAAATGACTATAACAGAAAAAGTTTTCAACCTATGATAGCAAAAGTATACATTTTTGGAAAGCTTGTAACATTTTTGGAAAGCTTGCAGTTTATATCAGGGAAGGGTTCATCCTTAAACAAATATTTCTGAAAATTCTAAAAATATATCAAATAAAAATTGGAGATATTCACTAGCCGGTATAATTACCATAACGACGTAGTAACTTTGACAATTATATATCATCTAATGGGTAATTTCATGAGGAATTCAAATATGTAAAGTAAATAATGATAGGGGTAGGTATAAAAAATATATGGATCTCAAATTAAAAATTAAACAACTCTGATATTTTTCCTCACATTTCTGATCTATTTTAGTTCTATAATTTTAATGGCATATTTGGATTCCTCATGCAATTTCCCTTCAGAAAATGTATACTTTTACTACCTCAGGGGGGTATACAAGCAAATATGAATGTGTAAAGTTAAAATCATGTCGCGAAAGCCAAAATCCGTGTGTAACGCGAAAGGAGGCGAGCTTAAAACACATGACCATATTTTTTTTTATTTATTTAAACAGGGAGATACTACACAAAACACGTTTTAAAGAGAAAAAAAAATTTGATTTGATTGATTTTTTTTTTTGATTTTTTTTGGATTTTTTAAAAAAATTAAACGAGCAGATACTACTCAAAAACACGTTTTCATCTTTCTTTATTGTTTTGTGCTTCTTTCCAATATATTAAATTTAAAAAAATAACTTTTTTTTTTTTACTTTTTAAAAAAAAATTAAAAAATAGCGACCCTAGATTTCCAAAAAACTAGGTCGGTCGGCAAGTCAACTTTTTTTTTGGGGGGGGGGGGTGAGAGACCCTATGGATGAGTTTGTGCAAGGATCCAGAGTGCAGGGAACTGTCGTCGTCTACACTTTCTGGCAATATTTCCAGTGCATGCTCAACTACTGTTTTCTAAGTCTTTTGATCCTTCATAAAAAACAATTGGATACATGATAACTTGAATAACAAGACCAACCGGCAGCATTTTTTTTTCTATGGGATACCATTTCCTAGTGCGTGCTCAGCAGTGACAATTTGTGTGAAACGAATCACAGTTCACCATTCATCCATGCATGCCTGACCGGTTTCGATAGCACACAGTAAAGTTCAATACAAATCAATGACATCCCGTAAGATTTTTTTTGTGTGTGATGTGATTACTAAAAGCATAACTTAAAAAGAATCCACTCAATTTTTATGAATAAGGTGTCATATTGTGGAGGGGAAATTTACCCATTTAGTGTGTTTTTAGATTTTAGATACTAATTACAGATTTTAAAGAAGCGAACATAAAAGCTCCCGGTCTGGAACTTTTTGTGTTAGGTGTATGTGATGCCTTTCAATAAATATATGATAAAGTTGCTATAATGGAGTTATGAGTATTGTTAAACTTACTTGATAATATAGAGTCCTGAAACTAAATTATTTAATGTTAAAGTACTGTCATCCCCAACTATCTTCTGCTCCCTTAATGGTCCTTCAATTTCTTCCCAATGGTACTGAACAATAGCATCATCATCTATGCTATCTGCAAGTGAAAAGGAGGAAGAAATGAACATTATCATTCAACAACTCTTTACGTTTGTTTTTTGGCTTAAACATTTTTAGTTTTGAATGTATTGACCAAAAAGTGCCAACAATTTGTTATTTATCTCAAAAATCACATTTTTGGCACGTTTTAGTCAATATTTTCAAAACTAAAATTGTTTAAGCCAAAAACTGATTTTGTTAGGTTGTCTGAAAAAAATGGATACTTTTATATACATTACATTATTAGTTTAAAGGTTACAGTGCTTGATAAATTTCATAAAAAAGGGTTGACACATCCCTTAAGTAGGTGGCACTTGAGCGAGTCTTTAAGGTAGAAACTGCCAAACAGCCCAACTAAAACCATCAATTTATTTGCATACAAATGTCCAAATACTCGTCTTCCAAATCGTAAAACAAGCACCCGATCTTCGGCAAAAAGCACTAACAGAAATGAAGGAAACAGTGGTAGAAGGAGGACTGTTAGTTCTGCAGCAAACAACAATAGAGTACGACAGGCCTTACAAATGGATGCCAGAGTAAGTACTAAGGGGAAATCACCAGGGTTGATTTGAATTGGTACCTATACTATATCCAACAACGGAATGCCCTCCAACCAGGAGATAGATCCTGCAAGAAGATAACTGGATGGTTAACCGCCCTGTTGGTTTCATTGTAATGCTCTTGTTGGTGATGAGTCAATATTTGCCATGAATGGACAGGCACTAAGCAGAAATCACCAGGGTTGATTTGGAATGGTACCTATACTACATCCAACAACGGAATGCCCTCCAACCAGGAGATAGATCCTGCCAGAAGATAACTGGGTGGTTAACCGCCCTGCTGGTTTCATTGTTATGTTCTTGTTGGTGATGAGTCAATATTCGCCATGAATGGACAGGTTAATACCCACAATACCAGGATGTATGCACCAAAGTAACTTCACTTTAGACATACCAAACAACAGGCAGTGGCTGCTCGTTTGGGCAGGGATTCTAGTTCTAGACAAATGGAGACATCGTTGGACTTGTATTCATATTCGTAGGAGATCCTGCCAGAAGATTGACTTTCTACAACTGTATAGTTTCATTGTAATGTTCTTGTTGGTGATAAGTCAATATTCGCCATGAATGGACAGGTTAACACCCACAATACCAGGATGTATGCACCAAAGAAATAGCAGCCCTTGTAACTTCACTTTTTTACATTCCAAACAACAGGCAGAGGGTGCTCGTTTGGGCAGGGATTCTAGTTCTACACAATGGAGACATCGTTGAACTTGGACAATTCCTTTTGGCCGAAGGCCTGATTTGCATTATATATACAAACTGTTCAAGTAGAGGGCGGGATTTTACAGGGTGTGTTAACACAGGTGAAGACATTGATCGTTGTCTCATCGGCACGACTACACGCATAGTTTATTTATCTCCCGCGATTTTCTGCTTAGTTTTTCGACATGATTAATCAAGATCAACCTATTCTGAATGTGAATCCTGGTTCATCGCAACAAGCTGTTGCAAACCCAGTACAGGTGGTTTTGTTGGACTGCCATAAAGATATAATAAAGAGTACTGTAGCTGATCGATCAGAGCACGGCTGGAAAGTAGTGGATGAATACCAGTCGGAGGTGTTAGCTGAAGATAGTGAAGATGACAAGAAGATTAAATCAGCAGCAGCAAAACAGAAAGCCAAACCCCAGAAATATCAGGGTAAGAGAATGGCTTCGTATCAATCGAGAAAACCACAGTCTCAATCCTCATTTAGGCCTTCTACTTCTGGTAATTTTCGTGGCTACAATAGCAACTACCAGCCAACCAATAGATCCTCAAATCCAAGTTCTAATGGAGCCCACCGCACCGATTTGTGTTTTGCTTGTGGAGAACCTGGTCACTGGAGAAGCAACTGCACAAAAACGGTTATGACAAGACAGGAGGAGACAAAGGAAATCAGTAGGGATTTAGGTGACAATGAGATGTTTTGTTATGAATATGTCTTTTCATATGTGCCACTGGGCTAGATTTTATACATGTATCAAAAGTTCCAAACGATAAAGTTGGTGCATGCCGTGAAGTTGGCCATAGGCCTCATAAACTGTTGAGTCGGACGAAAGTCTTCAAACACAGCAGTAGTAAAAGTTGTCATCAAAATAATAAGTTCCGTAATGATAAAGATGGGCTCGTCATCAGTGCTCGGGGCCCATCAAGTTTTGTTTCTCAAGCATACAAGACTGTGCGGCGTGAAAATCCATGTAGAAGTGATGTAGTAGCAGCAGTTCCAAGTAAACAGCGTAAACAGCATTGGAGAATTGCGTGTTGCATAGCACTAACGCTCCCAAGCGCATCAGATGCGGATACAAGACGCTTACTGGTAATCACGCCAAACGGCGCGGTGCGAAGCACTGGCTCTTCTATCATTTACGTCTGACTAACAAGGTAAACATATTCAAGTGTTCACGAATAATCAAGGCGTCGTTTCTATTATAACGAAGGGTAGTATGAATGTAGTTTTACACAATATGAGCATAGATATTGCATCACTTTGTAAAATAAAGAGTATTACTTTACAATTTCAATTGGTTCCAAGAGAGGAGAATGTTCTCCCTGATCAGATTAGCAGAGAAATAGATTTTGACGATTGGGGTGTTTCAAACAAATTCTTTGCTTATATGGATGAATTGTGGGGACCTCAAACAGGAGATCGATTAGCAGATCAAGATAACATGAAATTACCGATATTCAATTCAAAGTATTCATGTCCTGGTTCTAATGCAGTAGATGCTTTTTCGGTATCTTGGAGTTCTGACAACAATTGGTTGGTCCCCCTATTATATCCATCTAATTGGTCAAGTTTTGAGACATGTGAGAGTACGCAATGCTATAGCTTCTTTAGTAGTGCCATGTTGGCAATCAGCACCTTTGTGGCCGTTGTTGTTCTCAGAATTTAGTTCATTTTCGAGTATGGTTTCTCTAAGAATCAGATTTTCAAATTCATCTGATATTTTTTGTTCAAGGCAGAAATTGGTCTTCTATTTTCGGTTCTGATAAGTTCAAAAAGGATGTCATATGTGTGAAATTAGACGGGGGAAGATAATATCTGATATTATGTGAACTCACAGGATTTTCTGTAAACATTTTGAACTGGAGAATTTATGGCACTGGTCAAGGGAATACACACTGGTGAATATGTGATTCATAATGAATGTACAATGTACATCTCACTGGAGAATTGATGTCACTGGTCAAAGAGAAATACACACTGGTGTATTTGTGATTCATAATGAATGAAACGCTTGGTTTCAGAAATGAATTTAGCATATGTTGTTCAATTTCTTTCAGAGGGTAAGTTTTTTAAGACACCTTGAGCAGTTATGACAGCATCCAGGGCTGAAAGCACTGTTAAGAAGTATAGTAATTATGTTGCAGCATGGGAAGTCTGGTGTCGTTTTAACAAATTTAAACCCGAAATCTGCCAATCATGAGGACATTGCAAGGTACCTTATTAATCTTGGGATCAGCATTCTATGGGATAAAATGGAACTATAACTGTTCAATTAAAACATCTAGTGATAACCCATGTGACTAAAGGTTTCTTTATCTTCTGCTGGAAGGTCTCAAGTGGCTGTTATCAAAACCGGTACGAGGAAGGAACCAATTACCCCTAGATTTTGTTCAATTTAGTTTGTATGTTTAATAAGAATGACATCAAGGACCTTAGATGTTGTACGATGTTTCTTTTAGCTTTTGCAGCATTTCTCAGATATAGGAAACTTGCACATTTAAAGTTTTGTGATATTGAATTAAGTTCTTCTCACATAAAATTGTTCATAGAAAGTAGTAAAACAGATCAGCTGAGAGAGGGAGCATGGGTAATAGTAGGTGCGACAGGTAATCTTCCATGTCCAGTGAGTATGCTTCGGAAGTATCTCAATTGTGCAGGTATTACAGATCTCACATCACAAGAATATTTGTTTAGACCTATTGTATTATTTAAGTCTGTTATTGTATATAAACTTCGTTCAGGTAAATTATAATTATCATACACTAGGTGTAGTGAAATTTTGAAAGAGGCTCTTAAGTCATTAGGTTTGGATGCCAGGAGTTTTGGTTTGCACAGCCTGGGAGCAGGAGGGGCTACAGCAGCTGCTGCTGCTGTTGGTGTTCCAGACAGACTATTTAAAGGCACGGTCGTTGGAGATCCGATGCCTTAAAAAGTACCTGGATGTCATCAACCAGACCATCATGCCACACCTTCTACATAATGAACGATACCAGGAGAACCAGAATGCCTCAATCAGATGAGTTTGATTATTCAAGATGGGGTGTCATGCCACTGTGGCAGAACAGTACACCAGCATCTGTAGAAGGGTTGCTGGCATTGGACATGGAGTAGAATCCTCTATACTTCTACCTCAGGGATATGTCCAAAGTCTTTTCAACTGGTCCACCATGGCAGAACTCAGGAGGAGGATCACCGCAGCATTTAACAAGCTTGGAAGAGGTGGAACGCCAAGTAGAGCAATAGATGCAATGATAACCAGAGCAGCAAGATGCATTGCCCTTAGAGGGGGAACATGTGGAAGGATGTGATGGGAAATAAGCAAAGTCAAGAACACCAACTCTATACCACCATCAGACTCTGATGATGAAGAAACACTTATTTGACTCAAATGATTCAGTTTCATTTTACCCCTATTTAATCACATTTAACTTTTATCCAGATGCGATAGGAGTGCAATCTTGTTTACTTTCTTTATTGTTACGGACAACAGTGCAATTTTGACATTTTTAATGACCAAAGAAGTTTTGCCTTGATTTATTTACAATTGTATGACAGTTATTGGCAACTTACGTGACCCATCTAGTATCGTATCTTTACTAGGTAACGTGACCTCCTGATTGGCTGGTTGTATAACAGCTACTGGTGGGGTATTGATGCGTGGGGGTGGATGAACAGTCACATTAACATAATCACTACCATATGCATGGTCACCAGTCACTTCAACATGGAAGTTGTATTCACCCTCACTTAACTGCATAACAATAAAAGACAAAAATACAAGTAAACATGAAAGCTCATTAATAACATCATTACATCTTACAGGATCATCCAAATCCCCTAGGTGACCAAGGCAATAGCCAGAGGGGCTTCCAGGTGTTACGTCTTTGAATATTTGTTCACTATTTGAACCCCAAAAGGTGGGTATATACTATTTTATGTCCAAAAACACTGTTTTTTGCCCAATATTTTAAATTTGGACCGATTTGTAATTATAAAATTCGGAGCTCACAGCTTCCGATGCGGTCAATTTACACAGGAACGTGGATGCTCTACGCGCGCTGCTCACTCCACTTTATTTTGGTCCCACTTTGGACACCCAACTTTCAAATCCTGGCTAAGGCCCTGTCTAAGGTGACTGAGGTCACTTTTAAAGTAGTTGGTTCGTGTAGGTCACAAAAGTGGTTGGTTTGTGTAGTCTAAGGGCTACAAACATAAGGTAGTACTACTTATACACAAAGGAGGTTTTACGAACACTTTTATTTTTACCTAACCTTGAGTTTAGTTATTGTGGGCTCAGTCCCCTCTGCATAATGTCTTTTTAAAATTGAGGTCTGATATAGAACAAAACTTCACAACCTCATGATTATACTCAGCTTGTGTGTTCCAATAAAATTCTGTCGTTTCACGATACACACTTATTTAACAGTTTATAAATGCAGAACGGAATGACCAATCATAAGTCAATCATGTAACCTGTATCATGTTCTATAAAGGAAACAAACACATGTTTGCAATGCATGGACGCAACGTGTGACAGGTTCGTCTATCTTTGAGAAGCATTGAATATAACATTCTGAAAATGTAACTCTTAAATTAGTAGGCCTAATTATTACAAATTATGTCTGTGTCAATAAATACTGATTAAATAACAATGATTATGTATCAGAATAGCAACTTTGATCAGTATTTTATCTGTAACTCTAAAGAATCTAAACATTTAGAACATCATCAGAACGTCTGAAAATCACAGGGAGCTAGGCCCCTCATGGAATTCTTAAGTTCCGAATCAGAAAATGTTTGAATTCAGCAAAGTACCCACTAAACCACTGATCCATATTCATCATCCTTTTTAAGTAAACAAACCTTTGTGAGTTGGAATCTCTGTGAATGTTTCCCCGTCATTTCCACCATATTTTCCGTATCATACCGGCTACTTGGTAGCAGATGCCATTCAAATTCATACGGAAGGCCGCTAGTTTGTGTAGCAGGGGACACGGTAGCAAACAGGGTCACGCTGTTCTCTTCTGGTAATGTGAGCTCTTTGTTGTCTCCGGTGGCGACACTTAACTCTTTCACTATCGAACAAAGATTTACAATTAAGTTTACAAACATGAGCATGTTGTTGATCATATGCTATAGTTTGATCAATTCCAAATTGGCGAGAAATATTTGGTTTCTATCTCTCCGCGCGCAAAAGTAATCCAAGCGTATGCGCATAATTATGGCCACACACACATGATTTTGTCCGCCCGCACATGTTACGCATATGATGCACAGTGCGCTTGTTGCCTTCAGCGCGCCCACGTTCTTTTGTATTCATTCGCTACTGTAAGAAGTCTTCGCCAATTTGGAACTGATCAAACTATAGCCTTCTATACTGATCAAGGCTTGAAATAATAATTTTATGGCATATTAAAAAGGATGAAACTGCACTCCATCAACTGTTTTTTAAATGAACATTCCTTTCCAAAGTTGTCAACACTTCAAATAATGTTCACTCCCTGAATGTATTTAAGATGGCAAATGTGTGTGCTTAAAGGGCCGTTATTTGTGACCTCCCCACCCAGACATTGGCCTCGGTTGACTGTAGTCCAGTAAGGAGTTATTACGTCTGCATGCCACCACTTAGACTTGGGCATTGGTGACCCCAGCACAATCATTAAGAGTATTTATTTGATTTCTTTTCCCGAAATACTAACAGCTACATGTGTAAATATAATGTTGATGTCTCTGGGATTCAAATAAGGCCAAAAATAAATAAAAATTGGTTGCCCTCCGCGACTGACTGAAAAAACACGAAAAAAATGGGTCACATTTTTGGAGGGGTTTTTAAAAATATTTTTTAACTCCGGAAATTTCATAATTGTGGACATATTTTGTCCCAAAGATGTAGAAATAAATTCTATGAAATGTTTTAAAGTCCAATTTATAAAAGGTAAGTCAAAAATATTACGTGTATGCATTCCATTGATAAATTGCACTTTTTGTCGAAGCCCTGTATAGGGAAGGGAAAGAAGAAAAGAAAAATACCTACCGACCGACCCACAATTTATTTTTCTCTGGAGGGCAACCAAACATTTTTTTGTTGATGGCCTAATTAAACACTGAATACTGCCATGATTATCACACCAATTTATCGTACTCATCTTGAATATACTTACTTGGAAGTGTTACAGGCGATGTCGGTTGTACCACTGTAGTGGACTGTGGTGCGAGCGTCTCCTCCACTGATGACCCATTATTACTACTAGCATCCATAGGAACCACAGGTGCACCACTAATATGATTCTTCTTTTCAGGTACTAGAGATGCCTGTGTTCTGTTGTTAGTATCAGGTTGTTTGGTTGATGACGGGCTGTCTGGATTGGGTTGTTTGGTTGATGATGGGCTGTCTGAATTGGGTTGTTTGGTTGATGACGGGCTGTCTGGATTGGGTTGCTTGGTAGATATTGTTACTGATGATGGTGTGTCAGTTGCCTCGTTTGGTTGATTAGTTACTGTTTTATTAAAATTAAAAATTATAAAAAAAAGATAATTTTGCATTAGTGTATACTTTGCCAGAAAATAACCCTTGCGAGCTCAATATCATAGCCCATGATTATAAAGAGCTGCCCATAGAGGTCACGAGCACCATTGTTTTGTGTATGTGCCACCGGGTCGATCTGGTGTTCACCGGGAAAACTACCCTTTGCCTCCCCCTGACAAGTGACCCTGGCTACGCTACTGGTTCTGTCTGAGCTATTGATTTGCAAATTTGTAGATATGTGTTATCATAATAAAGTGGCGATTGTTTTGCTGGTTTTGGTCTGTACAAGACCTCTACAATAAATAGTACATGAATGGATATAGATGACTTGTGTGCGATTCTCCTTTGATAGTAGTATTCCGAAGAACACAACAAAAGTGTTCTGTTTAATGAAATAAATCGGGATTCTGGGAATTTTAAAACAATATCATCACTTCCATTTCATGGCAAAAGTAAACTAAAAAGACTCTATTTTCTCCCCAAAATATTTTTTGGTTACGATTTCAAAATTCAATTGATTTGGTCAAAGACAAGCTAAAACAACAGTTGGATTATTGTTACTGACATTAAAGGTATATTTCTAAAAAAAAATCATCAATAGAGGGCACTCCCTGGAAAAGATCACATAATATGCCTTTATGACTTATTTTGCATGGAATGACATCAAAACATCCAAACAGCAATATAATTGTAATTTGTTCTTCACAAAATTAAAACAGATATAAAGGAACTGTGATATACACTGTAGACAGCACAATTAAGTATCCACATTCATTTACTGCTACATATCTGTGGGGGACTATTAAAATGAACAACATAACACAATTGTACAACCATCAGCAACACAAAACTAGATATGTCAATTGCTACTTGTAAGACAACACAAAACAATGTAACAATGTGTCTACAATAGTGAGTCTACATTGATTTTCAAACAGGATTTGCCGTAGTCCCTACGTGCCCTTAAAATAAATGCCAATATTGACCAGATATACTGTATAATGGGAGTTTCAATTCTTCTTAAACCTATCTATACATTTGTTGACATGTAGGACGCTCTCTGTTGGTTTGAATCAAAACACAGCAAACTCTAGCAGGCAATATTTCAAATAGTTTTGCATGGAACTTGCTTAGAAATGCTATAAAGCTATCACATTTCATGAACTAAGACCAAATGTATTTTACAATTCATTTAAAGAAATTTCATGTTGTCTGCATTAACTTTGCTGTTCTGCCTGCAGTGAAACAACAGAGGGCGTCCCATTTGTAATACAGGGTGTCCCAAAAAAAAAAGGTGCACATGTTCCATGTCAATGACCTCATTGATTAGTCAGTATGTGGCTGTAATATTTATATAATCTTAAAGATAATTTAATTGGCTTTCGAATGCCGTTAGTTTGATTGTAATTGCTCCCAATCCAACGATATGCTTGATCAATCACAGGTACTTAAAAAACATACTTGTGGAATGAGTCATTTTTCTCATTTCATAATCAGTATTTACTAATACTTAACATATTTTTTAATTGAGAAAAGTAAACACAATCAAATAAACGGCATTTGAAAGCCAACTAAATTAATCTTTTATATTATATAAACATTATAGCCAAACACTGAGTAATCAAAGAGGGCTTTTGTTAGGGATCATAGGTGACATCATCTATTCCCCAACCCTTATGCACTCTGATCAAATCCGTCCCCAAATCTCATCCACCTTGAATCCAACACATTTGACTCATTTGAAACGGTATTACAATGTGAAGTTGTAATTTACAACTGATAATTGATAGTGTGCCATCTGGCCGCACATCTGTTGATCTGACCTTGTTTTGGTTTTTTATTTTCTCTTTCAACCAGAACCCAAATTTCTACCCAAATGGGTTAGATAATTCCCCAACCACTGGGACGAATAATGACAGAATAGATTCACCTGATATTAAGCAATTTCATTAAGGTATGTACTCATAACTTTTCAGAGAAACAGGAATTGGAAGATTATTTCAAAGGGTTACTTATCATCAGCAAACCTATTCTCATTTTCTATTTGATAGTAATTACGCTGAACATTAACTACTTACTATTAGAATACTAAGCAGGATATACTATTGGGAATACTAAACATCACTGATACTCTCATCACTGATGAACTTTCATTCTAATATCACTGATACTCATCTATAAAAACACTTAGTGATTCCTCTTGCTCGCATTTCGACTATAGTTTGATCAGTTCCAAATTGGCGAAGCCTCCTTACAGCAGCGAATGAATACAGAAGGATGTGGGCTCGCATGAAGGCAACAAGTGCACTGTGCATCATATGGCGTGATGCATACGTGAGGCCAAAATCGTGTGCATGTGGCCATAATCTCGCGCGTATGCTTGGATTTCTTTTGCGTGCAGAGAGATAAAAAACGATTTGGAACTGATCAAACTATTTATAATCAGCACACTAAATAGGGTCACTAAACAAAACACCAAACTGCATAGGGTACCAAACTGTTTTCCAGACTGCATGTCAAAACATCACATCCAAACAGCCTACCTAAATCCCCCAAACCGGCAGCATCGGGTTTGCCACCATTCTTTTTCTCAATCAATTTCCCAGAATCTAACAGGCCATTATCATCATCCCCACCATAGATAAGATTTGAGTGGCCATTCTGATGGGGGCTAATTTGAAGAGAATGCTCACTTGCAACGGTAGTCTGCTGCAGTTGTGGTCTAGTGACTGTTTTGGTAATACCTGGAATGGATGATGGTGTTTCTAGTCCCTGAATGGGGTTGCTAGGGTGCTTTGGTTCTTCTGATGGTACTGGTTTTGTATGTAGAGTTGGTTTCTGAGTTGTTGTTTCTGAACGGGGAAAAACCAAAGATATAAACACACATTGTGATTAATAAACACTCAATTTGATCAATTCAAAGGCAAATATCTTGTAACTGATCTACATATGCTCGGAACTAAGGTTGTGAAATGTATAGTAATTGCAGCACTTATTCTGTCTTGGGGCAGCAAACATGGGACAGCAAACATGCTGCCCATACTTTCCTACTTTTAAAATGAACATTTATTTTACAACCTTTTGAAATACATCATAATAAATTTTGGGCTGTGGAAACTCAGATAAGTCTTCCCTATATATTCTTTTTATTTGACATACACATTGGAGCCCATTACATATAATTTGATTTGGCAATAATTCAGCGATGATCGTCTTTAATGCTTTTAACATGTCCCACGTGACTAGGGATACCCTGAACAAAAATTATGACCATGATTAGGCAAAAGAAAATTGTAACTTGATTTGGGGATATGCTAGCTTATCTTGTTTTCTTTTTTTGATATCTGATTCTAAATTTAATCAAATACAGGTCACCTGAGAGCACTGGAGTGAAACTAATAAAACAAATTGAACTTTTTGCGAATCTGAGCATCATTTAGGCAAACTAGATAGAAAAACATGATAACAAATAGTACACAAACTACACCAAAAAAAATGGAAAATATGGACAAAGAATAACATTACACAAAGCTATACAGACAATCCTGGCGAAGAATAAAATGATTTGAAATAGTATGTCTGTTACGTTCATAAGCAAATACTGTATCTACTACTGTGTATGATGGTCAGCCGAGTATAATCTGGTGTTAGAAGAAATAGAAATATTAGTAAGTATACACATACATAATATACTATGTAGTAGAACACAAAGTGAAAGAAAGCATTTATCAAATTAATATCCTTAAGTACATGACTAATTAATGAAACGGGAAACCTGCAAAAGACGATGGCATCAAGAGCATGGCTGATGCACTTTTCAAAAGAATTGATATGTAAGGCTTTGTAAATGCAATGCAGTATCTGTTTTTGTGTAAGATACACAAAATTTAAATTTGTATGCGGTACATGGAGGGAATTCATGCATTAGGATTTCATGCTGTGATTGATCATGCAACTAGCACTATGCATCAACAATGTGACATGCATTATGCACCATTGCGCCATGCATTATGTAACAATGCGACATGCATTATGCATCGACACCATGTAATAGGCTCTGGTTGGAACAAAATGGTAACATGAACAAGGTATATTGAAAATGATATAGAGGGACACATATAAACACTAATCGTCATTCTTGCATTTTAGACCTCAATACATTATGATGGTGTTTTAAAGGGGCCTAATTTGAGCATGGCTATATTTTAGCCTATTTTCCTTCAATTAAGAAACTGGAATAATTAATTACATAAAATGACATGCATAAAGATATGATCTAAGCATGTAACCACTGTTCTCAACTTCCAGACAGTATACCTAGTCCATGTATATGTCACTTGTGGGTTTTATATACAATTCTAGACTCCTACATTATTTGAAATCAAAGTTACTTAGTTCACAAGGTGGATGATAATAATTATGCTTTCCCTCGTGGTGGTCAGGAAATGAAGAGAGAAAAATTCCTCGACTGGGATTTAATTTTGGGACCTCCCAAATGTAATTATCAAGTAGATGTGTAATATTTCTGAATTCCGAATTATTTATTGGGGGTAGGCACAAAGAAACAATACAAAACAATAAGTCTACCAATGACATTTACATCCTGGAACCTATTATTATTGCTAATCTAAAATAATCTTTTTTTTTTAATTTTTAGTCTCAGAGAAAAGAATCCCTATGCCAATGATATTGGCATTAAATGATATGTAACATAGCTGCTATCTAACTGTGTGAGAGATTTCTAGGAATTACAGATGTTCTTATGTGTAATAATGTCAGATGCATGTATAATATGTTTTTGTTTTTTTCAATGCGAGATTACTTATGTTTTTATAATAGAAGGAAGGGGAAAAGAAATGACATACATAACATGCATCACATAACACAACATGATACAATACTTTCACATTAACAAAAGAAAATTATGTCAACAACAAAAACCCCACACAACAAAACCCACACATTAACTATGAATATTGCATATAAATTTGCAGGGTAGCAATCAAATTAATGAAGGATTCACAACAAAAGTGACATTTAAGTGAGATTTTAACAAAATTGCTGATTCTCAATGCACTCATCAAATGAAATTAATTAATTAATTTTTTTTTAAATTAAATAAAAAAAATTATTAAAAAAATAAACAAAATTAAAATAAACAAAATAACAAAATATCAAAATAACAAGATTACAAAATAACAAAATAAATAACAAAATAAATAACAAAATAAATAAATACATAAATAAATAAATAAATAAATAAATAAATAAATAAATAAATAACAAAACAAGTAAATAACAAAATAATAAATAACAAAATAAATCATTAACAAAATAACAAAATTAATTAATTAATTAATTAAAAATAATAATAATAATAATAATAATAAATAGCATTCCTGATCCTATGACCTAAATGAAATGATCAATTTCAAGCCTGGTTCCCATAAAAGAGCCTGTAATAATAATCAAGTAGCTAATAGCCACGTATCTGAGAGTTACAGGACATTAGTACAATGCATAATAATTGATGCTTTTAAGCATCAATTCTATCATAGATGGCTGGTGCATCTGATGACTCCCCAGCTGCAATGGCTAAGAGATTGTAAAGTTCAAATGAATTGCTAACCTAGACCTCAGACAAATTTGTGTCAGACATGGACAGAATCGATATAAAACAATGGGGGGTTTTCGCTTCTGTTTGGGTCTATGTCCATCTAAATATCATACAAAACGATGCAATATTCATAGCTTAATTTCTGACAACATCTAAACAAGTGTACAACAAATGAACCTTGTGTTTGTGAGGTGGTGGTAGTTTCAGCCATGCATTGCCCCGTGTTGAAATCAAGCGTATATCCCTCAACACAACCACACAACCCCACATGGAGCTCCTCACTAAGCATGCAATATTGTTGTGGTAGGGTGCAGGTAGCATCGCTATGACAGGTATGCAAATTAGCCAGCATATCTTCCGTTAACGGCGTGCCATTAAGTCCGTGGCCTCCCTCGTCTCTATGCGGCTGCTCTGTGACAGGTGCGGAGGTGTAATACTGGTAATCGTCTTGAGATGATGCATAGGGATTGTTATTAATGAATGGATGGTTGTAATCGGATGGACCACTGATAGAATCTGATAACCCCATGTCACCTCCTAACAGCTTCTCCAGATAGGCATGAAGATCTATGGGAAAAGATTTGAACAATTATGTCCAGCGTCTCCCAAAAAAATGGGTCCAAAAATCGGAGAGCTTATAACGCAAAATGTAGGAAACATAGCTGCTTCATATTATAAGCTCTGCAGTATTTGGACCCAGTTTTTTTGGGACACACTGTATGGCAATCACCTTGGATAGGATAATGGATACATGCAGAATTTGTTTAAAACAAAAAACTTTCTACATTTACAATTGGAAAGTTTCTTTCAAACAAGTTCAAGAGCATAAAATATGCAGGTTTTCCTATCTATGTGTTTTAATCAGTTCTAAATTGGCAAGAAATATGTGGGTTTTTTATCTCTCGGCACGAAAAAGTAATGTGGGCAAGATAGGGTATTGCATTTCTTCAATATTTTGTCATTTAGTTGTAACAATATTAAACTTGTTCCATATTGTGCACTGTTAGAATAGATCTGCTAAAATGTTTAAGCTTACACTTCCTTAATATTAATTCGTCGGGCGAGTGCAACAACATCGTATCTGCATTTTGCTATATTTTCAGGAGGAGCATTCTTATGTTTTATATAATTAGTGTGTTTGAGTATGGAAGTATAAAGATTTTTTTCTTTGATAAAATATATAGATACTCTTGGGTTAAAAATAAGTTATTAAAAAGTTATTGACATATTTAGAAATCGTATCTGCACTAGCAAATCTGTAGTGAGTGCAATAACATGTTATTGTACTGAGAAAAACTTGAGAACAGACGGAAGAACAGAGTGCAACAAAATCGTGAGTGGCCGGTAGATATGATGTTATTGCACTCTGAATGCTATGAAAGCAGAGTAAAATACTGATGCAAGTGGTGGTAGATACGATGCTATTGCATTCAGAAGAATCCTATGAAAGCAGGGTGAAATACTGATGTAAGGGGTAAATATGATGTTATTGCACTCAACTGTAAAATCATAAGGCACTAACGACATATCAATAAATTAATTTAACTTGTTTTAGAACTTCAAAATTAGCTTAAAATGTGCGCAATTATCTACTCTTTGAAAATATGTAAACAAGTCAATTTTCCCAAAAATGTCACTTAAGATGTTGGAAGACGATGATTTCCACTCGATAGAATGACGTTATAATTGCTGGTTCCCAATTGTAAATACGATTTATTCCGTTTGACGGAATAAATCATATTTAAAATTGGGAACCGTATTTAAAATTGGGAACCAATGTCATTCTATCAAGTGGAAATCATCGTCTTCCTAAGATAGTGCACTCCACGACGAATTGTCTTCAGGAACCTTTGTCCTGATCACAAAATGATGAATTTATCAAGATTAGATACTCTTTACATGTATGGTAAATTGGAAATTAGTTGTAGTTTGATCAGTTCCAAATTGGCAAAGCCACATTAAAGCAGCGAATGAATACAGAAGGACATGAGCGCGCATGAAGCCAACAAACGCACTGTACATCATATATGTGATGCGTGCGTGCGTGCAGCCTTCAAAATGTGTGCCTGTCGACATAATCGCGCAAGTACTTTTGCGTGTACAGAGATTAATAACAAATATTTCTTGCCAATTTGAAACTGATTAAACTATAGTAGGGTTGAATGTTAGGGAGATGTGCATATCGTCAGCCTGCTTCGATAATTGCCTAACTCACTTTTCAGCAAAATTGAGTTTTTTGCATAAATCATGACTTCATTACATTATGCACATGCTGTTATAATACCTAAGTCATTGACCAATCAAAAGTGTTGATAAATGAAGAGCTTTGTTTTAAAAGGGCCACCAGACCACTCCAACATGTTACTCATTTTGCATTATTGAATTTGCATTGACAAATCCATGGAATTAATCAAATGATTGTATGGCTGTGTGTTCATCTGTTTCTATATGACTTGGATTAGTGCATCCATGCACGCCAATCCTCAATTAGCGTGCATGGATGCACTAATCCAAGTCACATCAACAATACAAGCCTAACATCAACAATACAAGCGTCATTCCACATAATGAATATCCATCCATCAATAATGCAAAATGAGTAACAGGTACACAGGTAACAGGTTTCATACTTTTGTTGTTTTCTAAGAACTAGAAAAAATGAGTTAGGCAATTATCGAAGCAGGCTGACGATATATTGATGTTGCAGGAAAATTACTTAAGAAATTACCTCTTGTTTATAGAAGTGCTAAATAAGGTTATGAAGGTTTGATACTTGGTTAGTTAGGATTGTGAATTGTCTATTGTTAATTTATTAGTGACTCTGTAAGCATCCACCAGCAGTGATGGAGTACTCAAGTCAGGACTCGGACTCAAGATTGGTCTCGAGTCCCTTTTTTTGAAGGACTCTGACTCTGGACTTTTTTTTCTTACAATAGAGGATATTTCATTGCCAATTTTCAGCTTCCAAGAGCAGCTCTCTTTAGGGGAATTAGGGTGAAACTTTCAGGGAAAAGAAATAGGCGATATGGTAGGGGAAGGTTTGCTCTGCATCATATCACACATTAAAAAAAAAATCATGTTTGTCATTTCTCAATCTATGAACTTTAGAACACTTTTTGAATTTCTGAATCCATTTGATATTCTTTGGCCTATAATTCAAAATAGTATCAACATTTGTCCATGAATGCGAAGGTTAAAATGCATCTTTATGTTGGTATCACTGATAAGCTGGCCTATCTATAAATAGCAAAACAAAATTAATGATCATGTTATCAGAAATTAAAAAACATATACCTCAGGACTCAAACTCGGACATGAAGGACTCGGTCTCCGACTCGAACAATAAGGACTCGGTCTCCGACTCGGACAAGAGTAGGATGGACTCAACTCCAACACTGTCCATCAGTAAAAGTACCCCACATGGAAATCAGGACGGATGACTTTGCAGAGATCCTCAGAAAAGTTACCAATGGTGAGCTTACTATGTTATCATTTAGTCAGTTCTAAATTGGTGAGAGATTATGCGTTTTTTTATCTCTCCCCACGCAAAAGGAATCAAAGCGTGTATAACACATGCACATTTAACATACACCTGCGTCATGCATGATGCACAGTACGCCTATGTATAAATTCACTGGGGACTGTAGGGAGGCTCACCAATTTGGAACTGACTAAGGGCTCTTGCCCAAACACAAGTAGAAAATAGCTTGAGGAAAGAGCGGTGAAAGTGCGATCCTTTTTTTCTATATTGTTAAAAGGATCGGTGATTAACAGCACACTGAATGGGTACTTGAAGTAACCATTCATTATAGAAAAAAGGATCGCGCTTTCCCTGCTTTTTCCTCGAGCATTCCTCTACTTGTGTTTGGGCAAGAGCCCTAAATTACAGTGCAAAAACAGAAATTGTCAAATACAAGCTACATTTACGATTCTACTGCTATTGTCATCAGGAGGTCAATGTCTCTATGTAAGTGCAGCAATTTGTAATGCACCAATTCATTAATGCTCTAGGTTTGGGCTTTACTACTACTTCAATAATGTAGGGTTCACAATAATGAGTATAGCTATCGGTTAATAACCTCCACCACATGACGAGTGCTGTATACCTGTACACTCCCCGGTAGACTCATCACGTATGTAGCCTTCCACACAGGTACATCTATAATCATACGTGTCCTCTGTGCATTCTTCATTGAGAGGACAGCTTTGTCTGTACGAAAAAATGTCACAAGGAATACCTGTGGACGATGGCTGAGAACCTGTGGAAGACTTCTGGAAACCTGTGGACGATGACTGAGAACCTGTGGAGGACTTCTGAAAACCTACAGAATCTGCTGATGAAATAAATAATGAGGGAATGGTTTGATCTTGGAAATCTGAAACAAATCAGATTTTATTGATGTAATAAGAAAGATAATAAAAGCATTTCTCAACTTAATTCATGCAATCACATC
The DNA here is from genome assembly GCA_035610835.1 of Ophiura sarsii. Taxonomy (NCBI): domain Eukaryota; kingdom Metazoa; phylum Echinodermata; class Ophiuroidea; order Amphilepidida; family Ophiuridae; genus Ophiura; species Ophiura sarsii. The sequence goes on from CM069444.1 coordinate 75,420,256, forward strand.
TAAATTATTTTCATTAGCAAAACTTTAAAAAATACCATATATCTACAGGGCAGGCATGAGAATGAACTTCATTGGAGAAACAAATAATAAAAGGCTTTAATAAAAATACAATGGTGGGATTTTGGATGACAAACAGGAAGAATTCCTGATTAATCAGAACAATGCTGCGTGTACTGTACATGTATGCCAAAGTAGGTGACTTTCATTTTCAAAGTCACATGTCGCAAGAATCTAAATATCTTTGTACAGAGAATTGTTGCTAACAACTTGGTATGTTAAATTGTGAGATAGGCTTTTACGACGGGTATTCATAATATAAGTTCAGAGTTTAATGGGTTCGCCGTCGGACAAGTTTTAATCTGTCAAAACTTGTCCGACGCCGAACCTGTTAAACTCTTAACTTATATTGGTATGTTAAGTTTTACTGTTGTGTAAAAGTCAACAATAATCTATTTAGATTCTTCTATTAAAACCTTGGATTCTAACCCATGCATTATCCTTTTCCAATCACAAACCCAGAAACTACTCATGCACAGTAATTCTGGGAATCATGCCTGACCATCACCAATATAATAATTTCCATTGAAACATGTTTCAAATAATTTTAAGCAAGTTAAATGAGTAAGCATGATTTTAATCAATTTAGCCTTCATTTGATTTCCTCATTATGTTAATATGGACATCTCTTTTATCAAAGATCCTTGAGAAGTCCTCCTTTTCAAGGATCTATGCTTTTATGCAGTTTATCGGTGTATCCTTGGTGTAATTCATTCATGAGTTAGACTGATGTTAAGCCTCTATTACTGAATAAAGCTGTCTAATCCTTTAATCCCAGGATAAACCAGTTTAGGTAGGATAAACCAGTTTATCAGTAAATACTACACAAATATTAGATTAGCCCTGTTCTACTGCTGGACGGTCAGTCAGACAGGCTTCCCACCCTCACCCCTTCATTGTGACACACATATAATCACAGAAATCTGTAAACAAATGATATTTTTGGACAAACTATCAAAATCAAACCATTTCCAAAAAAAATGGTCGATATTCATTTGTACATGAAATGGGCTAGTCAGGCGCATAGAACAGGGTAGTGGCATGGGGTAGAAATCCTAGGGTAGAAATCCTAAGTACACAAAGTACTGTAGAACACTTTCATTTCGCAGATACTTTATTTTGCAAATTTATGAATCTGCTATTTTTGCGGGCATTTAATTTCGTGAATCTGGATATGAAGAGGTATTTTGCAAAAGGGCCTACATCCACTTCGGCTCTTATTGAGAAAAAGTCAAAAAACTGTTTCTAAATATTCAAGTTGAGCAATTGAAAAACTGAATGGATTATGAAAGAGGTACACTACATACTAATTGAAATTGAAATAAATTTTAAATGTGCTACTTTTAATTTTCTTTTAAATCATGTTTACATTTTTTGAAAATTTGGATGTAGGCCCTTTTGCAACAAAACTCCATCTGTTTGTACATAAAGAAAAAATACCACACACAAAAAACAAAAAATCATTTATTTTAATCATTTCAAATAAATAAGTTTGATATTGAAATGTATAGGTCACAATCATATGTTTCAAGAAAATAAAGTCATTCTTTTCAAAAATACCTACATCTCATTGTAAACAGCCATTGAAGTTGTTGTTTTGTTGCAAAAGGGCCTGTATCCCGATTTAATTCTGGATACAGGCCCTTTTGCAACAAAACAACAATTTCAATGGCTGTTTACAATGAGATGTAGGTCTTTTTGAAAAAAATGACTTTGTTTCCTTGAAACATATGATTTTTCCCTATACATTTCTATATCAAACTCATTTTTTGAAAAAATGCACCATAGCCCTTTTGCAAAATACCTCTTCATATGTTAACGTTACTTTCCAATGCAAAATTGTCCGTTTCGTGGGTATTTCAGGCATGAGAATGGAGTTTTTGAAAATAGCAGGAAAAAGCAGGAAAGTGGTGAAAATTCCTCAAAAAGCGCGTGAAATTGGGCCAAAAAGGCCAAAAACAGGCTGAAATTAAATAAAACTGCAGAAATGTTGACTAAAAAAAGCAGGAATTCCTGCTTTTTCCTGAAGACCGGCTCCCATCTCATGTTAGAAATGCCACATCACTGCAGCAATTCAAGAGCTCGCTCAAGACTCACCTCTTTCAGCAAATGACTTTATAATGTTTTGTATCTTTGTTCATATTTTGTACTTTTCTTTTTTTTTGTTCAGCGCACTGGGGTCTTGCGACGGAGTGCGCTTAATAAGCATGGTTTATTATTATTATTATTATTAAGATTCTCATGCCTGGTTAATTTCAGGAAACCATACCCCTCACAAAATTAAGTGGTTCTACTGTTCTACCACACATGTAACACAGTTTTACTTAACCATGCATGTTAACAATAGCTATAAATCTTATAATCCTCATTTGCATACAAAGGATTATGAGATACTTGGGACTTCTACACCATGCCTTACTAGAACAGGGATATGTTTTTGTTGCCTTGCACATAGGTGCTTACCAGACCTGGAAATAGCACCCACCCCCTGCCTATAGCATGTAACCTTTGTGTCGGGCGGGTGAAGATACAAAAAGTACCTGTCTGACTGGCAGGTAAACATTTTCAAACTCACAGTGTAAGTGTGTTACACTGGCTGGTGGAATTTCTGTTGGGCAGGTATTTTTTGTGAGATACCTGCCCGGCTGGCTAGTTGGACAAAATCTGAAGTTCAAACCTGGTGCTTACAATGTACATGTACCTGTAATAAACAAATCATGCAGCCCAGCAATTTCTATAAGTAATTTATGCAGCTACATAGACCATATATCCTCAATGTGCCTAATCAAGGCCCAGCCATAATTGTACAATGCCAGCCATTTTCAGGCTATTAATCAACCATGCATGACACGATAAGGCAATTAAAATATTATATTTTTAATATCTGATTATGTGATTTTGGGATTGGCCTGATACCTCCTCGACACTGAGCACCCCGGGTACATTCTACATTACTAGGCTAACCAATGATGACTAAGTTACTAATTTTATTCTTCACTCACCACACATACGCTCAGCATTCTATTTTTTAATTGCTCAAAATTGGAATTTAAACAACATCTATAAATACTACTCTCTGTTAATAAAAACACTCATCCAACACTAGGCTAACCACTGCATAACTATTTACACTATACAAGTGATGATGATCTAATTGCAAATTACACACACTCATCATCATTTGACACAGCTTGTACAAATGCTAATTAACTGCGGGTTGTTTGCACTATTATCACTAAATCAAAACAAGGGCTTCAGAGAACACCAAGCCTGGGATTTTCTGATTAAAGGCATATTATGTGATCTTTTCCAGAGAGCGCCCTCTATTCATGATTTTTTTTAGAAAGTAGATTTTCTTGCAGATTTACATTTCCGATCATAAATCACACATACATTCCAAGTTACAGAGTGATACGATTCCTAATTACCTCAAAATCATGGTCTTAGAGTGAATTTAGAGTAAAAAATATAAACTGTCTGGATTCCGACAGTTTATTTTCACTCTAAATCCATGATTTTGAAGTAATTAAAAATCGTATCGCCCTGTAACTTGGAATGTATACATGATTTATGATCAGAAATGTAAATCTGCAAGAAAATCTGCTTTCAATTTTTTTTTTTTATGTTGAGGGCGTTCCCTGGAAAGATCACATAATATACCTTTAAATAAATCAGATTCCGGATATAAATTTTGATATGTTGCCTGCAAAAAATGTCATGCTTCATCAGGCAAATGACTCATTGTGTGATAGCATGATTAAAGGCATATTATGTGATCTTTTCCAAGTAGCGCCCTCTATCATTGATTTTTACTATGAAAGCAGATTTTCTTGCAGCATTTGCATTTTTCATCATAAATCATAAAGATCTTCCAAGTTACAGATCGATGCGATTCCTAATTACGTCAAAATCATGGTTTGAAAATAGATTGTACCGAGCGGTACAATCTATTTTTTTCAAATTTTACTCTAAATTCACTCTAAAACTATGATTTTGAGGTTATTAAGAATTGTATCGCTCTATAACTTGGAATATATTTATGATTTATGATCAGAAAAGTAAATCTGCAAGAAAATCTGCTTCCATTTTTTTTCTCAAGGATTGAGAGCGTCCCCTGGAAAAGATCACAAAATACAAATGTATACCTTTAAGGGTAGGTGTTCCGATCCCTTGACCGTTTTTCAACTTGATGTTTTCTATCTACATGAGGGGTCATCCTGTTAAGGGGGCTGTTAAAGGTATATTATGTGATATTTTCCAGGGGACGCCCTCAATCCTTGAGAAAGAAAAAAATTGGAGGCAGATTTTCTTGCAGATTTACATTTCTGATCATAAATCGTGAATTCTGAGTTAATACAGAGCGATATGATTCAAAAAACTGTCAACGTTTTATTGAACCACCCTGTATGCCTTTAAGTCTCAGGAATAGCCTCTGTAAAACTGCCGTATCGTCTTCATTGTTCATTTAATCCATATAAAAGTATACATTTTTGGAAAGGAAGTGAGTAGGAGAATCCATTTGTGGTATCAAAAAGGCTTTTCTTTTTTTTTACCAACAAATCACCTTTTTGGCTCAATATTTGCTGCAAACGTAGCAAATCAGTTTTTGGTAAAAAAGCTGAAATTGCCCCAAAATCATCAAAAGACACTTCTCTAGGATATTTTTTTAGTTTTTAAAATTTTATCCAAGAAGTGCCAAACCCTGCTTTTTTTACCTCAAAAAAATCACTTTTTGATACTATTTGGTCTGAGGAGGACAATTTTGGATCATTCTAAAATCATAGGGGAAAAAATGGAGTTTTCTTAACCATACAGCAATTGGCAAGTTTCAACATTTACTAGAGATTTTATAACATCGATGACTGAATAACAAGGGAACTAGGATTTGTTCAGAAATTGAGCATGCGGGTGTGCAAATTTAAAAGTATAATTGTGTATATCGGAGAAATAGTTCCAATTTTATTAGTACAGTATAGGTCGTTTGAAGCCTGCAAATTAGGATATTTCAAACCTAGTCCTGAAAAAAACCTCTACATAGTTGGCTCCATCCCTTGTTGAGAGTAAATACATTGGAATCTATTTAACCCCCTGCACTGGGGTCTATCTAACAGCGCTTCTGATTGGTTAATTACAAGATATACTCATTTGAATAACCAATTACGATACAGCTTTTTAACTATTTCACCCCGATCTTTATCAGGGATACAACTATTGTAAAAATGTCTCTGATTGGTGCAATAAATGATCAATCGACCGGTAGATCTCAGGGGGTTAAGGAGTACAACCCATAAAACCTGTCAGGGAAAAAAGATGTTATGTATTATATATGCACAAATCACACAATCTACTTGTATACCAACCTTGCATCGCCGGTCTCTGTATGAAGGCCATGTACGACTTGGCAAATTTTCCCGCAGTGGCTTTCCTAGGCTGACAAAGTTCCTCACTGCCACACGTGACCGTATAACACACATCATCAACGATCCATATAAGATCACAGTCATTGATATCACAACATAAGTTTTGACATGAGTCTACAGTGTGTGTGTTATGTTTTTTATATGTATTTCCATCGTCCTCCTCCGACACGGGGATTGAGAAGCCAATGTAAGGTGTCATTAGTGTACAAATGGAGGACGGGGAAGATTCTCCTACTGTTGAACCTGGATATATGAAAATAAAAATAAAACACATATTTATTTAATAGCCAATTACTGTATTATCCCTATTAAGCGCCCAGGGCGGTTAGCATAAGTCATTTTGGGTGGGCGCTTTTATGATTACCTTTTTTAAACTCATTTATCGTACTAAATAAAATGTACAAGTGGTCATTTGAAGATGCTTACCATTTGATGGTCATTTGAAGATGCTGACCATTTGATGGTCATTTGAGGATGCTGACCATTTGAAAAGGTGGGCGCTTATAAGGGATTGTTTGTTGGTAGTCATTGAGAAAAACAGGGGTGGGCGCTTATAAGGTCCTGGGCGCTTAATAGGGATAATACGGTAGTCCCTGTTGAATGTTCAAACAATGTCTTTTAATTTTTACTGATGGCGAACGAATTGCAGTGAATCATGGCATGGGGTCTAGAGACTTTCTTAATGATTTATTAGGGGTTATTAATGCACTTTGAGTGTTCTTGCCACATAATTTCTTGTTATATGAGGCAGTTTAATGATTCTATCCACAAATTGTATTAAAAAAAAATTTAGTGACGTTTTTTATACCCTTTTTTTAAGAGTGCCGGTCGGCAATCATGAGTGCCAACTCTTCCCGGCCGCCACCGACCGCCTTAGTGACAACCCTGTAAACAATGTCCTTGAAATTGACACTAAAGTCAGCTAATAATTTTCCCAGTCAGTGTTTTCCACTTTGATGTTACATTTGTGGATTTAAAAACTCTGTTCTACATGCCCGATCGACCCATTTTTCTTCTTCAAATTTTCATTATTTCTTTTACAAAATTGTTTTCAAAATTGTTCGCAAAAATCAGGCAAAGTTAATCATCTGGTCCTCTTTTCAGCTGGAGTGACATTACTATAGGGTCACTGTACACATTTCAAAGGAGTTAAATCACAGAAAATCACTGAAGTCAATCAGCTTAAAATGTTACCTTCATTTACAAAACTTAAATTTTTGTCATCCATGGTAAAAAAGAAGCAACAAAAATGTGCAGAAAATGTGCATTTCACAAGCTGTGCACCCATAGAATCACTGGCCATTAAGAGTCGGAAATTGCACAACAAAAATAGAATCTATTTAATTTAAAACTGTTTTACAGATTAGTGTCACTGGTAAAGATACTACCCTAACCAGCCAGGCTATGTTTTTTGTGTGGAAACCAGGGGAGGGGGACAAAGTATGATTTTTTTACCCAAATAACTGCCATGAAACCAGGATTCGACCCCCGGACCCTCCGATCACCACATCCCAAATCACTTGGCTAACCAGCCAACTTTAGCCCGAGCAGCGATTTCGTACACACATATCAGCTTGGCTGATGACGTCATCGAATCCTGTAGCATGCTCGTGGACATTGATTTTTGCCATAGTGAATCGTAGATTCCAGGAAGGTTAGGGTTAACAAGCACTGACAATTGTGTGTTTAACTCTAACCAGCCAGGCTATGTTTTTGTGTGGAAACCAAGGGAGGGGGACAAAGTGCGAAAAAAATATAGCGGCAAAACCCCCAGGATTTGACCCCTGACCCTGCGATCACTGCGCCATGTCCCCAACCACTCAGCTAACCTGCCAACGCTATTATGCCCAGGCAGCGATTTTGTACACACATATTAAGCCAAAATTACCCAAGGGGGGGGGGGGGTACTCGGATTTGGTTTAGTCGGGGGTATGCGGCTGGAGATTCAACCCCTACTACCCATTTCTAAGGGTGATTTTGAAAATAAAAGGTACACATTTCTAAGAATTTTGCTTAATTATCGGGCAAATAGACCCAATTTTCGCACATTTTTCGAGAAAATATGCCAAATTTTTCGAGAAAATAGACACATTTGTAAAAGGTGAAACATTATTAGGGATTTTCCAGCACAAATTCTTACTCCATGTTTAGATTTTTTTTGCAAAAAAGCCACCCATTACAGCAGCAGATCCCCGTATACCGTATAAGGCGAGTACCCCCCCCCCCCCCCCCCAGCAAAATTATACCACTATCGACCATTAAACAAATTACACTGTTAATTATCTCTCATAATAGCACCTTGTTTGTACATATAGACTGATACTATTAGGGATTATGTGTAAATTTACATGGGTAAATAACCAACCTGTTATTGCTGTGAACATTAACATCTGGTAATAAAAATGGCTTATTGTAAAAATCCCTTCAATTGTCATTTTTACTCAACAGCTTTTTCATGTTATCATTGTATACATTTAATATTAATAGCATGGTTTACTAATTTTAACGTTTTAGCTTGAGGGCCATGCAATGAAGAAAAAAATTGTGTAGTATGTGGCCTAAGTGGATCGTTTTTATAAACAAACGGGTATGTACTACGTACTACTACCATGTGTACCCAAAAACGCATGTTACTTTTATAATCAACATTTTCACCATAATGAGCATTACATGTCCACCAACATCGGATAAAAAGGTTGTGTTTTGTGGTTTTTGGTTTTTTTTGGTTTGGGTATTTGAGTTGGACTGGTTTGATGTAGACATTCAGTTCTCCCATAGCGCTATATGTATCCTCTGTGTCAATGCAAATAATGAACTAAATGTGAAATGAACTCCAAATTCATGTATAACAGTTTTTAGTATCCTAATTCATTACTTTATTAATTACAGTCAGTGTGTAGTATGATTACCCCTGCTTGTATTTAGTTGGAAGTTCTCCAGATCGTACAAATTTATAGGTACACCTTTGGCGAAGTTAAATTTAATTGAGCATACATAACGAACACATTTTCTACATAGGAAAATGAAAGTTAATCAAGCATGATACAAATACATTACTAGTGATGATTCCTATGAACAACGGGGAATTGACCCTATAACATTTGGAAGCTATTTGTGGTTACTTAAATGGATGTTACATTACTAAACCAATCAGAAACATTATATTGTAATAAATAAAGTGATGCTCATTGCTCACTCTGCTCAGGGGGTTAAAATGTCACATTCTAAATAGAACCAGGCCGTGCCACTGTACACAGATTCCAATTGCCGACATTGAAGCCTCTAGTGTTTACTGCCCTCGATTTACAAGGTACATTTATGCTTTATGAGTTGGTCACACAAAAGGTATGACGCGCTACATGTACATCGCGAGTCTCAATGTCCCTTATAAGGACTTTCGTGCTGTCAATTATGGCGTTGTCAAGATAGCGCCCCCATTTTGCAAGGTACATTTTGCGCAATCACGCCCATATCAGGCCATATATGCCCGTATATGGGAGGCTTCATTTTGCGCTTCGAATTGCCTCTCCCATTACTATTAAACTCCCTGATAGAACTCTAGAATAATGCTTTGTTAGGGAAATTTTTAAACCTAAAGAAATCAAAACTTCATGCTTACTCAACAAATGGTATAGTTTAATCAGTTTCAAATATTTGGTTTTTATCTATCCGCCCGCAAAAGTTATCCAAGCGTATAAGCGCGAATTTAGCATACGCAAGCGTCACGCATACAATGACACTGCGATATTGCGCTCCATATATTGAAGCATGCCAGCATCATTCGCGGAGCTGTAAACAGGTTTCGCCAATTTGGAACTGATCAAACTATAGTACCGTAGAATGGGGATACTTTGGCCCTTGCAGGGTAACTTTGGCCCACCAAAAATAAAGAGTTTATTTGTGACATTTTAAGAAAGTTTTATAGTAAATTATTTTACTTTGGTATACCCATATACCATGCTGAGGCTGATCAATTTGAGGTTAACAAAGTAGTAAACATTTAATTTTATAATCTTATGTTAAATTGGACCCTTTCTGATTTTTTTCTGACCCGCTGGTTAACATTTGGTGTCCGTCCATGACATCCGTCCCTGACGTAGAATAACACTTTTTGTTTGCCAGACTCTCGAAAACAAACACTTTTTTACCAAATCTATGTACCTGGTTAACAAGCCTTCTAATGAAGCTCATATTTAAACTAACAAATATTCGTGACTTTAATGTAGTTAAGATAGAAATCAGATGAGAGTACCCAAAAGTGGTAAACCCAAAATGTATGACAGAAATGTTTCCTTGATACTATTTATAGTAACAAACCATTGGAAACAAAGTTGTTGAGCAGGGGTGTACTTTCGCGAGAATCCATGGATTCTCGCAAATGGATTCTCGCAGAATATTTTTGCGAGAATCCTTTTTACTGAATTTAAATTCCGCATTTTAAACATTTATTGTACTATTGTATACTTAAAAAATAATAGTACACAAATTGAATCAAACACTTCTTAAAATTAATTAAAATAATATCAAGAATAAGGCTATAAGCTTGCATAACTTCCAAATTCGGCATGTTTGTTGACTAAGGGTCAAATACCAGTCATCTAAGGTCCTGTTTTGGACTTAAAAAGAAGAAAAAAAGTTCAAAAAAAAAAAAAAGTTCAAAAAAAAAAAAAAAGTTCAAAAAAAGTTCAAAAAAAAAAAGTTTTTTTTTTTTTTTTTGGCGAGAATCCACCTGGATTCGCACGGTAGTAATTTTACGCGAATCTTTACGCGAATCGATTCGCGGATTCACGCCTAAAGTACACCCCTGTTGAGCCACTGTTGGAGATGGTGTTTCTCTTCGTATGTAGAACCAAAAACATTGATGGGTATTTAAAGAAGAAAAAAATGCACAGCCTTTCTTTTTATCGTAATTGGGAGAATGTCCGTCCCTGACAAATCGATACAGCCTCAGTCTGCTACATAACGATATGTGTAAAAAAAGCAGACCTACATTAAACACAGAATTATTTCTTTATTTTTAGGACAAAAAGAAATTATCAACAAAGCTACCTCACCTCGATGGTGCACGTTTTAGCAACTTTTATGTTGAGGTTGTAAAGTCAAATTACTAGGGTCAGAAATATTTGATGAGAATCCATTCTCTCAAAGATTGATACCAGTAATTCTTGAACAACATTGTATTAACACATTGAGGAGAATAAATCGATTCTCGCAATGTTTGACACATTTTTGACTCTGAATTATACCTATGACAAAACATTACCAAAAATAAATTTGCTTGAATAGGTCGAAATATTGTTTTGTAAAGTAGTGTATCCATAATTAATTATTAATTATTGAGAATGAGAATCAATAAATGAATCAATTAACTAGTGAATAAAACAACAAATGAATCAACAAATGAATGAATAAATAATGAATGAACAAACCAACAAATCAAATTAACAAAATGAGTCAATGATCGATCCAATGAACAAACAAACAAACACCCCAACAGACGAATGAACAAAGAATTTCCATGTAACATAAATTAGGCCCTTCACAATCGATTTTGAGTTTCCTGTTGGAGGTTTATAAAAAGGGACAAGGTGACTTTTAATTATTAATTATTAATTATCTTTTCTATTTTGAATCAAGTGGTCGCAACCAATTTCAACCCATTATATCAAGAACTCTGCATTTAATTATTTTCCAATTATGATTATTTTGATACCCAGTAGTAATGCAATCATGTTCTATGTTTATACATCACCATAGTTGATATGATTAAAGTCAGAAAGAAGTAAATGACTGTTTATTGAAAGTCATTTTCAAGGTGAAAACCCTAAATAAAAATAAAATAATTAAATATTTTGTAATTCTCAATTTTGGACGAGGGTGGCAACAGGAAACTCAAAATCAATGGACCTACGGCACATTTTCACCTGGCCACAGATCAGCTGCGCGTGCATGCTTGAAAACTCACAAAATGCTGCTAACCAATCAGAGCCACGAGGTTGAGCTTACATATTGCGCACCACGGATGTCCGTTACACCATTTTTGGGGGGTGAGGCGTACTTTACGCGAGGTCAACCTCATGTGACGTGCATCCATTGTGAAGGGCCTTACAATACAATTATACAAAAAAGAAAAACATTATCGTCTTACCCGTAAAGAACAGTAAATGTAGAAATATCATCGCCACTATGTGATTAAAAGTTCTGTGACGCATCATCGGGCTGTATAAGTAAGATAACTTAGGGAACCTGGGCAAGGTGAATCTTCTGTCCCGTCTCTGTCTGTTTCTGCATGTGTCACTGGTACTGTGTATACTCGGTTCTCCGTATTTTGAATGTCCTTGTTCTACTTTACATAAACGGCATTGTTTTCCCGTCTCAATCATATTGACTGTCTTTTTGTTCCTGTCAAATGTCAGTATTTACAGGAGCTTCTCAGTAGATGACCAGTGGTATGAAACTGTCAATCATCCATTCCTTTGATTTGCTAGTGTAATACACTCAAATCTATAAAAACAAAAGACAAATATATTACTAAACTCAGCATTTTCCTTGGGGTCAACAAAGGCTATTCTAGAATGACACAAAATTGGGCCTGAACCATTAACAAAATCTGTCTTGCAACGGGAGAGAATTCATACGTGCACCTTTTCCTTAGAGCTTTGGTTTTTTAATCATACTGCTTCTAATCATAGGTTAATTACTGCATGTCAAGAGGGTACTGTGAAAATCATTAACATTTCACCTGTGTTTCCATCGGGTCGCAGCCCAGAGGACAACTTCTGAACTTCTGTCAGTTAAACCAAGTTTAAAAAAGGTAAATTTTTAGTTTGCATTATAATGCAACATTGTTTATTGGTTACTACAATTCAGGAAAATTGGTGTTGGACCACATAGTCCATTTCTTGGCATAATTCTGTTATACCCTGCACACCTACATCGGTAGTATGCGTCGTTCTTAATAATCATGCACTATGAATACCTCTGTGAAGGGTATAACAGAATTACTCCCATTTCTTTGCTGATATCCCACTTTAATGGACTATTTTTAAGCGCGTATTTTGCATCAAACATGTGTGGAGAGCTTGAGCTACATGTATCTACTAACTGATATCCCTCCCCCGCCTAACAATGTTGAGGGTCCCAACGACTGTGGTGAAGCGTTCGATTTAACCGGTGTAGCATCTCGAAATGCGACACACTTTTGAAGATTTGCGATGCTATTGAACAAATGTGATGCGATCTGTGAAAACCCGTCGGATGTCGCAAAATGTGAAATAGAGATGGGTAAAATATGTGGGTTTTTTTTTTTTTTTTCACTTTATATACTGTTAAGAATTTATGCATAAATGAAATTAGGGAATAGGGATGGTTTCAAAAAATCTTTAATTATTTATTGGTCACAGTGAGTAAATTGATCATACATGTTCGGCACAAATGAGATGCAGGTTAGGCCCTATTTGTATCTCTTTCCATTTCGACTGATGTATTTGTATGGAAATTAAAAAATGATAGTAAATTCATTGATCATTCATAATCATTTTGATCACTCAATACCATATTATTATTCTTACTGATCGTTTACGACTTGCAGCGACTTGTACAATAGTTGTAAGAATAACAGAGACACTCCCCTTATTTGTACAATTTACAATGTTGTACGAATAATGCACTTATCAATTGCATCCCTGACCCCGGGGGACCCGGGGATAGAGGGGATTAGGGCCGGGACGTACAAATTGCAGATGTGACGTCCCGGGTACAGTCGTGTACGGTCCCCGAAGGGCGGGGCTGGGGCACCATTTTGTGTACGTCTCCGCTACAATCCCGGCTCCCCATGGCCGGGAAAAAGTGTATGGCGGCGTACAGTCCCGGCCCCACATAGCCGGGACAAAGTGTATACACCCGGCTACTGCTCCATTGTATACATTTTGTGTACCTAAGCCTACGTCTCGCTATGTATGTGTTCACCACGACTATGGCCCGAGGTGTACATGTGTACCCTAGCGTACGCCCCCCATTACACTGCCCGGCTGCGAGTTAGGTGCGGTATTACAGGGTTTTTTAAGGGCCTTGGCTATTAGGAGCTATTTATGTGTATATTATATATTCTAACAGTAGCCCTTTTTTGCTAAATGTAACGAGATTTTTGTTACTATTATACATGTATATGTATAGGGATCGTATATTAGCTATCGCTATCAGCTAAAGGGGTACCCCTAACAAAAGTAATGTTTAGCTTATATTAGCTACCCCTATCTGCTAATGGGCTATCTTGATCTTATTTTTTTTCCCCTGGAAAACGTAGCTATTGAGCTATCAGCTATCACAGCCCGTTAGCTTATATTAGCTACCCCTATCTGCTAATGGGCTATCTTGATTTTATTTTATTTTTCTTTGGAAAACGTAGCTATTGAGCTATCAGCTATCACAACCCGTTAGCTTATATTAGCTACTCCTATCTGCTAATGGGCTATCTTGATTTTTTTTTCCCTGGAAAACGTAGCTATTGAGCTATCAGCTATCACAACCCGTTAGCTTATATTAGCTACCCCTATCTGGTAATGGGCTATCTTGATTTTATATTTCCCCCCCCCCCCCCACCCCTGGAAAACGTAGCTATTGAGCTATCAGCTATCACAACCCGTTAGCTTATATTAGCTACCCCTATCTGCTAATGGGCTATCTTGGTTTTATATTTTTTCCCCCTGGAAAACGTAGCTATTGAGCTATCAGCTATCACAACCCGTTAGCTTATATTAGCTACCCCTATCTGCTAATGGGCTATCTTGATTTTATATATTTTTCCCCTGGAAAACGTAGCTATTAAGCTATCAGCTATCACAACCCGTTAGCTTATATTAGCTACCCCTATCTGCTAATGGGCTATCTTGATTTTATATTTTTTTCCCCTGGAAAACGTAGCTATTGAGCTATCAGCTATCATAACCCGTTAGCTTATATTAGCTACCCCTATCTGCTAATGGGCTATCTTGATTTTATATTTTTTCCCCTGGAAAACGTAGCTATTGAGCTATCAGCTATCACAACCCGTTAGCTTATATTAGCTACCCATATCTGCTAATGGGCTATCTTGATTTTATATTTTTTTCCCTGGAAAACGTAGCTATTGAGCTATCAGCTATCACAACCCGTTAGCTTATATTAGCTACCCCTATCTGCTAATGGGCTATCTTGATTTTATATTTCCCCCCCTGGAAAACGTAGCTATTGAGCTATCAGCTATCACAACCCGTTAGCTTATATTAGCTACCCCTATCTGCTAATGGGCTATCTTGGTTTTATATTTTTTTTCCCCTGGAAAACGTAGCTATTGAGCTATCAGCTATCACAACCCGTTAGCTTATATTAGCTACCCCTATCTGCTAATGGGCTATCTTGATTTTATATTTTTTTCCCCTGGAAAACGTAGCTATTGAGCTATCAGCTATCATAACCCGTTAGCTTATATTAGCTACCCCTATCTGCTAATGGGCTATCTTGATTTTATATTTTTTCCCCTGGAAAACGTAGCTATTGAGCTATCAGCTATCACAACCCGTTAGCTTATATTAGCTACCCATATCTGCTAATGGGCTATCTTGATTTTATATTTTTTTTCCCTGGAAAACGTAGCTATTGAGCTATCAGCTATCACAACCCGTTAGCTTATATTAGCTACCCCTATCTGCTAATGGGCTATCTTGATTTTATATTTTTTTCCCCTGGATAAGCTATTAAGCTATCAGCTATCACAACCCGTTAGCTTATATTAGCTACACCTATCTGCTAATGGGCTATCTTGATTTTATTTTATTTTTCCCTGGAAAACGTAGCTATTGAGCTATCAGCTATCACAACCCGTTAGCTTATATTAGCTACCCCTATCTGCTAATGGGCTATCTTGATTTTATATTTTTCCCCCTGGAAAACGTAGCTATTGAGCTATCAGCTATCACAACCCGTTAGCTTATATTAGCTACCCCTATCTGCTAATAGGCTATCTTGATTTTATATTTTTTCCCTCAAAATCGTAGCTATTGAGCTATCAGCTATCACAACGCGTTAGCTTATATTAGCTACCCTATCTGCTAATGGGCTATCTTGATTTTATTTTTTTCCCCTGGAAAACGTAGCTATTGAGCTATCAGCTATTACAACCCGTTAGCTTATATTAGCTACCCCTATCTGCTAATGGGCTATCTTGATTTTATATTTTTTCCCTGGAAAACGTAGCTATTGAGCTATCAGCTATCACAACCCGTTAGCTTATATTAGCTACCCCTATCTGCTAATGGGCTATCTTTATTTTATATTTTTCCCCTCAAAAACGTAGCTATTGAGCTATCAGCTATCACAACTTGTTAGCTTATATTGGCTACCCCTATCTGCTAATTGGCTATCTTTATTTTATATTTTTTCCTTCGAAAACTTAGCTAATGAGCTATCAGCTATCACAACCCGTTAGCTTATATTAGCTACCCCTATCTGCTAATGGGCTATCTTTGTTTTATATTTTTTCCCTCGAAAACTTAGCTATTGAGCTATCAGCTATCACAACCCGTTAGCTTATATTAGCTACCCCTATCTGCTAATGGGCTATCTTTATTTTATATTTTTCCCCTGGAAAACTTAGCTATTGAGCTATCAGATATTACAACTCGTTAGCTTATATTAGCTACCCCTATCTGCTAATGGGCTATCTTATTTTATATTTTTTCCCTCGAAAACTTAGCTATTGAGCTATCAGCTATCACAACCCATTAGCTTATATTAGCTACCCGTATCTGATAATGGGCTATCTTTATTTTATATTTTTTCCCTCGAAAACTTAGCTATTGAGCTATCAGCTATTACAACCCGTTAGCTTATATTAGCTACCCGTATCTGCTAATGGGCTATCTTTATTTTATATTTTTTCCCTGGAAAACGTAGCTATTGAGCTATCAGCTATCACAACCTGTTAGCATATCAGCTACCCCTATCTGCTAATGGGCTATCTTTATTTTATATTTTTTTCTACATTGAAATTTTTACGAGAGGTTTCCGAAAAATCTGTTGTGGATAATAATTATGGTAAATTATGGCCGCGTGGAAAGTGTTATCATGCATAATAAGAATTTTAACTTTTATTGGCTTCCTACACCTACACGTTTTAAAGAACAACCAATCGTGTGTTACGGGATCGATTTGATGTTTTAACGCTTAATAAGGGTTTACATTTCTATGGCTTCTAACACCAAGTTAAAAACACCAACAATGTGATGTTTAAACTCTTAACATGCTTTTAATACCAGTTTAAAACGTCATTGCTTTCCTACACCAAATTATATAAAATGTAACCACCTTAAAAGGTGTTTTGGCTTTTTTTAAGAACGACCCTTGATGTGTTTGGGAAAGTTGATATTTGATCTTATAATATATTGTTGTAATAGCTTATATCAACTATAGCTAGGTTTATAATAAAGTAAAAATATAACTACCATTAGCGCATAACCCGATATTAGCTATCAATAGCTGACATTAGCTACCAATAGCTTATATTAGCTACCAATAGCGTATTTTAGATTGTTGTAATAGCTAATAGCTGGTATATCTATGTCTAGAATAAAGAAATCGAACTACCATATCGCATTAGCGGATATCAGCTATAGCTAGCGCTCTATTAAGCCGATATCAGCTTATGTTAGATAGCAATAGCTTATATATGATTGTTATAATAGAAGGTTGTAATAGCTAATATCAGCTATAGCTAGATTTAGAATAAAGTAAAAATCTATATACCATTATCCTATTAGCCAATATTAGGTATCGATAGCTTATATTGGCTACCAATAGCTTATATTAGCTACCCGTAGCTTATAATAGATTGTTGTAATAGCTTATATCAGCTATAGCTAGGTTTATAATAAAATAAAAATCTAACTACATTAGCGCATAACCCGATATTAGCTATCAATAGCTGATATTAGCTACCAATAGCTTATATTAGCTTCCAATAGCGTATATTAGATTGTTGTAATAGCTAATAGCTGGTATATCTATGTTTACAATAAAGAAGAAATCGAACTATCATATCGCATTAGCGGGTAGTAGCTTATATTAGCTAGCGCTCTAGTTAGCCGATATCAGCTTATATTAGATAGAAATAGCTTATATGATTGTTATAATAGAATGTTGTAATAGCTAATATCAGCTATAGGTAGGTTTGTAGCTGATATTAGCTAATACAATAAGCACATTGTAATAGCTAATATCTTATAGCTATAGCTAATATATAATAGCTGATATTAGCTGTATTTGAGTACTATATACTAATATACCATATTAGCTAGCTATAGCTGATAATAGCTACGGCAGTAACGGGTGAATTGTAGTAGCTAATATCTTATCACCTATAGCTAATATCTAATATCCCCATTTATTACCTAATATCATCCAATATCAGCTACAAGTACCATTAGCTAGTATCCGCAATAGCTGAGGCTATTGGTGGCTATTAGGTTTCTAATGCAGCTAAATGTAATATCGCACCTTAATGCCGGCTGCCTTCCCCGGCTTATTTTTCAGTGATGTACACCCCGCTACACGCCCTGGCTAGCAGGGGCACGTTTTGTACGTCCTCGGTACATGGCCCGCATAGCCGGGCAGCGTTTCTGTACGATTCTGTTTCTGTTTCAGTTAAGTCGGTATGCGCAGATAAACTGTACTTCACCAACTGTTCCCCGTAGGAAACTGTTTCCTGTAACCTAGGAAAGTGAGTATACTGACACAGACCGGGATGATCCCCTACTCTTTACATAGGAGCCTGTGACCTTTTAACATGCTCGGATTATTGCACTTCCGATACACGAGACCACCATTTATACGTGACTTCTGAACCACGAGACAATTGAGACTAAGTACAGGGATGGAAATAAGACCCGCCCGCCCGCCAATAGCGGGTAACTTTCGTGTCGGGCGGGTGATGATTCAAAGGTACCCGTCCGACTGGCGGGTAACATTTTTGAAGCTCAAAGTGTAAGTAACACTACAGTAAGTTCAGGGTAATTTCATCATCAGATGATCGTGTGTCATGATGATAGAGGAGATCATGTTGATAGGAGATTAAAGAGAGTATTGGATTGATGAACATGATGAATACGAGGAGCTGTTACGGGCTAGGTTTACAGTGGAACATCGTACAATAAAGACAAAAACATGTAAATGTAGTTTAAAAGTAGTCTTGCATTGTTTGCTGCAAAATGTTATGAAAAAACCTTGGGCTGGTAGAATTTTTGTCGGGCAGGTAGATTCTGTGAGTTACCTGCCCGACTGGCTAGTTGAAAAAAATCTGAAGTTCCATCCCTGACTAAGCACCTTGCCCAAGGATACAAACATGTTACGGTCCCGATTGCGTACGGTCCCCTCATGGCCGGGGATGCAATTGATAAGTGCATAACAGAGACACTCCCCTTATTTGTACAATATAAGTTGTATGAATAACAGCGATATTCCGCAAATATCAATTCGTACAACAGTTGTACCCCTGGAACTGTACGAATAGACTCTCAGTCTCACTCTGCCAATTTGAAATGAATTGAAAGGACTAGATGTAGGGAGATCAACACAAATTCGCGATTCGCTATTCCTATCTGTTAGTGTGTGAAAATATCGGTTGGTAACTCACCATTTAAAAGTGTCTCCGAGAGTCAAATCAAGCACTGTAAAAAATCTTTGGTAAGACAAATAATGTATCTTCCAAGTCATGTATTTTTTTCCCGCAAAGAAACAACTTAAAGACCAAAATTAAATACATAAAATATGACACCAACGCGATCACTTTACTAGCGTAGCATGCGTAGTGGGCGGCGCCATTTTGAATTTTTCAATTTCTCGCGAGAGATCACGTTGTTTATTTGATGCTTTAGAAAGTAGTTCCAAGGCAATCTATTTCATGAATGACGTCATTTTAAAGAGAAAAAAATTATCTATCCGCTGATACCAAACACGATAGCATGCGTTACAGGGAAAAAAATTCTCATAAGCTTGAATTTAGAGGTCAAATTATGGTAAATTTTACTTGATTTTCTTTGTCAAAATCAATTTAAGGTATAAGGAGGCTATGAAACCCATATGAAACCGTTATTAAATGAAAATATGTAGTTTTCTGAACAAGTTACATGTGTTTATTTTGAGCTGGAGCATAGAGCATAAGTCGCGCAATGGGGATTTCCCGCAGTTGATGCATTGGTTGGTGCTTTAGAATGATCGTGTTGAAGTCATAATTTATGTATTTTAAGTCGTTTCTTTGCAAAAAACAACAACATGGCTTTGAAGTAGCTACAAAAACAAGCATTGACTTCCTACGTCGTATTTGTTTCATAACAAAAAATAAATTTTCTGGTAGTTAAATTTAAGTTATCCTTACTTATAGAACTATACTTACGGATTATTTTGATACCATCGATGTAATTCTACGCTCACGAATTCTGGAGATTTTAGAGGTTTTTTAACGACTAAATGATTACCGTTCTTCAATGCCGTCGAGTTTGCTTGGTCCCTGCATCAATGGGCTCCACACAACTCATTCAAAAGGGATTCTGGGTACCGGGAATCAGCCTAAGAAATAGGGGTCAATTTAGGGTCGATTAGACTAACTCTCCGTCGCCCTCTACGTCGCTATCTTGCAGGCTATATTTGTACAGCTTTTGTACGGTAATTTTGAAGACTTGGGGATATACCTAGGGTCGATACGGAGAGTTCATATGAAATAGCGTTCTTCCGTTTGCACAGCGCATTAATTCCCTTTCTTGTATTTACGTAATGAAAACTGCATACCCAGGACCCTAATTGTACATAATTTGTCGTATTGGATGGTTTTAAATGTCAAATATGTTAGAACATTGTATAGTTTGGTAATAGACCATTTAAAATTGAGATCAGAAATCTTCGGAAAACAGGTCACGTGCGTTCTTCGGAATCTCACTAAAAGCAGCCTGGTGCCAACAATTTGGAACCAGGCTGTTGTTAACAGTTGATCGCATTCGTAAATCGTAGTATTGGTTGTCCGCCTAGTGATTTACTATGTTTGCACACACGCGTACACCCATGAGGAGTAAAACGTGGAACGAGACTAATTGAAAATATTCGGAACCAATCGTAAACTACCGCGAATTGACTTCCATCTTTGCTGCTGACGACTTCTTCATTTCGCTGTGATAGGGCCGATTTTATATCATTAATATTTCATTTTGAGTAGCATTTATGGAGCTGAAAATGTATCTAGGATGCAATAACAGTACATAGCACATGTATAACCCAGGTAAGTGTATTCAAATGTTTTAGAAATAGGCAAACTAGAAACGAAAATCGCCAGCGTACGAACATATGCTTTCATTTCATAGCTCTCATACTGAGTCGTATCACGACGTATGAGAGCTATGAAACAGAGCTAGCTTTGAAGATACATTATTTGTCTTACCAAAGATGTTTTACTTGATTGATTTGACTCTCGGAAATATTTTTAAATGGCGAGTTAACAAGCAATATTTTCACACACTAATAGGTGAATCACGAATTGTCTTGACCTCTGTAATTCGAAAATCGGCAGACAGCGACGTGTGTTCAATAAATCTTTAAAAAATCATAACTTTGCCAAATAATGGGGTATGGACATGATTTTACCACCATTGGCTTTCTTTTGAAGAAAGCTTTCCATTGATACCAAATGTGTTGGGGTTTAATGTAGAAATCAAAAATCAGTTGACCTCCCTACTAGATCTAGTAGTAGATGGGCTCAGACATATTAAAAATAGAAGTTATCTTTCAATATTACTGAGACGTCTAGCAAGACATTGCCGAACTCTTTCCCAAGTTTGCTTCTCTATCATGTCTATGACTAAATAGACTGAATGTGAGTTACGAGTGTTCCTTCCTTGGCCTACGTGCATATGAAATGACGTGTATAATAAAATTCAGATAGAAAACTGTACCGGTGCGGTAAGCTTTTTTGCAGTGACAATCACATAGCAAGTCCATAATCGCGAAGTGCATGCTATGCAATGATTATGAATGCGGGTTCTATGTACAAAAATGTCGGCAAAAATGTCACCGTATTTACCTTTCGTAACAATCATAGACTAGAGAGTTAAAGCATTGTTTCCATAAACATCTGAGCTGCGTTATGTTTACATTTTTTTGCGTGAAGTCACCATTTTGCAACATGACCGAAGCACCGAAGGAACTAGTCGACTCGTATACCTTGTATAATTTCACTGTCACACAATCGAACAACACCCCCTGATACTTCCCATCCGAGAACCGACCAAATAGTCGACTCGTATACCTTGTATAATTTCACTGTCACACAATCGAACAACACCCCCTGATACTTCCCATCCGAGAACCGACCAAATACAAGGTCTACTGGCATTGGATTTACAAAAGAACTGTGCTTGAGCACACTAGGGATTACTAGGGACGATGCTTTTTATGCGTCACGATAGTATCACACCCCTTCATAACGCGCTAATATTGAATTTGCTGTTTGTACATCTAGAAACGCGTGAAGGGGGTATTTCTGTGGCTGTGTAAGAGTCTCTAGTTATATCGTAAACAATCATCAAATTATTTGTCTGTTTAAACGTAAAAAGGTTTTTTATTACACGATATTGAAAGATAGGAAATAGCATGGAAATAGTCACATATGCGGAAATGTAGCTATATCTATGAGGAACATATTTTGGGCGAGGACCAATGTCAAAGATAACTCCTAAAGTGTGATTTTAGATCGAAACGGCGGCTATACACTGCCAGAAAATCGACATTTTGAATTTATCAAGTGAGCAAGATTCGTCTCTCTGCGAAGACGTATATAAATATTCATATACTTCGTATTTATCGTGTCTGCCATGGTTAATTTTGAACCCCACGCGAACAAATTGCTCATTACATATGCGTCCAATTTTTGGACGAGCACTAAGGGCGTACACCACTAATTCGATAATACGCGGCACTTCCGGCAAAGTTGAGTACGATAATAGTTCCTATTTGACGGAAAGAATGGTAGCAAATGAAACTAATCATTATTGTTTTTGTGTCAAATTTGTGTTCTGCGTATTCCTAAGAATGTATATTTAATGTTTCAAAAAGAAAATACGTGATTTTAACTGAAACATAATTTTACGGACCGATTTACACACACGTTGCATGCACGGGTAAAAGCCGACTTATAAGTAACAAAATCAGTACACTCTGACGTGCCGGCTTCTAGCTAAAAATCCACCTGATGACCCGGGGTTGAGTTTCAGATATGTTATAAAATACCGTTTGTGTTAAAACATATCAAAATTTCAGAGAAAAATTCGCGAGCTAACTCAGGTTAGAGCGATTTGAACACAGCCTCCAAAGCATGTAAAGTCTATGGGAGCCGAATTAGTGATGTACGCCCTTAAAGGTACACATCACTAGTTCCCGGTGGTTTCACTCGCCAAGGGCATGTGCATGGTAACGAGTACCAACAAAATACATGCAGTCTTGGGCGGGTTTTTTAATCACAAACTCGCAAATAATGACCGTAGGCCTATTTCAAAGAACCCATGTGAGCCAATGATTTCTTTACTTTTTTTACGATTTTTTCCCCATTTTGCCCATGAGATAGACAACGGACCATTATAAAAAGAAGTTGGATGTAGGGAAATTGAATATATTCGACTTCTTCTTGATTAAAACAATGTTTTGGTTTCACAAAACTTCATATTTTTGCAGTATAAAAACGTAAACCCGCCTTTTATTAATAGGAAAATGCGACATTATTTGAAATACGGTGGGGGGGGGGGGGGGGGGGGGGGGGGCTTCCGACTCAGAAAATAGTGTAGAGGTCTATAAGATTAAAAGTTTCTTTAACTTTTCAATTTTCAACCTGACATATCATCAGTGCTGCAACAAATGTAGTAAATTTCTGTCAGATGATGTCCGCCCAACACCGTTTGACAACTCGATCAAAGGGTGACGGACGATCGCGGATATCGAAATTTACTAGTTTTGGGCGAATTGCATTATGTGTCGAGAGTAATTTATCACTTAAAATGCTTATCCTTTCGGGCAAAATGTGTTTATATTCTTATATTGTTCATTTTTTGAAAAGTTTCAATGACTTCATACACTAAAATCACAAAACTTGCCGATGCACGGGATGCTATCTACTGAAGACAGTTCAGTAGGCCTACTTCGTGTGCATTCCACGCGGCACGGAGATAGTTTTTAAAAAACACGCGCAAAATACAAATTTACGCATGGCGATACGCCTCTTCAAATGACTACATCTCTAAAACTATATTTCAGAATTCTATAAGATTTGGCATTTAAACTCAAAATTTAACACTGAAAACAATGGTATATGAATGATATGACTTTTGAAAAAAAAGTGCTCTTCAAGGGCGTACACCACTAATTCGATAATACGCGGCACTTCCGGCAAAGTTGAGTACGATAATAGTTCCTATTTGACGGAAAGAATGGTAGCAAATGAAACTAATCATTATTGTTTTTGTGTCAAATTTGTGTTCTGCGTATTCCTAAGAATGTATATTTAATGTTTCAAAAAGAAAATACGTGATTTTAACTGAAACATAATTTTACGGACCGATTTACACACACGTTGCATGCACGGGTAAAAGCCGACTTATAAGTAACAAAATCAGTACACTCTGACGTGCCGGCTTCTAGCTAAAAATCCACCTGATGACCCGGGGTTGAGTTTCAGATATGTTATAAAATACCGTTTGTGTTAAAACATATCAAAATTTCAGAGAAAAATTCGCGAGCTAACTCAGGTTAGAGCGATTTGAACACAGCCTCCAAAGCATGTAAAGTCTATGGGAGCCGAATTAGTGATGTACGCCCTTAAAGGTACACATCACTAGTTCCCGGTGGTTTCACTCGCCAAGGGCATGTGCATGGTAACGAGTACCAACAAAATACATGCAGTCTTGGGCGGGTTTTTTAATCACAAACTCGCAAATAATGACCGTAGGCCTATTTCAAAGAACCCATGTGAGCCAATGATTTCTTTACTTTTTTTACGATTTTTTCCCCATTTTGCCCATGAGATAGACAACGGACCATTATAAAAAGAAGTTGGATGTAGGGAAATTGAATATATTCGACTTCTTCTTGATTAAAACAATGTTTTGGTTTCACAAAACTTCATATTTTTGCAGTATAAAAACGTAAACCCGCCTTTTATTAATAGGAAAATGCGACATTATTTGAAATACGGTGGGGGGGGGGGGGGGGGGGGGGGGGGGCTTCCGACTCAGAAAATAGTGTAGAGGTCTATAAGATTAAAAGTTTCTTTAACTTTTCAATTTTCAACCTGACATATCATCAGTGCTGCAACAAATGTAGTAAATTTCTGTCAGATGATGTCCGCCCAACACCGTTTGACAACTCGATCAAAGGGTGACGGACGATCGCGGATATCGAAATTTACTAGTTTTGGGCGAATTGCATTATGTGTCGAGAGTAATTTATCACTTAAAATGCTTATCCTTTCGGGCAAAATGTGTTTATATTCTTATATTGTTCATTTTTTGAAAAGTTTCAATGACTTCATACACTAAAATCACAAAACTTGCCGATGCACGGGATGCTATCTACTGAAGACAGTTCAGTAGGCCTACTTCGTGTGCATTCCACGCGGCACGGAGATAGTTTTTAAAAAACACGCGCAAAATACAAATTTACGCATGGCGATACGCCTCTTCAAATGACTACATCTCTAAAACTATATTTCAGAATTCTATAAGATTTGGCATTTAAACTCAAAATTTAACACTGAAAACAATGGTATATGAATGATATGACTTTTGAAAAAAAAGTGCTCTTCAAGGTACACATCACTAGTTCCCGGTGGTTTCACTCGCCAAGGGCATGTGCATGGTAACGAGTACCAACAAAATACATGCAGTCTTGGGCGGGTTTTTTAATCACAAACTCGCAAATAATGACCGTAGGCCTATTTCAAAGAACCCATGTGAGCCAATGATTTCTTTACTTTTTTTACGATTTTTT
Source organism: Ophiura sarsii (assembly GCA_035610835.1). Classification (NCBI taxonomy): domain Eukaryota; kingdom Metazoa; phylum Echinodermata; class Ophiuroidea; order Amphilepidida; family Ophiuridae; genus Ophiura; species Ophiura sarsii. The sequence continues at coordinate 75,445,785 of CM069444.1, forward strand.
CCCCATTTTGCCCATGAGATAGACAACGGACCATTATAAAAAGAAGTTGGATGTAGGGAAATTGAATATATTCGACTTCTTCTTGATTAAAACAATGTTTTGGTTTCACAAAACTTCATATTTTTGCAGTATAAAAACGTAAACCCGCCTTTTATTAATAGGAAAATGCGACATTATTTGAAATACGGTGGGGGGGGGGGGGGGGGGGGGGGGGCTTCCGACTCAGAAAATAGTGTAGAGGTCTATAAGATTAAAAGTTTCTTTAACTTTTCAATTTTCAACCTGACATATCATCAGTGCTGCAACAAATGTAGTAAATTTCTGTCAGATGATGTCCGCCCAACACCGTTTGACAACTCGATCAAAGGGTGACGGACGATCGCGGATATCGAAATTTACTAGTTTTGGGCGAATTGCATTATGTGTCGAGAGTAATTTATCACTTAAAATGCTTATCCTTTCGGGCAAAATGTGTTTATATTCTTATATTGTTCATTTTTTGAAAAGTTTCAATGACTTCATACACTAAAATCACAAAACTTGCCGATGCACGGGATGCTATCTACTGAAGACAGTTCAGTAGGCCTACTTCGTGTGCATTCCACGCGGCACGGAGATAGTTTTTAAAAAACACGCGCAAAATACAAATTTACGCATGGCGATACGCCTCTTCAAATGACTACATCTCTAAAACTATATTTCAGAATTCTATAAGATTTGGCATTTAAACTCAAAATTTAACACTGAAAACAATGGTATATGAATGATATGACTTTTGAAAAAAAAGTGCTCTTCAAGGGCGTACACCACTAATTCGATAATACGCGGCACTTCCGGCAAAGTTGAGTACGATAATAGTTCCTATTTGACGGAAAGAATGGTAGCAAATGAAACTAATCATTATTGTTTTTGTGTCAAATTTGTGTTCTGCGTATTCCTAAGAATGTATATTTAATGTTTCAAAAAGAAAATACGTGATTTTAACTGAAACATAATTTTACGGACCGATTTACACACACGTTGCATGCACGGGTAAAAGCCGACTTATAAGTAACAAAATCAGTACACTCTGACGTGCCGGCTTCTAGCTAAAAATCCACCTGATGACCCGGGGTTGAGTTTCAGATATGTTATAAAATACCGTTTGTGTTAAAACATATCAAAATTTCAGAGAAAAATTCGCGAGCTAACTCAGGTTAGAGCGATTTGAACACAGCCTCCAAAGCATGTAAAGTCTATGGGAGCCGAATTAGTGATGTACGCCCTTAAAGGTACACATCACTAGTTCCCGGTGGTTTCACTCGCCAAGGGCATGTGCATGGTAACGAGTACCAACAAAATACATGCAGTCTTGGGCGGGTTTTTTAATCACAAACTCGCAAATAATGACCGTAGGCCTATTTCAAAGAACCCATGTGAGCCAATGATTTCTTTACTTTTTTTACGATTTTTTCCCCATTTTGCCCATGAGATAGACAACGGACCATTATAAAAAGAAGTTGGATGTAGGGAAATTGAATATATTCGACTTCTTCTTGATTAAAACAATGTTTTGGTTTCACAAAACTTCATATTTTTGCAGTATAAAAACGTAAACCCGCCTTTTATTAATAGGAAAATGCGACATTATTTGAAATACGGTGGGGGGGGGGGGGGGGGGGGGGGGGGGCTTCCGACTCAGAAAATAGTGTAGAGGTCTATAAGATTAAAAGTTTCTTTAACTTTTCAATTTTCAACCTGACATATCATCAGTGCTGCAACAAATGTAGTAAATTTCTGTCAGATGATGTCCGCCCAACACCGTTTGACAACTCGATCAAAGGGTGACGGACGATCGCGGATATCGAAATTTACTAGTTTTGGGCGAATTGCATTATGTGTCGAGAGTAATTTATCACTTAAAATGCTTATCCTTTCGGGCAAAATGTGTTTATATTCTTATATTGTTCATTTTTTGAAAAGTTTCAATGACTTCATACACTAAAATCACAAAACTTGCCGATGCACGGGATGCTATCTACTGAAGACAGTTCAGTAGGCCTACTTCGTGTGCATTCCACGCGGCACGGAGATAGTTTTTAAAAAACACGCGCAAAATACAAATTTACGCATGGCGATACGCCTCTTCAAATGACTACATCTCTAAAACTATATTTCAGAATTCTATAAGATTTGGCATTTAAACTCAAAATTTAACACTGAAAACAATGGTATATGAATGATATGACTTTTGAAAAAAAAGTGCTCTTCAAGGTACACATCACTAGTTCCCGGTGGTTTCACTCGCCAAGGGCATGTGCATGGTAACGAGTACCAACAAAATACATGCAGTCTTGGGCGGGTTTTTTAATCACAAACTCGCAAATAATGACCGTAGGCCTATTTCAAAGAACCCATGTGAGCCAATGATTTCTTTACTTTTTTTACGATTTTTTCCCCATTTTGCCCATGAGATAGACAACGGACCATTATAAAAAGAAGTTGGATGTAGGGAAATTGAATATATTCGACTTCTTCTTGATTAAAACAATGTTTTGGTTTCACAAAACTTCATATTTTTGCAGTATAAAAACGTAAACCCGCCTTTTATTAATAGGAAAATGCGACATTATTTGAAATACGGTGGGGGGGGGGGGGGGGGGGGGGGGGGGCTTCCGACTCAGAAAATAGTGTAGAGGTCTATAAGATTAAAAGTTTCTTTAACTTTTCAATTTTCAACCTGACATATCATCAGTGCTGCAACAAATGTAGTAAATTTCTGTCAGATGATGTCCGCCCAACACCGTTTGACAACTCGATCAAAGGGTGACGGACGATCGCGGATATCGAAATTTACTAGTTTTGGGCGAATTGCATTATGTGTCGAGAGTAATTTATCACTTAAAATGCTTATCCTTTCGGGCAAAATGTGTTTATATTCTTATATTGTTCATTTTTTGAAAAGTTTCAATGACTTCATACACTAAAATCACAAAACTTGCCGATGCACGGGATGCTATCTACTGAAGACAGTTCAGTAGGCCTACTTCGTGTGCATTCCACGCGGCACGGAGATAGTTTTTAAAAAACACGCGCAAAATACAAATTTACGCATGGCGATACGCCTCTTCAAATGACTACATCTCTAAAACTATATTTCAGAATTCTATAAGATTTGGCATTTAAACTCAAAATTTAACACTGAAAACAATGGTATATGAATGATATGACTTTTGAAAAAAAAGTGCTCTTCAAGGGCGTACACCACTAATTCGATAATACGCGGCACTTCCGGCAAAGTTGAGTACGATAATAGTTCCTATTTGACGGAAAGAATGGTAGCAAATGAAACTAATCATTATTGTTTTTGTGTCAAATTTGTGTTCTGCGTATTCCTAAGAATGTATATTTAATGTTTCAAAAAGAAAATACGTGATTTTAACTGAAACATAATTTTACGGACCGATTTACACACACGTTGCATGCACGGGTAAAAGCCGACTTATAAGTAACAAAATCAGTACACTCTGACGTGCCGGCTTCTAGCTAAAAATCCACCTGATGACCCGGGGTTGAGTTTCAGATATGTTATAAAATACCGTTTGTGTTAAAACATATCAAAATTTCAGAGAAAAATTCGCGAGCTAACTCAGGTTAGAGCGATTTGAACACAGCCTCCAAAGCATGTAAAGTCTATGGGAGCCGAATTAGTGATGTACGCCCTTAAAGGTACACATCACTAGTTCCCGGTGGTTTCACTCGCCAAGGGCATGTGCATGGTAACGAGTACCAACAAAATACATGCAGTCTTGGGCGGGTTTTTTAATCACAAACTCGCAAATAATGACCGTAGGCCTATTTCAAAGAACCCATGTGAGCCAATGATTTCTTTACTTTTTTTACGATTTTTTCCCCATTTTGCCCATGAGATAGACAACGGACCATTATAAAAAGAAGTTGGATGTAGGGAAATTGAATATATTCGACTTCTTCTTGATTAAAACAATGTTTTGGTTTCACAAAACTTCATATTTTTGCAGTATAAAAACGTAAACCCGCCTTTTATTAATAGGAAAATGCGACATTATTTGAAATACGGTGGGGGGGGGGGGGGGGGGGGGGGGGGGCTTCCGACTCAGAAAATAGTGTAGAGGTCTATAAGATTAAAAGTTTCTTTAACTTTTCAATTTTCAACCTGACATATCATCAGTGCTGCAACAAATGTAGTAAATTTCTGTCAGATGATGTCCGCCCAACACCGTTTGACAACTCGATCAAAGGGTGACGGACGATCGCGGATATCGAAATTTACTAGTTTTGGGCGAATTGCATTATGTGTCGAGAGTAATTTATCACTTAAAATGCTTATCCTTTCGGGCAAAATGTGTTTATATTCTTATATTGTTCATTTTTTGAAAAGTTTCAATGACTTCATACACTAAAATCACAAAACTTGCCGATGCACGGGATGCTATCTACTGAAGACAGTTCAGTAGGCCTACTTCGTGTGCATTCCACGCGGCACGGAGATAGTTTTTAAAAAACACGCGCAAAATACAAATTTACGCATGGCGATACGCCTCTTCAAATGACTACATCTCTAAAACTATATTTCAGAATTCTATAAGATTTGGCATTTAAACTCAAAATTTAACACTGAAAACAATGGTATATGAATGATATGACTTTTGAAAAAAAAGTGCTCTTCAAGGGCGTACACCACTAATTCGATAATACGCGGCACTTCCGGCAAAGTTGAGTACGATAATAGTTCCTATTTGACGGAAAGAATGGTAGCAAATGAAACTAATCATTATTGTTTTTGTGTCAAATTTGTGTTCTGCGTATTCCTAAGAATGTATATTTAATGTTTCAAAAAGAAAATACGTGATTTTAACTGAAACATAATTTTACGGACCGATTTACACACACGTTGCATGCACGGGTAAAAGCCGACTTATAAGTAACAAAATCAGTACACTCTGACGTGCCGGCTTCTAGCTAAAAATCCACCTGATGACCCGGGGTTGAGTTTCAGATATGTTATAAAATACCGTTTGTGTTAAAACATATCAAAATTTCAGAGAAAAATTCGCGAGCTAACTCAGGTTAGAGCGATTTGAACACAGCCTCCAAAGCATGTAAAGTCTATGGGAGCCGAATTAGTGATGTACGCCCTTAAAGGTACACATCACTAGTTCCCGGTGGTTTCACTCGCCAAGGGCATGTGCATGGTAACGAGTACCAACAAAATACATGCAGTCTTGGGCGGGTTTTTTAATCACAAACTCGCAAATAATGACCGTAGGCCTATTTCAAAGAACCCATGTGAGCCAATGATTTCTTTACTTTTTTTACGATTTTTTCCCCATTTTGCCCATGAGATAGACAACGGACCATTATAAAAAGAAGTTGGATGTAGGGAAATTGAATATATTCGACTTCTTCTTGATTAAAACAATGTTTTGGTTTCACAAAACTTCATATTTTTGCAGTATAAAAACGTAAACCCGCCTTTTATTAATAGGAAAATGCGACATTATTTGAAATACGGTGGGGGGGGGGGGGGGGGGGGGGGGGGCTTCCGACTCAGAAAATAGTGTAGAGGTCTATAAGATTAAAAGTTTCTTTAACTTTTCAATTTTCAACCTGACATATCATCAGTGCTGCAACAAATGTAGTAAATTTCTGTCAGATGATGTCCGCCCAACACCGTTTGACAACTCGATCAAAGGGTGACGGACGATCGCGGATATCGAAATTTACTAGTTTTGGGCGAATTGCATTATGTGTCGAGAGTAATTTATCACTTAAAATGCTTATCCTTTCGGGCAAAATGTGTTTATATTCTTATATTGTTCATTTTTTGAAAAGTTTCAATGACTTCATACACTAAAATCACAAAACTTGCCGATGCACGGGATGCTATCTACTGAAGACAGTTCAGTAGGCCTACTTCGTGTGCATTCCACGCGGCACGGAGATAGTTTTTAAAAAACACGCGCAAAATACAAATTTACGCATGGCGATACGCCTCTTCAAATGACTACATCTCTAAAACTATATTTCAGAATTCTATAAGATTTGGCATTTAAACTCAAAATTTAACACTGAAAACAATGGTATATGAATGATATGACTTTTGAAAAAAAAGTGCTCTTCAAGGGCGTACACCACTAATTCGATAATACGCGGCACTTCCGGCAAAGTTGAGTACGATAATAGTTCCTATTTGACGGAAAGAATGGTAGCAAATGAAACTAATCATTATTGTTTTTGTGTCAAATTTGTGTTCTGCGTATTCCTAAGAATGTATATTTAATGTTTCAAAAAGAAAATACGTGATTTTAACTGAAACATAATTTTACGGACCGATTTACACACACGTTGCATGCACGGGTAAAAGCCGACTTATAAGTAACAAAATCAGTACACTCTGACGTGCCGGCTTCTAGCTAAAAATCCACCTGATGACCCGGGGTTGAGTTTCAGATATGTTATAAAATACCGTTTGTGTTAAAACATATCAAAATTTCAGAGAAAAATTCGCGAGCTAACTCAGGTTAGAGCGATTTGAACACAGCCTCCAAAGCATGTAAAGTCTATGGGAGCCGAATTAGTGATGTACGCCCTTAAAGGTACACATCACTAGTTCCCGGTGGTTTCACTCGCCAAGGGCATGTGCATGGTAACGAGTACCAACAAAATACATGCAGTCTTGGGCGGGTTTTTTAATCACAAACTCGCAAATAATGACCGTAGGCCTATTTCAAAGAACCCATGTGAGCCAATGATTTCTTTACTTTTTTTACGATTTTTTCCCCATTTTGCCCATGAGATAGACAACGGACCATTATAAAAAGAAGTTGGATGTAGGGAAATTGAATATATTCGACTTCTTCTTGATTAAAACAATGTTTTGGTTTCACAAAACTTCATATTTTTGCAGTATAAAAACGTAAACCCGCCTTTTATTAATAGGAAAATGCGACATTATTTGAAATACGGTGGGGGGGGGGGGGGGGGGGGGGGGGGCTTCCGACTCAGAAAATAGTGTAGAGGTCTATAAGATTAAAAGTTTCTTTAACTTTTCAATTTTCAACCTGACATATCATCAGTGCTGCAACAAATGTAGTAAATTTCTGTCAGATGATGTCCGCCCAACACCGTTTGACAACTCGATCAAAGGGTGACGGACGATCGCGGATATCGAAATTTACTAGTTTTGGGCGAATTGCATTATGTGTCGAGAGTAATTTATCACTTAAAATGCTTATCCTTTCGGGCAAAATGTGTTTATATTCTTATATTGTTCATTTTTTGAAAAGTTTCAATGACTTCATACACTAAAATCACAAAACTTGCCGATGCACGGGATGCTATCTACTGAAGACAGTTCAGTAGGCCTACTTCGTGTGCATTCCACGCGGCACGGAGATAGTTTTTAAAAAACACGCGCAAAATACAAATTTACGCATGGCGATACGCCTCTTCAAATGACTACATCTCTAAAACTATATTTCAGAATTCTATAAGATTTGGCATTTAAACTCAAAATTTAACACTGAAAACAATGGTATATGAATGATATGACTTTTGAAAAAAAAGTGCTCTTCAAGGGCGTACACCACTAATTCGATAATACGCGGCACTTCCGGCAAAGTTGAGTACGATAATAGTTCCTATTTGACGGAAAGAATGGTAGCAAATGAAACTAATCATTATTGTTTTTGTGTCAAATTTGTGTTCTGCGTATTCCTAAGAATGTATATTTAATGTTTCAAAAAGAAAATACGTGATTTTAACTGAAACATAATTTTACGGACCGATTTACACACACGTTGCATGCACGGGTAAAAGCCGACTTATAAGTAACAAAATCAGTACACTCTGACGTGCCGGCTTCTAGCTAAAAATCCACCTGATGACCCGGGGTTGAGTTTCAGATATGTTATAAAATACCGTTTGTGTTAAAACATATCAAAATTTCAGAGAAAAATTCGCGAGCTAACTCAGGTTAGAGCGATTTGAACACAGCCTCCAAAGCATGTAAAGTCTATGGGAGCCGAATTAGTGATGTACGCCCTTAAAGGTACACATCACTAGTTCCCGGTGGTTTCACTCGCCAAGGGCATGTGCATGGTAACGAGTACCAACAAAATACATGCAGTCTTGGGCGGGTTTTTTAATCACAAACTCGCAAATAATGACCGTAGGCCTATTTCAAAGAACCCATGTGAGCCAATGATTTCTTTACTTTTTTTACGATTTTTTCCCCATTTTGCCCATGAGATAGACAACGGACCATTATAAAAAGAAGTTGGATGTAGGGAAATTGAATATATTCGACTTCTTCTTGATTAAAACAATGTTTTGGTTTCACAAAACTTCATATTTTTGCAGTATAAAAACGTAAACCCGCCTTTTATTAATAGGAAAATGCGACATTATTTGAAATACGGTGGGGGGGGGGGGGGGGGGGGGGGGGGCTTCCGACTCAGAAAATAGTGTAGAGGTCTATAAGATTAAAAGTTTCTTTAACTTTTCAATTTTCAACCTGACATATCATCAGTGCTGCAACAAATGTAGTAAATTTCTGTCAGATGATGTCCGCCCAACACCGTTTGACAACTCGATCAAAGGGTGACGGACGATCGCGGATATCGAAATTTACTAGTTTTGGGCGAATTGCATTATGTGTCGAGAGTAATTTATCACTTAAAATGCTTATCCTTTCGGGCAAAATGTGTTTATATTCTTATATTGTTCATTTTTTGAAAAGTTTCAATGACTTCATACACTAAAATCACAAAACTTGCCGATGCACGGGATGCTATCTACTGAAGACAGTTCAGTAGGCCTACTTCGTGTGCATTCCACGCGGCACGGAGATAGTTTTTAAAAAACACGCGCAAAATACAAATTTACGCATGGCGATACGCCTCTTCAAATGACTACATCTCTAAAACTATATTTCAGAATTCTATAAGATTTGGCATTTAAACTCAAAATTTAACACTGAAAACAATGGTATATGAATGATATGACTTTTGAAAAAAAAGTGCTCTTCAAGGGCGTACACCACTAATTCGATAATACGCGGCACTTCCGGCAAAGTTGAGTACGATAATAGTTCCTATTTGACGGAAAGAATGGTAGCAAATGAAACTAATCATTATTGTTTTTGTGTCAAATTTGTGTTCTGCGTATTCCTAAGAATGTATATTTAATGTTTCAAAAAGAAAATACGTGATTTTAACTGAAACATAATTTTACGGACCGATTTACACACACGTTGCATGCACGGGTAAAAGCCGACTTATAAGTAACAAAATCAGTACACTCTGACGTGCCGGCTTCTAGCTAAAAATCCACCTGATGACCCGGGGTTGAGTTTCAGATATGTTATAAAATACCGTTTGTGTTAAAACATATCAAAATTTCAGAGAAAAATTCGCGAGCTAACTCAGGTTAGAGCGATTTGAACACAGCCTCCAAAGCATGTAAAGTCTATGGGAGCCGAATTAGTGATGTACGCCCTTAAAGGTACACATCACTAGTTCCCGGTGGTTTCACTCGCCAAGGGCATGTGCATGGTAACGAGTACCAACAAAATACATGCAGTCTTGGGCGGGTTTTTTAATCACAAACTCGCAAATAATGACCGTAGGCCTATTTCAAAGAACCCATGTGAGCCAATGATTTCTTTACTTTTTTTACGATTTTTTCCCCATTTTGCCCATGAGATAGACAACGGACCATTATAAAAAGAAGTTGGATGTAGGGAAATTGAATATATTCGACTTCTTCTTGATTAAAACAATGTTTTGGTTTCACAAAACTTCATATTTTTGCAGTATAAAAACGTAAACCCGCCTTTTATTAATAGGAAAATGCGACATTATTTGAAATACGGTGGGGGGGGGGGGGGGGGGGGGGGGGGCTTCCGACTCAGAAAATAGTGTAGAGGTCTATAAGATTAAAAGTTTCTTTAACTTTTCAATTTTCAACCTGACATATCATCAGTGCTGCAACAAATGTAGTAAATTTCTGTCAGATGATGTCCGCCCAACACCGTTTGACAACTCGATCAAAGGGTGACGGACGATCGCGGATATCGAAATTTACTAGTTTTGGGCGAATTGCATTATGTGTCGAGAGTAATTTATCACTTAAAATGCTTATCCTTTCGGGCAAAATGTGTTTATATTCTTATATTGTTCATTTTTTGAAAAGTTTCAATGACTTCATACACTAAAATCACAAAACTTGCCGATGCACGGGATGCTATCTACTGAAGACAGTTCAGTAGGCCTACTTCGTGTGCATTCCACGCGGCACGGAGATAGTTTTTAAAAAACACGCGCAAAATACAAATTTACGCATGGCGATACGCCTCTTCAAATGACTACATCTCTAAAACTATATTTCAGAATTCTATAAGATTTGGCATTTAAACTCAAAATTTAACACTGAAAACAATGGTATATGAATGATATGACTTTTGAAAAAAAAGTGCTCTTCAAGGGCGTACACCACTAATTCGATAATACGCGGCACTTCCGGCAAAGTTGAGTACGATAATAGTTCCTATTTGACGGAAAGAATGGTAGCAAATGAAACTAATCATTATTGTTTTTGTGTCAAATTTGTGTTCTGCGTATTCCTAAGAATGTATATTTAATGTTTCAAAAAGAAAATACGTGATTTTAACTGAAACATAATTTTACGGACCGATTTACACACACGTTGCATGCACGGGTAAAAGCCGACTTATAAGTAACAAAATCAGTACACTCTGACGTGCCGGCTTCTAGCTAAAAATCCACCTGATGACCCGGGGTTGAGTTTCAGATATGTTATAAAATACCGTTTGTGTTAAAACATATCAAAATTTCAGAGAAAAATTCGCGAGCTAACTCAGGTTAGAGCGATTTGAACACAGCCTCCAAAGCATGTAAAGTCTATGGGAGCCGAATTAGTGATGTACGCCCTTAAAGGTACACATCACTAGTTCCCGGTGGTTTCACTCGCCAAGGGCATGTGCATGGTAACGAGTACCAACAAAATACATGCAGTCTTGGGCGGGTTTTTTAATCACAAACTCGCAAATAATGACCGTAGGCCTATTTCAAAGAACCCATGTGAGCCAATGATTTCTTTACTTTTTTTACGATTTTTTCCCCATTTTGCCCATGAGATAGACAACGGACCATTATAAAAAGAAGTTGGATGTAGGGAAATTGAATATATTCGACTTCTTCTTGATTAAAACAATGTTTTGGTTTCACAAAACTTCATATTTTTGCAGTATAAAAACGTAAACCCGCCTTTTATTAATAGGAAAATGCGACATTATTTGAAATACGGTGGGGGGGGGGGGGGGGGGGGGGGGGCTTCCGACTCAGAAAATAGTGTAGAGGTCTATAAGATTAAAAGTTTCTTTAACTTTTCAATTTTCAACCTGACATATCATCAGTGCTGCAACAAATGTAGTAAATTTCTGTCAGATGATGTCCGCCCAACACCGTTTGACAACTCGATCAAAGGGTGACGGACGATCGCGGATATCGAAATTTACTAGTTTTGGGCGAATTGCATTATGTGTCGAGAGTAATTTATCACTTAAAATGCTTATCCTTTCGGGCAAAATGTGTTTATATTCTTATATTGTTCATTTTTTGAAAAGTTTCAATGACTTCATACACTAAAATCACAAAACTTGCCGATGCACGGGATGCTATCTACTGAAGACAGTTCAGTAGGCCTACTTCGTGTGCATTCCACGCGGCACGGAGATAGTTTTTAAAAAACACGCGCAAAATACAAATTTACGCATGGCGATACGCCTCTTCAAATGACTACATCTCTAAAACTATATTTCAGAATTCTATAAGATTTGGCATTTAAACTCAAAATTTAACACTGAAAACAATGGTATATGAATGATATGACTTTTGAAAAAAAAGTGCTCTTCAAGGGCGTACACCACTAATTCGATAATACGCGGCACTTCCGGCAAAGTTGAGTACGATAATAGTTCCTATTTGACGGAAAGAATGGTAGCAAATGAAACTAATCATTATTGTTTTTGTGTCAAATTTGTGTTCTGCGTATTCCTAAGAATGTATATTTAATGTTTCAAAAAGAAAATACGTGATTTTAACTGAAACATAATTTTACGGACCGATTTACACACACGTTGCATGCACGGGTAAAAGCCGACTTATAAGTAACAAAATCAGTACACTCTGACGTGCCGGCTTCTAGCTAAAAATCCACCTGATGACCCGGGGTTGAGTTTCAGATATGTTATAAAATACCGTTTGTGTTAAAACATATCAAAATTTCAGAGAAAAATTCGCGAGCTAACTCAGGTTAGAGCGATTTGAACACAGCCTCCAAAGCATGTAAAGTCTATGGGAGCCGAATTAGTGATGTACGCCCTTAAAGGTACACATCACTAGTTCCCGGTGGTTTCACTCGCCAAGGGCATGTGCATGGTAACGAGTACCAACAAAATACATGCAGTCTTGGGCGGGTTTTTTAATCACAAACTCGCAAATAATGACCGTAGGCCTATTTCAAAGAACCCATGTGAGCCAATGATTTCTTTACTTTTTTTACGATTTTTTCCCCATTTTGCCCATGAGATAGACAACGGACCATTATAAAAAGAAGTTGGATGTAGGGAAATTGAATATATTCGACTTCTTCTTGATTAAAACAATGTTTTGGTTTCACAAAACTTCATATTTTTGCAGTATAAAAACGTAAACCCGCCTTTTATTAATAGGAAAATGCGACATTATTTGAAATACGGTGGGGGGGGGGGGGGGGGGGGGGGGGGCTTCCGACTCAGAAAATAGTGTAGAGGTCTATAAGATTAAAAGTTTCTTTAACTTTTCAATTTTCAACCTGACATATCATCAGTGCTGCAACAAATGTAGTAAATTTCTGTCAGATGATGTCCGCCCAACACCGTTTGACAACTCGATCAAAGGGTGACGGACGATCGCGGATATCGAAATTTACTAGTTTTGGGCGAATTGCATTATGTGTCGAGAGTAATTTATCACTTAAAATGCTTATCCTTTCGGGCAAAATGTGTTTATATTCTTATATTGTTCATTTTTTGAAAAGTTTCAATGACTTCATACACTAAAATCACAAAACTTGCCGATGCACGGGATGCTATCTACTGAAGACAGTTCAGTAGGCCTACTTCGTGTGCATTCCACGCGGCACGGAGATAGTTTTTAAAAAACACGCGCAAAATACAAATTTACGCATGGCGATACGCCTCTTCAAATGACTACATCTCTAAAACTATATTTCAGAATTCTATAAGATTTGGCATTTAAACTCAAAATTTAACACTGAAAACAATGGTATATGAATGATATGACTTTTGAAAAAAAAGTGCTCTTCAAGGGCGTACACCACTAATTCGATAATACGCGGCACTTCCGGCAAAGTTGAGTACGATAATAGTTCCTATTTGACGGAAAGAATGGTAGCAAATGAAACTAATCATTATTGTTTTTGTGTCAAATTTGTGTTCTGCGTATTCCTAAGAATGTATATTTAATGTTTCAAAAAGAAAATACGTGATTTTAACTGAAACATAATTTTACGGACCGATTTACACACACGTTGCATGCACGGGTAAAAGCCGACTTATAAGTAACAAAATCAGTACACTCTGACGTGCCGGCTTCTAGCTAAAAATCCACCTGATGACCCGGGGTTGAGTTTCAGATATGTTATAAAATACCGTTTGTGTTAAAACATATCAAAATTTCAGAGAAAAATTCGCGAGCTAACTCAGGTTAGAGCGATTTGAACACAGCCTCCAAAGCATGTAAAGTCTATGGGAGCCGAATTAGTGATGTACGCCCTTAAAGGTACACATCACTAGTTCCCGGTGGTTTCACTCGCCAAGGGCATGTGCATGGTAACGAGTACCAACAAAATACATGCAGTCTTGGGCGGGTTTTTTAATCACAAACTCGCAAATAATGACCGTAGGCCTATTTCAAAGAACCCATGTGAGCCAATGATTTCTTTACTTTTTTTACGATTTTTTCCCCATTTTGCCCATGAGATAGACAACGGACCATTATAAAAAGAAGTTGGATGTAGGGAAATTGAATATATTCGACTTCTTCTTGATTAAAACAATGTTTTGGTTTCACAAAACTTCATATTTTTGCAGTATAAAAACGTAAACCCGCCTTTTATTAATAGGAAAATGCGACATTATTTGAAATACGGTGGGGGGGGGGGGGGGGGGGGGGGGGGCTTCCGACTCAGAAAATAGTGTAGAGGTCTATAAGATTAAAAGTTTCTTTAACTTTTCAATTTTCAACCTGACATATCATCAGTGCTGCAACAAATGTAGTAAATTTCTGTCAGATGATGTCCGCCCAACACCGTTTGACAACTCGATCAAAGGGTGACGGACGATCGCGGATATCGAAATTTACTAGTTTTGGGCGAATTGCATTATGTGTCGAGAGTAATTTATCACTTAAAATGCTTATCCTTTCGGGCAAAATGTGTTTATATTCTTATATTGTTCATTTTTTGAAAAGTTTCAATGACTTCATACACTAAAATCACAAAACTTGCCGATGCACGGGATGCTATCTACTGAAGACAGTTCAGTAGGCCTACTTCGTGTGCATTCCACGCGGCACGGAGATAGTTTTTAAAAAACACGCGCAAAATACAAATTTACGCATGGCGATACGCCTCTTCAAATGACTACATCTCTAAAACTATATTTCAGAATTCTATAAGATTTGGCATTTAAACTCAAAATTTAACACTGAAAACAATGGTATATGAATGATATGACTTTTGAAAAAAAAGTGCTCTTCAAGGGCGTACACCACTAATTCGATAATACGCGGCACTTCCGGCAAAGTTGAGTACGATAATAGTTCCTATTTGACGGAAAGAATGGTAGCAAATGAAACTAATCATTATTGTTTTTGTGTCAAATTTGTGTTCTGCGTATTCCTAAGAATGTATATTTAATGTTTCAAAAAGAAAATACGTGATTTTAACTGAAACATAATTTTACGGACCGATTTACACACACGTTGCATGCACGGGTAAAAGCCGACTTATAAGTAACAAAATCAGTACACTCTGACGTGCCGGCTTCTAGCTAAAAATCCACCTGATGACCCGGGGTTGAGTTTCAGATATGTTATAAAATACCGTTTGTGTTAAAACATATCAAAATTTCAGAGAAAAATTCGCGAGCTAACTCAGGTTAGAGCGATTTGAACACAGCCTCCAAAGCATGTAAAGTCTATGGGAGCCGAATTAGTGATGTACGCCCTTAAAGGTACACATCACTAGTTCCCGGTGGTTTCACTCGCCAAGGGCATGTGCATGGTAACGAGTACCAACAAAATACATGCAGTCTTGGGCGGGTTTTTTAATCACAAACTCGCAAATAATGACCGTAGGCCTATTTCAAAGAACCCATGTGAGCCAATGATTTCTTTACTTTTTTTACGATTTTTTCCCCATTTTGCCCATGAGATAGACAACGGACCATTATAAAAAGAAGTTGGATGTAGGGAAATTGAATATATTCGACTTCTTCTTGATTAAAACAATGTTTTGGTTTCACAAAACTTCATATTTTTGCAGTATAAAAACGTAAACCCGCCTTTTATTAATAGGAAAATGCGACATTATTTGAAATACGGTGGGGGGGGGGGGGGGGGGGGGGGGGCTTCCGACTCAGAAAATAGTGTAGAGGTCTATAAGATTAAAAGTTTCTTTAACTTTTCAATTTTCAACCTGACATATCATCAGTGCTGCAACAAATGTAGTAAATTTCTGTCAGATGATGTCCGCCCAACACCGTTTGACAACTCGATCAAAGGGTGACGGACGATCGCGGATATCGAAATTTACTAGTTTTGGGCGAATTGCATTATGTGTCGAGAGTAATTTATCACTTAAAATGCTTATCCTTTCGGGCAAAATGTGTTTATATTCTTATATTGTTCATTTTTTGAAAAGTTTCAATGACTTCATACACTAAAATCACAAAACTTGCCGATGCACGGGATGCTATCTACTGAAGACAGTTCAGTAGGCCTACTTCGTGTGCATTCCACGCGGCACGGAGATAGTTTTTAAAAAACACGCGCAAAATACAAATTTACGCATGGCGATACGCCTCTTCAAATGACTACATCTCTAAAACTATATTTCAGAATTCTATAAGATTTGGCATTTAAACTCAAAATTTAACACTGAAAACAATGGTATATGAATGATATGACTTTTGAAAAAAAAGTGCTCTTCAAGGGCGTACACCACTAATTCGATAATACGCGGCACTTCCGGCAAAGTTGAGTACGATAATAGTTCCTATTTGACGGAAAGAATGGTAGCAAATGAAACTAATCATTATTGTTTTTGTGTCAAATTTGTGTTCTGCGTATTCCTAAGAATGTATATTTAATGTTTCAAAAAGAAAATACGTGATTTTAACTGAAACATAATTTTACGGACCGATTTACACACACGTTGCATGCACGGGTAAAAGCCGACTTATAAGTAACAAAATCAGTACACTCTGACGTGCCGGCTTCTAGCTAAAAATCCACCTGATGACCCGGGGTTGAGTTTCAGATATGTTATAAAATACCGTTTGTGTTAAAACATATCAAAATTTCAGAGAAAAATTCGCGAGCTAACTCAGGTTAGAGCGATTTGAACACAGCCTCCAAAGCATGTAAAGTCTATGGGAGCCGAATTAGTGATGTACGCCCTTAAAGGTACACATCACTAGTTCCCGGTGGTTTCACTCGCCAAGGGCATGTGCATGGTAACGAGTACCAACAAAATACATGCAGTCTTGGGCGGGTTTTTTAATCACAAACTCGCAAATAATGACCGTAGGCCTATTTCAAAGAACCCATGTGAGCCAATGATTTCTTTACTTTTTTTACGATTTTTTCCCCATTTTGCCCATGAGATAGACAACGGACCATTATAAAAAGAAGTTGGATGTAGGGAAATTGAATATATTCGACTTCTTCTTGATTAAAACAATGTTTTGGTTTCACAAAACTTCATATTTTTGCAGTATAAAAACGTAAACCCGCCTTTTATTAATAGGAAAATGCGACATTATTTGAAATACGGTGGGGGGGGGGGGGGGGGGGGGGGGGGCTTCCGACTCAGAAAATAGTGTAGAGGTCTATAAGATTAAAAGTTTCTTTAACTTTTCAATTTTCAACCTGACATATCATCAGTGCTGCAACAAATGTAGTAAATTTCTGTCAGATGATGTCCGCCCAACACCGTTTGACAACTCGATCAAAGGGTGACGGACGATCGCGGATATCGAAATTTACTAGTTTTGGGCGAATTGCATTATGTGTCGAGAGTAATTTATCACTTAAAATGCTTATCCTTTCGGGCAAAATGTGTTTATATTCTTATATTGTTCATTTTTTGAAAAGTTTCAATGACTTCATACACTAAAATCACAAAACTTGCCGATGCACGGGATGCTATCTACTGAAGACAGTTCAGTAGGCCTACTTCGTGTGCATTCCACGCGGCACGGAGATAGTTTTTAAAAAACACGCGCAAAATACAAATTTACGCATGGCGATACGCCTCTTCAAATGACTACATCTCTAAAACTATATTTCAGAATTCTATAAGATTTGGCATTTAAACTCAAAATTTAACACTGAAAACAATGGTATATGAATGATATGACTTTTGAAAAAAAAGTGCTCTTCAAGGGCGTACACCACTAATTCGATAATACGCGGCACTTCCGGCAAAGTTGAGTACGATAATAGTTCCTATTTGACGGAAAGAATGGTAGCAAATGAAACTAATCATTATTGTTTTTGTGTCAAATTTGTGTTCTGCGTATTCCTAAGAATGTATATTTAATGTTTCAAAAAGAAAATACGTGATTTTAACTGAAACATAATTTTACGGACCGATTTACACACACGTTGCATGCACGGGTAAAAGCCGACTTATAAGTAACAAAATCAGTACACTCTGACGTGCCGGCTTCTAGCTAAAAATCCACCTGATGACCCGGGGTTGAGTTTCAGATATGTTATAAAATACCGTTTGTGTTAAAACATATCAAAATTTCAGAGAAAAATTCGCGAGCTAACTCAGGTTAGAGCGATTTGAACACAGCCTCCAAAGCATGTAAAGTCTATGGGAGCCGAATTAGTGATGTACGCCCTTAAAGGTACACATCACTAGTTCCCGGTGGTTTCACTCGCCAAGGGCATGTGCATGGTAACGAGTACCAACAAAATACATGCAGTCTTGGGCGGGTTTTTTAATCACAAACTCGCAAATAATGACCGTAGGCCTATTTCAAAGAACCCATGTGAGCCAATGATTTCTTTACTTTTTTTACGATTTTTTCCCCATTTTGCCCATGAGATAGACAACGGACCATTATAAAAAGAAGTTGGATGTAGGGAAATTGAATATATTCGACTTCTTCTTGATTAAAACAATGTTTTGGTTTCACAAAACTTCATATTTTTGCAGTATAAAAACGTAAACCCGCCTTTTATTAATAGGAAAATGCGACATTATTTGAAATACGGTGGGGGGGGGGGGGGGGGGGGGGGGGCTTCCGACTCAGAAAATAGTGTAGAGGTCTATAAGATTAAAAGTTTCTTTAACTTTTCAATTTTCAACCTGACATATCATCAGTGCTGCAACAAATGTAGTAAATTTCTGTCAGATGATGTCCGCCCAACACCGTTTGACAACTCGATCAAAGGGTGACGGACGATCGCGGATATCGAAATTTACTAGTTTTGGGCGAATTGCATTATGTGTCGAGAGTAATTTATCACTTAAAATGCTTATCCTTTCGGGCAAAATGTGTTTATATTCTTATATTGTTCATTTTTTGAAAAGTTTCAATGACTTCATACACTAAAATCACAAAACTTGCCGATGCACGGGATGCTATCTACTGAAGACAGTTCAGTAGGCCTACTTCGTGTGCATTCCACGCGGCACGGAGATAGTTTTTAAAAAACACGCGCAAAATACAAATTTACGCATGGCGATACGCCTCTTCAAATGACTACATCTCTAAAACTATATTTCAGAATTCTATAAGATTTGGCATTTAAACTCAAAATTTAACACTGAAAACAATGGTATATGAATGATATGACTTTTGAAAAAAAAGTGCTCTTCAAGGGCGTACACCACTAATTCGATAATACGCGGCACTTCCGGCAAAGTTGAGTACGATAATAGTTCCTATTTGACGGAAAGAATGGTAGCAAATGAAACTAATCATTATTGTTTTTGTGTCAAATTTGTGTTCTGCGTATTCCTAAGAATGTATATTTAATGTTTCAAAAAGAAAATACGTGATTTTAACTGAAACATAATTTTACGGACCGATTTACACACACGTTGCATGCACGGGTAAAAGCCGACTTATAAGTAACAAAATCAGTACACTCTGACGTGCCGGCTTCTAGCTAAAAATCCACCTGATGACCCGGGGTTGAGTTTCAGATATGTTATAAAATACCGTTTGTGTTAAAACATATCAAAATTTCAGAGAAAAATTCGCGAGCTAACTCAGGTTAGAGCGATTTGAACACAGCCTCCAAAGCATGTAAAGTCTATGGGAGCCGAATTAGTGATGTACGCCCTTAAAGGTACACATCACTAGTTCCCGGTGGTTTCACTCGCCAAGGGCATGTGCATGGTAACGAGTACCAACAAAATACATGCAGTCTTGGGCGGGTTTTTTAATCACAAACTCGCAAATAATGACCGTAGGCCTATTTCAAAGAACCCATGTGAGCCAATGATTTCTTTACTTTTTTTACGATTTTTTCCCCATTTTGCCCATGAGATAGACAACGGACCATTATAAAAAGAA
This sequence comes from Ophiura sarsii, assembly GCA_035610835.1. Classification (NCBI taxonomy): domain Eukaryota; kingdom Metazoa; phylum Echinodermata; class Ophiuroidea; order Amphilepidida; family Ophiuridae; genus Ophiura; species Ophiura sarsii. Next base: position 75,465,712 of record CM069444.1, read on the forward strand.
GTTGGATGTAGGGAAATTGAATATATTCGACTTCTTCTTGATTAAAACAATGTTTTGGTTTCACAAAACTTCATATTTTTGCAGTATAAAAACGTAAACCCGCCTTTTATTAATAGGAAAATGCGACATTATTTGAAATACGGTGGGGGGGGGGGGGGGGGGGGGGGGGCTTCCGACTCAGAAAATAGTGTAGAGGTCTATAAGATTAAAAGTTTCTTTAACTTTTCAATTTTCAACCTGACATATCATCAGTGCTGCAACAAATGTAGTAAATTTCTGTCAGATGATGTCCGCCCAACACCGTTTGACAACTCGATCAAAGGGTGACGGACGATCGCGGATATCGAAATTTACTAGTTTTGGGCGAATTGCATTATGTGTCGAGAGTAATTTATCACTTAAAATGCTTATCCTTTCGGGCAAAATGTGTTTATATTCTTATATTGTTCATTTTTTGAAAAGTTTCAATGACTTCATACACTAAAATCACAAAACTTGCCGATGCACGGGATGCTATCTACTGAAGACAGTTCAGTAGGCCTACTTCGTGTGCATTCCACGCGGCACGGAGATAGTTTTTAAAAAACACGCGCAAAATACAAATTTACGCATGGCGATACGCCTCTTCAAATGACTACATCTCTAAAACTATATTTCAGAATTCTATAAGATTTGGCATTTAAACTCAAAATTTAACACTGAAAACAATGGTATATGAATGATATGACTTTTGAAAAAAAAGTGCTCTTCAAGGGCGTACACCACTAATTCGATAATACGCGGCACTTCCGGCAAAGTTGAGTACGATAATAGTTCCTATTTGACGGAAAGAATGGTAGCAAATGAAACTAATCATTATTGTTTTTGTGTCAAATTTGTGTTCTGCGTATTCCTAAGAATGTATATTTAATGTTTCAAAAAGAAAATACGTGATTTTAACTGAAACATAATTTTACGGACCGATTTACACACACGTTGCATGCACGGGTAAAAGCCGACTTATAAGTAACAAAATCAGTACACTCTGACGTGCCGGCTTCTAGCTAAAAATCCACCTGATGACCCGGGGTTGAGTTTCAGATATGTTATAAAATACCGTTTGTGTTAAAACATATCAAAATTTCAGAGAAAAATTCGCGAGCTAACTCAGGTTAGAGCGATTTGAACACAGCCTCCAAAGCATGTAAAGTCTATGGGAGCCGAATTAGTGATGTACGCCCTTAAAGGTACACATCACTAGTTCCCGGTGGTTTCACTCGCCAAGGGCATGTGCATGGTAACGAGTACCAACAAAATACATGCAGTCTTGGGCGGGTTTTTTAATCACAAACTCGCAAATAATGACCGTAGGCCTATTTCAAAGAACCCATGTGAGCCAATGATTTCTTTACTTTTTTTACGATTTTTTCCCCATTTTGCCCATGAGATAGACAACGGACCATTATAAAAAGAAGTTGGATGTAGGGAAATTGAATATATTCGACTTCTTCTTGATTAAAACAATGTTTTGGTTTCACAAAACTTCATATTTTTGCAGTATAAAAACGTAAACCCGCCTTTTATTAATAGGAAAATGCGACATTATTTGAAATACGGTGGGGGGGGGGGGGGGGGGGGGGGGGCTTCCGACTCAGAAAATAGTGTAGAGGTCTATAAGATTAAAAGTTTCTTTAACTTTTCAATTTTCAACCTGACATATCATCAGTGCTGCAACAAATGTAGTAAATTTCTGTCAGATGATGTCCGCCCAACACCGTTTGACAACTCGATCAAAGGGTGACGGACGATCGCGGATATCGAAATTTACTAGTTTTGGGCGAATTGCATTATGTGTCGAGAGTAATTTATCACTTAAAATGCTTATCCTTTCGGGCAAAATGTGTTTATATTCTTATATTGTTCATTTTTTGAAAAGTTTCAATGACTTCATACACTAAAATCACAAAACTTGCCGATGCACGGGATGCTATCTACTGAAGACAGTTCAGTAGGCCTACTTCGTGTGCATTCCACGCGGCACGGAGATAGTTTTTAAAAAACACGCGCAAAATACAAATTTACGCATGGCGATACGCCTCTTCAAATGACTACATCTCTAAAACTATATTTCAGAATTCTATAAGATTTGGCATTTAAACTCAAAATTTAACACTGAAAACAATGGTATATGAATGATATGACTTTTGAAAAAAAAGTGCTCTTCAAGGGCGTACACCACTAATTCGATAATACGCGGCACTTCCGGCAAAGTTGAGTACGATAATAGTTCCTATTTGACGGAAAGAATGGTAGCAAATGAAACTAATCATTATTGTTTTTGTGTCAAATTTGTGTTCTGCGTATTCCTAAGAATGTATATTTAATGTTTCAAAAAGAAAATACGTGATTTTAACTGAAACATAATTTTACGGACCGATTTACACACACGTTGCATGCACGGTAAAAGCCGACTTATAAGTAACAAAATCAGTACACTCTGACGTGCCGGCTTCTAGCTAAAAATCCACCTGATGACCCGGGGTTGAGTTCAGATATGTTATAAAATACCGTTTGTGTTAAACATATCAAAATTTCAGAGAAAAATTCGCGAGCTAACTCAGGTTAGAGCGATTTGAACACAGCCTCCAAAGCATGTAAAGTCTATGGGAGCCGAATTAGTGATGTACGCCCTTAAAGGTACACATCACTAGTTCCCGGTGGTTTCACTCGCCAAGGGCATGTGCATGGTAACGAGTACCAACAAAATACATGCAGTCTTGGGCGGGTTTTTTAATCACAAACTCGCAAATAATGACCGTAGGCCTATTTCAAAGAA